>QNTS01002190.1:104766-119912 GCA_003317085.1 Hucho hucho
GAGAACTTGCACAATTGGTGGCTGACTAAATACTTTTTTGCCCCACTGTAGGTATAATTTGAACGTGTTCTCTTCACGGTTCAATGGGCGACTCAACGGTGGATTTTATGATCATAACGCGCCAACCAAACTGAGTTTTATGGATATAATAAATGACTTTTTCTAACAAAAGAACCATTGGATGTCTTCGTTGGACACTTGGGAAGGCCTCAGCAGAAGTCAGAGGGAATCCCTTACCCTTCAAAAGGTAAGGGATTTTATATGAGCGATTTTATGCGTTTTGTGAGACCCACGTTGGTTATGGATTTATGCTAATGCATAAAATATGAGAGGGGCTATCCTCAAACAATCAACTGTTGTGCTTTCGCCGTGAAGCCTTTTTGAAATCTGACAATGCTGTGATATTGCGCAGAATCAGAGCTTTTGATGACTATGCAACACTTGTATGTTGATGAATTCAACTTTTGGATTTTGAATTTGGCGCCTCACATTTCAGGATGTCATCAAAGACAAAGACGAACCGGTTCAACATATCGCGGAGAACATCATTCACCAGAGTCTGGAACACAGCAGGCCAAAGGGCATGACCAGATATTCGTGGTGGCCGCTGGCCATGTTGAAGGCGGTCTTCCACTCGTCCCCCTCTTGTATCCGCACCAGGGGGTAGGCTTTTCGTAGATGCAGCTTGGAGAAAAGTGGCCCCCTGGAGCGGCTCGAAGGCAGAGGAAATTAGTGGTAGCGGATAACGGTTCTTCACAGTAATGTCATTGAGTGCCTGGTAGTCAATGCATGGGCGCAGGGTCTTGTCCTCTCCTCGAATAAATCAAATCAAATCAAATTGTATTTGTCACATACACATGGTTAGCAGATGTTAATGCGAGTGTAGCGAAATGCTTGTGCTTCTAGTTCCGACCATGCAGTAGTATCTAACAAGTAATCTAACAAATACACAACAACTACCTTATACACACAAGAGTAAAGGAATGAATACGAGTATTTACATATAAATATATGGATGAGCGATTGCTGACTAGCATAGGCAAGATGCAGTAGATGGTATGGAGTACAGTATACACATATGAGATGAGTAATGTAGGATATGTAAACATTATATAAATGGCATCGTTTAAAGTGGCTAGTGATACATTTATTTCATCCAATTATAATTATTAAAGTGGCTAGAGATTTGAGTCGATGGCCGAACAGCATAGGCAAGATTCAGTAGATGGTTTAGAGTACAGTGTATACATTTGATATGAGTAATGTCGGATATGTAAACATTATATACAAAACGAGAGGAATGTGGCAGGGTCTGCGCCAGCGGGAGAACCCTGCGCCAGCGGGAGAGGAAGAGGGATGGATAAATCCTGCAGCTAGGGAGTCCCCAATGTAGGGTTTCATAATCTTGGTCTCTGGTCCCGACAGAGAGTACAGACTTCTCTGGAGCAGTGTGGTGCTAGGGAGAAGGACAATACCGCAGTCATAGGGGTGGTGCGGCAGAAGGGAAGTGGCCCGGGACTTGCTGAACACCTCCTGGAGGTCCTGGTACTCAGCGGGAATGGAGGAGAGGTCCGGAGCAACTTCCGAGCCCCCAGGAATACGTCCCGGGGCAGGTTGCGCCGACTTCAGACAATGGGCTTGGCAGAACGGACTCCAGCCCATGATAGCACCCGTAGACCAGTTGATGAGGGGATTGTGTCGCTGGAGCCAGGAGAATCCCAAAACCACAAGAATCTGGGGGGACTTGAATGGTCTCGCTGTGATTCCCTGACACGCGTAGATTGATGGGAGTGGTGTTATGGGTGACTCGACCTATAGAGCACCCGTACAGTGCTCTAACATCCATGGGAATGGAGAGGGGCTGAGTGGGGATGTTCAGCTCAGAAGCCAGTGTGGCGTCCAAAAAGTTCTCATTGGCCCCAGAGTCAATGAGGACCTGGAGAGATTTGGACTGGTTTCCCCACAGCAGAATGATATGAAAAGGGGTGTGAGTAAGAGAAGCAGAAAAGTTCTCCATATGGCCCACCAGAGTACTCGCTCCTACTGGTGAGCCTGGTCTTTCACCGGGCAAGAGGACACAAAATGACCAAAAGTCCCACAATACAGACAGCTCCTTGTGTTGATCCTGTGTTGCCGTTCCGCTGGCGACAGCCCAGCTCTGCCTAGTTGCATAAGCTTGGGAAACAGTGCCTCGGCCGTCTTCGTGACTCTCGAGGAAGGTCGGGAAACATCGGGTGCTCTCGGCAACGGAACTGTCAGGGACTTCTGGGATGACTCGGAGGCGAGGTGGAATCCCTGGAGGTGCGAGCGAAATCGAATTTCCTCTCCATCCATCGTTCCCGCAATCGCCCATCGATGTGGACGGTCAAAGCGATGAGGGAGTTAGTAACTCCCGAGCAGCAAGCTCGTCCTTAACCTCCTTAACGCCGTGCAGGAACATGTCGAACAGTGCTTCCTGGTTCCACGCACTCTCCACTGCCAACGTGCGGAAATCCACTGCATAGTCGGCCACTCAGCAGGCGTCCCGCCAGAGCTGGATTAGCTACCGGGCACCTTCTCTCCCGGAGAACAGGGCATCAAAAACCTTCCTCATCTCTCCCACAAACTCCTCCAGACTCACGCACATGGCCGGCTATTGTTCCCATATGGCGGTAGCCCAGGTGAGTGCCCTCCCAGACATCAGCGTGATGAGGTAGGCTATCTTGGAGCGATCCGAGGGGAAGGAGGAGAGCTGAAGCTCAAAAATGAGGGCACACTGAGCTAAAAACGCCCAACAGGTGCTTGACTCTCCATTAAAGCGTTCCGGGGGAGGTAACCGGGGCTCCGGTTGGAGTGGAGAAAGTGGAGTGGCCGGGGAGGCAGCGCTGATAACTGCCGAGTTACTGAGGGGTGGTGGGGTTACCACCGTGGCAGGCTGGCCCCCAGACAACCCGCGTAATTTCTCCAGCAGCATGTCCAACGCCCGGTCATGGTGATCAGCCAACGTTTGGACCCCCTCCATAAGACCACAAAGCAATTCCTCGTGCCTATCAATGGAGGCTCCTCGGGAGGAGATGGCGTTGCGCAGCTGGCCCGGGTCTGCTGGGTCAGTCATGGCCAGTTCGTACTCTCAGGTATGAAGGTAAGACCCATATGCAGACACATTGAATTAACAGTGGTTTAATAATCCAACAGGGGCAGGCAATAGACAGGTCAAGGCAGGCAGGGGTCAGTAAACCAGAGGTGGGGCAACGGTCCCTTACGGCAGGCAGGCTCAGGGTCAGGGTAGGCAGAGGTCAATAATCCAGAGGTGGGTCAAAGGTACAGGTTGGCAGGCAGGCTTAGGGTCAGGGGCAGGCTGAGTGGTCAGGCAGGCAGGTTCAGAGTCAGGACAGGCAAGGGTCAAAACCAGGAGGGTGAGAAAAAGAGAGACTGGGAAAAGCAGGAGCTGAGAACAACAAGGTTGGTTGACTTGACAATCAAGACAAACTGGCAACAGACAAACAGAGAACACAGGTATAAATACACGGGATAATGGGGAAGATGGGCGACACCTGGAGGGGGGTGAAGAATAAACAGATGTACAGTCAAAAAAAAAAATGTACAGTCAAAAACACAATATAAAAGTCTATACACAGTGTGTGCAAATGAAGTAAGATTATTGAGGTAAGGCAATAAATAGGCCATAGTGGCGAAATAATTACAATTTAGCAATTAAACACTGGAGTGATAGATGTGCAGAAGATGAATGTGCAAGTAGAGATACAGGGTTGCAAAGGAGAAAAAAAGTATGGGGATGAGGTAGTTGGGTGGGCTATTTACAGATGGGCTATGTATAGGTGCAATGATCTGTAAGCTGCTCTGACAGCTGATGCTTATAGTTAGTGAGGGAGATATGAGTCTCCAGCTTCAGTGATTTTTGCAATTCGTTCCAGTCATTGGCAGCAGAGAACTGGAAGGAAAGGCGGCCAATAGAGGAGCTGGCTTTGGGGGTGACCCGTGAAATATACCTGCTGGAGCGCGTGCTACGGGTGGGTGCTGCTATGGTGACCAGTGAGCTGAGATAAGGCTGGGCTTTACCTAGGAAAGACTTATAGATGACCTGGAGCCAGTGGGTTTGGCGACAGATATAATGCAAAATGTGAGTCAAAATTTTCCAGGATCTGAATCCGATGGGGATATGTGAAAACATACTCAATGATAAGAGAGAAAGAAATGAGTACCATACTGTATTATCTCACACGTAGGGAATGATGAAAAAAGTCCAAGTGATAACACTTTGATTAGATTTTAATTAGAAATTAATTCTCATAACTTTGAAGGGCTGTTAAGTGTTTACTCCAGATGGGTGAGACGTTCTGTGGGGTGTATTATGTATTAAAAGTCTACACGCTCCACTGCTCAGGGACAGCTAAAGAACTGGTTGAATTGGTGGAGGACTCGGAATAGCCCCGTATAAGGACATTATCAAATTGAATTCATGCATAGCGAACTGGAGCCGCTATATATCAGCAAACTTCATTGTAATTTTGTTTATTAAGCTGTGTAAAAGTTTAAAGTTGACAATGCAACATATTTACAGTGTGGTCCAAAATGATTGACAAATAAAGATGAGTAATAAGGACTATATATAAACTCCCAGTAATTTATTGGGTATTTGCCAACGTTTTGGCATCACTGTGCCTTCTTCAGGGTAATGTCATGAATACGTTAACCAGGTTATGTAGACAAACAGTGCAATTAGTGCAACCAATGACAATAGTGAGAGGTGTGTAATAATGATTAAGTTAATTCGAATGAATTAGTGAAATTGTTAAAAAAACAATAGTTTATGGCATATTAAATATATTAGGCTATTGTTGTCATATAGAAACATAATTGAATATTGTACATCATATTAGCATCAACATACATTATTGTTTAATTCAATTTCACATATATAATTGTCTGAAGAAGGATGTTTTTATAGTGCTATTGCACTGTGGCATGAGCCACATTTGTAGTTCCCATTTGGGATAGGTGTTAAGAGTGTCTGAGTGGGCTCAGGGGACATGTCAGATCTCACCAAGCTATCTCCAATATTGCGACCACACTTACAGACCACCAGTGGGGGTTCCTTGAAGCGGTGTGCATTTTTTTGTCTGATTGCAGAATATGCCAATGCTTTTTTAGGATCGCTTTCATTTTCTCCGAACCCTTGGAGTACTTAGTGCAAAAGACGGTTGCGTTGTTTTTCTTCATTGGTTGAGTTTTTAGTAATTCCTCTTTTGGTTTTTGAGATATTTTCATCATTGCAGCATCAAGAGTTTTGTCCTTGTAGCCTCTCTATTTGAATTTCGGTCATCTTTTTAGCATTGCTGTCAAAATCTGTCTGATGGCCACAGATTCGTTTAACCCTGCATAACTGGCTATATGGTAGACCATTCTTGATGGGAAAGGGATGCATACTATCCGCACATAGCAAGGTATTGCGGTCTGTGGGCTTTGTGTATAAGTCTTTGTGAAATGTATCATTCTCTTTGATGATCCATAAGTCCAGGTAGTTTATTTTTTTCTCATCAGTCTGCATGGTGAATTTGAGGTAATCAGAGCTCTCGTTTAGTAGAGTTTTGAATTAATTTAGTTCCTGCTGACTTCCTTCCCACACACCCCTCACTATTGTCATTGGTTGCACTTTTGCACTGTTTGTCTACATAACCTGGTTCAAGTATTCATGACACTACCCTGAAAGAAGGCACAGTGATGCCGAAACGTTGGTAAATAACAAATAAATTACTGGGAGTTTATATATGGAGTGTGGGACTTTCTTTATTTTGATAGTCTATTTGCCGTTAGTCAGCACATCCACACAAAAACATTTTTCTGGGTGTGCGCCAGCTCATGTTTTCTAATCTAATAATGACTATATAAAATAAATCATTCAAATACTGAGCTATATTGTATGCTCCAAAAATATGGGAAATTAAATTATTTTATAAAAAATAAAATTGCTCAGAGAAAGAGATTTTGTTTAACAAGTAATAGTTTTTTTCTTAAAAAGTTAGGGGTCAAAATGATTGACACCCTTAAAGATTTGTATTAATAAAATAGTCAAACATTTACTATTTGATCCAATCTTCTTAGCATGCAATGACTACATCAAGCTTGTGACTCTACAAACTTGTTGGAAGAATTTGCAGTTCGTTTTGATTGTGTTTCAGATTATTTTCTGCCCAATAGAAATTAAAAGTAAATAATGTATTGTGTCAATTTGGAGTCACTATTATTATAAAAAGGAATATAATCTGTTTCTAAACACTTCTACATTAATGTGGATGCTATCATAATTATGGATAATCCTGAATGTATCATGAATAATGATGAGTGAAAAAGTTAGAGGGTCAATGATCATATCCCCAACCTAACTTGCTACCTCTCAGCATTACCAATAACAGGGGAGGTTAGCATGTCTTGGGTATGATCTGCAAATGCATCCAACAATTTTGTAGAGTCAAGCTTGATGTAGTCATTGCGTGCTAGGAATATGGGACCAAATACTAAACGTTGTATTACTTTAATCATAAGAATCTTGAGAAAAAGGTAATACTTGTTAAACAAAATCTCTTACTCTGAGCAATTGTATTGGAATAAAATAATACAGTGCCTTGCAAAAGTATTCATCCCTCTTGGCGTTTTTCCTATTTTGTTGCATTAGAACCTGTAATTTAAAAACGTTTTTAAATTGATTTCATGTAATGGACAAATTGGTGAAGTGAAGTTTTTTTACGGAAAAGTAGTGCGTGCATACAATATGTATTCACCCCCTTTGCTATGAAGCCCCTAAATAAGATCTGGTGCAACCAATTACCTTCAGAAGTCAAATAATTTGTTAAATAAAGTCCCTGTGTCACATGATCTCAGTACATATAAATACACCTGTTCTGAAAGGCCCCAGAGTCTGCAACACCACTAAGCAAGGGGCACCACCAAGCAAGCGGCACCATGAAAACCAAGGAGCTCTCCAAACAGGTAAGGGACAAAGTTGTGGAGAAGTACAGATCAGGGTTGGGTTATAAAAAAATATCATAAACTTTGAACATCCCACGGAGCACCATTAAATCCATTATTAAAAAATGGAAAGAATATGGAACCACAACAAACCTGCCAAGAGAGGGCCACCCACCAAAAGTCACGAACCAGGCAATGAGGGCATTAATCAGAGAGGCAAAAAGAGACCAAAGATAACCCTGAAGGAGATGCAAAGCTCCACAGTGGAGATTGAAGTATCTGTCCATAGGACCACTTTAAGCCATACACTCCACAGAGCTGGGCTGTTTCAGTCTTCCAGAGATTTGAGACTGGGACGGAGGTTAACCTTCCAGCAGGACAATGACCCTAAGCATACTGCTAAAGCAACACTCGAGTGGTTTAAGGGGAAAACTTTAGATGTCTTGGAATGGCCCAGTCAAAGCCCAGACCTCAATCCAATTGAGAATCTGTGGTATGACTTAAAGATTGCTTTACACCAGCGGAACCCATCCAACTTGAAGGAGCTGGAGCAGTTTTGCCCTGTAGAATGGGAAAAAATCCCAGTGGCTAGATGTGCCCAAGCTTATAGAGACATACCCCAAGAGACTTGCAGCTGTAATTGCTGCAAAAGGTGGTTCTATAAAGTATTTACTGAGGGTGAATAGTTATTTTTTTGTTGTCTTATTTCTTGTTCAAAGTGGTAGGCATGTTGTGTAAATCAAATGATACAAACTCCCAGAAAATGCATTTTAATTCCAGGTTGTAAGGCTCAGCATCCAGAATTAATTAGCTATATATCAGACATTTGATCACCTGGTATGTGCAGTACCAGTCAAAAAGTTTGGAAACCTACTCAGTCAAGGGTTTCTTTATTTTTACTATTTTCTACATTGTAGAATAATAGTGAAGACATCAAAACTATGAAATAACACATATGGAATCCTGTAGTAATCAAAAAAGTGTTAAACAAATCAAAATATATTTTATATCTGAGATTCTCCAAAGTAGCCACCCTTTGCCTTGATGACAGCTCAAATCACTTTGCACACTCTTGGCATTCTCTCAACCAGCATCACCTGGAATGCTTTTCCAACAGTCTTGAAGGAGTTCCCACATATGCTGAGCACTTGTTGGCTGTTTCTTCTTCACTCTGCAGTCTAACTCATCCAAAATCATCTCAGCCTGAAGTTGTGTTTGTCCTGTTGTCCTGTTGTCCTGTTGAAAAACAAATTATAGTCCCAATAAGCCAAACCAGATGGGATGAATTTTAAACAAATCACTGACAGTGTCACCAGCAAAGCACCCCCACACCATCACACCTCCTCCATGCTTCACGGTGGGAACCACACATGCGGAGATCATCCGCTCACCTTCTCTGCAACTCGCAAATACACGGCGGTTGGAACCAAAATTTGGACATCAGACCAAAGGACAGATTTCCACCGGTCTAATGTCTATTTCTCGTGTTTCGTGGCCCAAGACAGATTTTTCTTATTAGTGTTTTCTTTGCAGCAATTTGACCATGAAGGCCTGATTCACGTAGTCTCCTCTGAACAGTTGATGTTGAGATGTGTCTGTAACTTGAACTGAAGCATTTATTTGGGCTGCAATTTCTGAGGCTGGTAACTCCAATGAACTTATCCTCTGCAGCAGAGGTAACTCTGGGTCTTCCTTTCCTGTGGCGGTCCTCATGAGAGCCAGTTTCATCATAGCGCTTGATGGTTTTTGCGACTGCCCTTTTAGACTTTTTTCCGTATTGACTGACCTTCATGTCTTAAAGTAATGATGGACTGTCATTTCTCTTGGCTTGTGTGAGCTGCTCTTGCCATAATATGGACTTGGTCTTTACCAAATAGGGCTATCTTCTGTATACCACCCTTACCTTGTCACAACACAACTGATTGTCTCAAACGCAATAAGATGGAAAGAAATTCCACAAATTATCTTTTAACAAGGCACACCTGTTAATTTAAATGCATTCCCGGTGACTACCTCATGAAGCTGGTCCCGGTGACTACCTCATGAAGCTGGTTGAGAGGGGGAGGCAGAGGGGAGGGGAAGACAAAGGTAGAGAGAGGAATGAGAGGAGAAAAAAGGGGTAGAAAAGGAAGGCAGAACAAGTGAGAGGAAGGAGAGCAGAAGGGTTTGGGGAGAGGAGGGGGAGAAAGGATAAAAGTAGAAGAAAGGAGCTGGTGATGAATGAAAAGGAAAGAGGCTGTGACTAGTCAGTACTGAAAATCTGATGCTGTAAATGTGGTAGAAGTGAACCGGGAAAACGGATTGAAATGTCGGCAATGATGAAGTGTGGGCTGCTGACTCAACCTGGACTCTTCCACCGCGGCTCAGCACTACCGCAGAAACCAGAGAAGTAAAATACACTTGAGTAGCAGTCAAATATCCTGACCTTTCCCCAGCAGAGCTGTAGTAGACCTGAGTAATGTCTGTCCCTGATGGGCTTAAATGTAATAAGACGAATTCTAACTTAAAGCTTGGGCATAGTATGTTCTCTGTCCATAATGAAAACACAGTAAATGGCATTCATTACAAGAAAAAGGTTTAAATGAAAAGGTTCTGATAAAAAAAATTTAACACTAGTTTAATTATTTTCTAGGACATCGCGAAAATATAACAGGGGACTTTACTCAAATCAAATTTTAATGGTTGCATCCACATGGTTAGCAGTTATTAAAAGTGTAGTGAAATGCTTATGGTTCTAGATCCGACAGTGCAACAGTATCAAACAGCTAATATCTAACGAAACCTAATACACACAATCTAGTAAAGGAATGGGATAAGAATATATAAATATAAAATATATGGATGGGCAGTGACAGAGCGGCTAAGATGCAATAGATAGTATAGGATACAGTATATACATTTGAGATAAGTAATGCAAGATATGCAAACATTCTTAAAGTGTCCAATGATGTCGAGTCTGTAGGTAGGCAGCCGCCTCTCTGTGCTAGTGATGGCTGTTTAACAATCTGATGGCCTTGAGATATAAGCTGTTTTTTAATCTCTCGGTCTCAGCTTTGATGCACCTGTACTGACCTCACCTTCTGGATGGAAGCGGGGTGAACAGAAAGTTGCTAGAGTAGTTATTGTCCTTGATTATATTTTTTTGCGTTCCTGTGACATCAGGTGTTGCAGGTGTCCTGGAGGGCAGGTAGTTTGCCACCGGTGATGAGTTGTGCAGCCTGCACCACTCTCTGGAGAGCCCAGCGGTTGTGGGCAGTGCATTTGCCATACCAGGCGGTGATACAGCCCGACAGAATGCTCTCGATTGTGCACCTGTAAAAGTTAGTGAGGGTTTTCGGTGACAAGCCAAATTCTTTCAGCCTTCTGAGGTTGAAGAGGCGCTGTTGCGCCATCTTCATAACCGTCTGTGTGTGTGGACCATTTCAGTTTGTCGGTGACGTACACCGATAAGCTTAACTTTCCACCTTCTGTGGATAGGGGGGTGCACCCTTTGCTGTTTCCTGAAGTCCATGATCATCTCTTTTGTTTTACTGACATTGAGTGAGGTTATTTTCCTGACACCACAGTCCGAGGGCCCTCACCTCCTCCCTGTAGGCTGTCTCGTCGTTGTTGGTAATCAAGCCTACCACTGTTGTGTCGTCTGCGAACTTGATGATTGAGTTGGAGGCGTGCATGGCCACGCAGTCGTGGGTGAACAGGGAGTACAGGAGGGGGCTGAGAACGCACCCTTGTGGGGCCCCAGTGTTGAGGATCAGCAGAGTGGGGGCGGCCCGTCAGGAAGTCCAGGACCCAGTTGCACAGGGCGGGGTCAAGACCCAGGGACTCAAGCTTAACGGTGAGTTTGGCGAGTACTATGGTGTTGAATGCTGAGCTGTTGTCAATGAACATAATTTTTACACACAGTTGAAGTCGTAGGATTACATACACTTAGGTTGGAGTCATTAACTTGTTTTTCAACCACTCCACACATTTTTTGTTAACAAACTATAATTTTGGCAAGTCGGTTAGGACATCTACTTTGTGCATGACACAAGTAATTTTTCCAACAATTGCTTACAGACAGATTATTTCACTTATAATTTACTATATATGACTTTTCCAGTGGGTCAGAAGTTTACATACACAAATTTGACTGTCATGACCTAAGAAGCTTCTGATAGGCTAATTGACATAATTTGAATCAATTGGAGGTGTACCTCTGGATGTATTTCAAGGCCTACCTTCTAACTCAGTGCCTCTTTGCTTGACATCATGGAAAAATCTAAAGACCTCAGATTTTTGTTTTTTAAATCTCCACAAGTCTGGTTCATCCTTGGGGGCAATTTCCAAACGCCTGAAGGTACCAATTTCATCTGTACAAACAATATTCCGCAAGTATAAACACCATGGGACCACTCAGACGTCATACCGCTTAGGAAGGAGATGCATTCTGTCTCCTAGAGACAAATGTACTTTGGTGCGAAAAGTGTGAATGAATCCCAGGAAAACAGCGAAGACCTTGTGAAGATGCTGGAGGAAACAGATACAAAAGTATTTGATCCCCTGCTGATTTTGTACGTTTGCCCACTGACAAAGAAATGATCAGTCTATAATTTTAATGGTAGGTTTATTTGAACAGTGAGAATATTTGAACAGAATAACAACAAAAAAATACAGAAAAACGTATGTGAAAAATGTTATAAATTGATTTGCATTTTAATGAGGGAAATAAGTATTTGATCCCCTCTCAATCAGAAAGATTTCTGGCTCCCAGGTGTCTTTTATACAGGTAACGAGCTGAGATTAGGAGCACACTCTTAAAGGGAGTGCGCCTAATCTCAGCTTGTTACCTGTATAAAAGACACCTGTCCACAGAAGCAATCAATCAATCAGATTCCAAACTCTCCACCATGGCCAAGACCAAAGAGCTCTCCAAGGATGTCAGGGACAAGATTGTAGACCTACACAAGGCTGGAATGGGCTACAAGACCATCGCCAAGCAGCTTGGTGAGAAGGTGACAACAGTTGGTGCGATTATTCGCAAATGGAAGAAACACAAAAGAACTGTCAATCTCCCTCGGCCTGGGGCTCCATGCAAGATCTCACCTCGTGGAGTTGCAATGATCATGAGAACGGTGAGGAATCAGCCCAGAACTACACGGGAGGATCTTGTCAATGATCTCAAGGCAGCTGGGACCATAGTCACCAAGAAAACAATTGGTAACACACTACGCCGTGAAGGACTGAAATCCTGCAGCGCCCGCAAGGTCCCCCTGCTCAAGAAAGCACATATACATGCCCGTCTGAAGTTTGCCAATGAACATCTGAATGATTCAGAGGACAACTGGGTGAAAGTGTTGTGGTCAGATGAGACCAAAATGGAGCTCTTTGGCATCAACTCAACTCGCCGTGTTTGGAGGAGGAGGAATGCTGCCTATGACCCCAAGAACACCATCCCCACCGTCAAACATGGAGGTGGAAACATTATGCTTTGGGGGTGTTTTTCTGCTAAGGGGACAGGACAACTTCACCGCATTAAAGGGACGATGGACAAGGGCCATGTACCGTCAAATCTTGGGTGAGAACCTCCTTCCCTCAGCCAGGGCATTGAAAATGGGTCGTGAATGGGTATTCCAGCATGACAATGACCCAAAACACACGGCCAAGGCAACAAAGGAGTGGCTCAAGAAGAAGCACATTAAGGTCCTGGAGTGGCCTAGCCAGTCTCCAGACCTTAATCCCATAGAAAATCTGTGGAGGGAGCTGAAGGTTCGAGTTGCCAAACGTCAGCCTCGAAACCTTAATGACTTAGAGAAGATCTGCAAAGACGAGTGGGACAAAATCCCTCCTGAGATGTGTGCCAACCTGGTGGCCAACTACAAGAAACGTCTGACCTCTGTGATTGCCAACAAGGGTTTTGCCACCAAGTACTAAGTCATGTTTTGCAGAGGGGTCAAATACTTATTTCCCTCATTAAAATGCAAATCAATTCATAACATTTTTCACATGCGTTTTTCTGGATTTTTTTGTTGTCATTCTGTCTCTCACTGTTCACATAAACCTACCATTAAAATTATAGACTGATCATTTCTTTGTCAGTGGGCAAACGTACAAAATCAGCAGGGGATCAAATACTTTTTTCCCTCACTGCATATCCACAGTAAAGTCCTATATCGACGCTCAGCAAGGAAGAAGCCACTGCTCGCAAACCGTAGTCTGGCTTTTTTATGGTGGTTTTGGAACTCCACATGGGGACAACGACCATACTTTTTGGAGAAATGTCCTCTGGTCTGATGAAACAAAAATAGAACTGTTTGGCTATAATGACTATCGTTATGTTTGGAGGAAAAATGCTTGCAAGCCGAAGAACACCATGCCAACCGTGAAGCACGGGGTGGCAGCATAATGTTGTGGGTGTGCTTTGCTGCAAGAGGAACTGGTGCACTTCACAAAATTGATGGCATCATGAGAAAGGGAAATTATGTGGATATATTGAAGCAACATCTCAAGACATCTGTCAGGAAGTTAAAGCTTTATTGCAAATGGGTCTTCCAAATGGACAATGACCCCAAGCATACTTCCAAAGTTGTGTCAAAATGGCTTAAGGACAACAAAGTCAAGGTATTGGAGTGGCCATCACAAAGCCCTGACCTCAATCCTGTAGAAAATGGGCAGAAATGAAAAAGCGTGTGCGGGCAAGGAGGTCTTCAAACCTGACTCAGTTACACCAGCTCTGTCAGGAGGAATGGGCCAAAATTCACCCAACTTATTGTGGGAAGCTTGTGGAAATCTAGCCGAAATGTTTGACCAAAGTTAAACAATTTAAAGGCAATGCTACTAAATACTAATTGAGTGTATGTAAACTTCTGACCCACTGGGAATGTGACTTAAGAAATAAAAGCGGAAATAAATAATTCTCTCTACTATTATTCTGACATTTCACATTCTTAAAATAAAGTGGTGATCCTAACTGACCTAAGACAGGGAATTTTTACTAGGATTAAATGTCAGTGATTGTGAAAAACTGAGTTTAAATGTTTTTGGCTAAGGTGTATGTAAACTTCCCACTACAACTGTAGATATTCCTCTTGTCCAGATGGGATAGGGCAGTGTTATAGCGATTGCATCGTCTGTGGAGCTACTGGGGCGATAAGCAAATTGAAATGGGTCTAGGGTGACAGGTAGGGTGGAGGTGATATGATCCTTGACTCATCTCTCAAAGCACTTCATGATGACAGAAGTGAGTGCTACATCATGCAGGCCAATAGCTAAATCTCAGTCAAACAGGCCTATGTTGTATTGATTTCATTTAAAAGATCTAAATCAAGGCTTTATTTAAAACAGCGGTGGTATATTAATAAAGCGTCATTGCCGAGCCCCCTCAATATCCTTTTTTGTTATCAATTTCCTGAGCTGTGGTCTATCAGACACAGATCTCATTAACGTCTTCTAACAGATGGTAGATTCCAACCAAGCCTCAAGGACTCAATGATGGGGAGCAGATAACATCGAGCCAACATCTATTTATAAACATGACGGTGACAACAATGCTGAATGGCCCATACAGGAGGAACGGTTCGACATCCATCTGCCAGCGCTAGGATAACAAACCTTACCATCATATCAACACTAACCCTGAGCCCCTCTTCAGCCGTGTAGGTGCAAACTGAGGGCTGTTAAATCACCAGAGCGGTCAAGGGTGATGTGATGTCAGTCATTTTGGCGAAAAACAAAACCAATCCAAGAGGTGTGTGGAGGTCACTGAGAGGATGTGGCTAAACTGGAGCCACACGATTATTACAACAAGAATAGACTGACGCGTTTCAGAAGAAATTTCTTTATTTCTGGCCATTTTGAGCCTGTAATTGAACCCACAAATGCTGATGCTCCAGATACTCAACTAGTCTAAAGAAGGCCAGTTGTATTGCTTCTTTAATCAGCACAACCATTTTCAGCTGTGCTAACATAATTGCAAAAGGGTTTTCTAATGATCAATTAGCCTTTTGAAATGATAAACTTGGATCACCTAACACAATGTGCTATTGGAACACAGGTGAGATGGTTGCTGATAATGGGCCTCTATTCGCCTACAGTGGGGCAAAAAAGTATTTAGTCAGCCACCAATTGTGCAAGTTCTCTCACTTAAAAAGATGAGAGAGGCCTGTAATTTTCATCATAGGTACACTTCAACTATGACAGAC
>QNTS01002190.1:120899-178023 GCA_003317085.1 Hucho hucho
TGACCAAATACTTATTTTCCACCATAATTTGCAAATAAATAAATTAAAAATCCTACAATGTGATTTTCTGGATTTCTTTTTCTCATTTCGTCTGTCATAGTTGAAGTGTACCTATGATGAAAATTACAGGCCTCTCTCATCTTTTTAAGTTGGAGAACTTGCACAATTGGTGGCTGACTAAATACTTTTTTGCCCCACTGTATGTAGATATTCCATAAAAAAAATTGGCCGTTTCCAGCTACTGTAGTCATTTATAACATTAACAATGTCTACACTGTGTTTCTGATAAATTTGATGTTATTTTCTTTCAACAACAAAGACATTTCTAATTGACCCCAAACTTTTGAACGGTAGTGTGTGTGTGTGTGTGTGTGTGTATATACTGTATTATATTAAACCAAATATTGATAGAACATATTGGTAGGCTCTTGTATCAGTTCAAAATGCAGATAACGCTCTTAAGTTATTTGTTAGAAAACATTCCCATAACATTTATAAACCAGAACCTTTGACCCCAGTCATGTGTGCATACAGTACATACTGTAGGTAGATAAGTCCTGACCATTGTACTGCAACAATTTCCAGGGTCAACAGAAATAGCATCAAACCTTTTTAAAAAGTGCATTGATCCTCGAAAAATCGATACCTGGGGCAATAATTATCCTCTCCCACGTTTGTCCACCTCCTGTGATAAGCAGTGTGGGTTGTAACACATACAACTCCTCCGGCACGGGGTCACATTTCAGCTCAGTTGACAAACGAGGACAAATCGCAGCCCAGGAGTGCATCAGCGATTGTATTACATTTTGGTAAAATGTACGCCTGACAAAACTTTATCCTGCATAATCTCAGAGGTGTCACTGAAAAAGTGTCTAGCGCATAGGGTGGGGGGGGGTCCACCTAAAGTATGGGGATTAGATGCACATGTGGATTTTCAAATTCATATACATTGCCATTTGAGACATTTTCTCTATCAGAATACCTCCATCCCAGCAGGGAATTCAACAGTGTATCTCCTAAGATATTTATAATACAGTAGGAGGTTTAATTTGTGTCAAATGAAGAAAGCAAGCACACTGTGATCAGGAATGTTGGCCACCAACACTACTAGCATTAGGGGTTCAATCAGGTCCTATTGCTGCTCTCCCTTTGGCAGCAAGTCTCTCTCTCTCACACACGCACATACACAAACATTTCTCTCTACCTTTGCACTCTTTCTCTCCTTCCCTCTCCCTTACACCCCCTACTGCAGCTTTAATATTGTCTCTGATCCCCCTACGAGGCCTTGCTGGTGGGAACTGATTGCTGTATGGAACAGCACGGAAAGGGTTGCAGCCATCTGCACAAATCCAGATATATGACAAAGGCTAGGGATTGTGACAAGGCGCTTTACAGACGGCAGGAAGGTCTGAATCTCACAATGAGGTGCTAGTCCTTGCGTAGGGAATGACCTTGGCACGCAGGGAACAGAGAGAAAGACACATGCAGGCGGCCATAACCTTGTGACAAAATGGGTTGTATAGCTAGGCTGGAGAAAATGTTAATCAACGGCAGGAATACATTATGTAATCTCTGTAGAACAATTATAATTATGATTGTAATTATAACTCATGAAATGCCAAGAAACTGTTTTTGAACTTCCTGTGTACCAAGGAAATTGAGGGACGACTTGCAATTATAATCCATTTGTTTTGTATGTGTCTTCACTTAATCTTGGGGGCTTTGAAGTAATGTTGAATGTGCACATACTGTACACACACACACCCTCTCGGTTAATAGAAGTGATTGATGTCGTGGGCTAACTTGTAATGTCCAAGTTTCATTTAAACAAAATACAGGAATCAAGACAGGGAATGAAAGCCTAAATAAAAGTGACAGGACTGAAATTGGAATATATATATATATATATATATATATATATATATATATATATATATATAGCCTTAATTCCTATAACAGACCATTTGAGAAAAGCCACAAATTCCTGAGGCCTTCGTCGGTTCCCATTATAATTACTTTGGTGTTATCAATTGGCAGGAAGAAAGACAGGACTCCTGATCATTAGCTCAGGCTATTTCTACTGCAGGACAATCTATGAGCTTCAAGGCCCAATTCAAAGTGCTTGAAATGTCTTATAACATTTCTTAACAGCTCTTTACTCATCAGCAATATAAAATGTTCAAATGCAAGCTGTAGGCTACCTAAATGTGGCTTCAGATAATTCAGACACAATGATGTCAAAGGGACCTGTAGTATACATACGGGACATGCAGCATAAATGTTGTTAAAATACAGGGTGAAAAATTTATATATTCAGTAGCTAGGTTTGCATCCAATTGGGGACAAGATTTTCATGCGAATATACTAAAATCTGCATGAAGAAAATATGCGGTAAACATTTTCCCACCAATGGCGTGTTTCTACCAAACTGATTTGTTGCGGATAAAAAAACAGTGCGTGATTGATAACTTAGTGCACACAAAATATACTTTTGCTTAAGTTTTCATGAACTGAATAAAAACGAATGTTCAATGTGTTTCCATCGCATTTACAACTCCATCAATGGTCTTGTCGCAAAAACTAAAATAACAAATGTGCCCACTCTGGTCTTGGCACATGGGCTCTAGCCAACAGCTCGCAGATACAGTGCTGGTAGGCAAGCCTACATGATGAGGTTACTATAAGTAAGAGTGCGATTATTATCATTACTGTGTACTTTCACCACTCTGAAGTTTATCATAATTTATCTAATCTGTAGCCTAATAAACTTCATGAATAATTGAATTAATAAAGCCACATACAAACATGGTCTATTTTTTGCTTTCTTGAGTAAGGCAGCTCCAAAATGCAGATGTTTCAGCCTAGCTCAGTGATTTCTGTGGGGGTGGGGCAGCCAGCAGAAAATACAGAGCGTAGGGGTTGGTAATGTTCTCTAGTTGCGCGGTGATTGGCTCCGTGTTCTTTCAATCATGGGGGCATTACGTCACTGCAAAATCTATGGGTAGAGCTCGAAAATGCAAGCCCCTTGGGTGCAGCCATAGATTTACATTTACATTTCCCCCTCATAACTTAGCCTAATGTTCTGACTTGGTGGTGCACATGTAGCCTATAGCCTGTTTTAGAGAAATGTCATCGAATATTGTACAAGCTTTCATTGTTTGCTTATATGCCCCAAAAAGTTGGGGGGAGTTTGCCCCACCAAGATTTACAAGCTAAAATCGCCACTGCAAATGTAACTAGCACATGATGTACCAAAACACATACATTAGTCACTCCACAGGCCAGTGCACACTGTAACATAATGTTTGTTTATTTTTTCTGTCTGGCCAAAATAGGAACTGAAAATTCTCAGGATGCAATGAGTGAACTCAGGGGAATCTAAATACTGGGCTAAACCAAAAACAACCTCTGTTCTTCTGCAGAAGACTGGTAGGAGCGAGGGGATGTGTTGTCTTGACTTGCTTTCAGGCACTGGAGGTGGCTATAGTCATCCTGCTAGCTAGTGAGATTCTTTGTCAAACGGCAGGTGTCATGAGGGCAACAAAAATCCTAGCCTACTGAGTGGATATTCAGTCACACCTCATACCTGGCAATGCTGCAGGTAAGACAACATGCCATATTCTGATTAATAAACCTATGCACTCAAATTCACTGAACAACAGTTACTTTGAGCCATGTGCTGTATCTGTGTAGATTTTGAAAGGAAACCTCACAGCTCTTTGTCTCGTCTCATGTCTCTTACCCCATTAGGAGAGCTGGGTGGTAAAGTGTGAGAGAGAGAGCAGTGGAGGCATGACTGATCAGAATGAAAGGAGCGTTCTCATAGTCAAACACAATGATTAGTATCAGCACCAGATTAGCCACAATTTGGACAATCATTGGCATCTTATCTCTGGTAATGTAAAAATGTCACACAACGTCACTAGCACAAAGCCTATTACACACACCAGAAATAAATATAATATTAATCGGTGGAGGGAACAGATGTACCATACTGTAATATTTCTGCAATAGACTTTTACATAAAATACTAGCAGAAGGATGAGTCTTGGAAGGAAGGAAGGTCTGGTGCAGATATCAGCATATTTCTGTTGCTCAAAGCTAAAGAAATCATTTATTCTGGACAGACACCACGAGGCAGCCTTTCTGCATCTGTAAGATATAGAACTGCATTAGTATTTTTTTTTTACTTTGCAAAATAGTAATTTCTCATGTGCCCAATCTGAAGCGCTAAACTTTTCTGGGTACATGGGGATCTTTGGGAAATGCATTCCATTAAAAACCAAGGCTGGAGATTTCTGAACATCCTCTGAGGTAAAACAGTCCATGAAAATGATAAGAATGCAACTACATTTCCAAAAGTCCAACACGCTGCAGATAATAAATTCACTTTAACTTCTTAGGGAGCGGCTCCCGAGGTGACGGTTTTGGAGAGTCTGGCGTGCCCAAAGTAAAATGCCTCCCACTCAGGCCCAGAAAATAGGATATGCACATAATTAGTACTATTGGATAGGAAACACTTTGAAGTTTCTAAGAGTGTTAAAATATTGTCTGTGAGTATAACAGAACGGATATAGCAGGCGAAAACCCAAGGAATTTCTGTCCTGGAAAAAGTGTATTTGACACATTGCCTCGGTTGAAATATTATACTAAACATACATAAAAGTGTTCCTAAGGATACATTATCAATTATGTTTGATTGTTCTTGGACAAGTGTATAGATTGAACGCGTTCTTTTCACGGTTCAATGGGCGAGTGGACGCTGTGTTTTATGAACATAATGCGCCAACCAAACGGAAATTTATGGATATAATAAATGACTTTTTCTAACAAAAGAACCATTGGATGTCTTCGTTGGACACTTGGGAAGCCCTCAGCAGAAGTTCTTCAAAAGGTAAGGGATTTGTTTTCGCTGTGAAATGTGTTTTGTGTGAACCGCGATGGTTTATTAATTTATGCTAATGGGAAATATTGGAGGTGCTACCCTCAAACAATCAAATGTAGTGCTTTCGCCGTAAAGCCTTTTTGAAATCTGACAACGCTGTGATATAAGTAGTTAAAGCTGCCTGTCAGCTGCACATCAGTGTATGTTATTACAATGACTAAAAACTGTCCATAACACAGTTCTACATGTCAACAGAGCTTTCTAGAATAGCACATATGGGACTACATATGGGTTGTGTGGTGGTTAATTACTTTGTCTTATCACACAGAGTCAGAGTTATACTTAAACTAACTATTTAATCACTTATTAATAAGGGAGCAGGTCAATACAACGCACATATAAAGTGAATCGATTGAGTGCTCTACGATAATGATGGCTGGTTGACGATTCACGCTCAGATGAGTTGTTGAGAGCCCCGAGACAAAAGTACAAAGGTATTTTATAGCTAAGATTCACCCCTTTCAACTTACATGACGAACAACAGATATATAGAATGGGTCACAAGGTTAAGATTTGTATGAAAGATGCCTATAATTCATAGCAGACAGTATCTGCTGTGTCAACAGTTTTCATTGTGTAGAGACCAGTTTCTGGCCATCCAACTCCATACTGGAGCCATGTCTCCCTGGTACAGTATAGAACAGAAACGTTAAATCATGCTCTTTAGGTTTTATCACCTAAAACACTGACAGGAGATTTACGATGTCTTATCTCCCAGAGGCCCATCCTCAGTAGAACACACACACAATAGTTATAAGAATCTTCTATTCTGTTGCATAAAACAACCATTTGATGCAATAAAAGTATAACACCTTGCAATTTTCCACCATAGTTCTTCCATGTCATTTCAGCAAGCCATCATCTCAGATTGTTCTGAAATAATTTCTGTAGTTAGAAACAGAAGATTAGCATTCCTGCAGCATTATTTTGTTGAAGTATAATTTGATCTCTGAGAAATTAAGCTAATTGCTTGCACCCAAATTGGCCATGTGTTAAATTGGTTCTGACCACTAGTGTGTGTGTGTGCATGTGTTTTGTGGGTATGAGGCGTGTGTGTATGTGCATACCTGTTTTGCGTTCTTGTGTGTGTGCATGACCTGTTTAGCGTTCTTGTGTGTGTGCATAACCTGTTTTGCGTTCAGAGCGCACGCTGGACAGTCTGGCCGATGAGTAGGGTTGACAACGGCATTCAAGCTAACTGGCTAACTTGCTAGCTACTTCCAGACACAGAGAGAACGCCCCACTCTGACCATTTTACTCGCCCTAACAGAGCTGGTTAGTCTGTTTTTCATGTTATCCAGAACATTGGTGACTGTAACTGTGCTGCTGGCAACAATTTAAACGTTTTCTGACACCGGCCGTATGGGTGTTGAGCGTTCATAAATTCAAAAGTTATTCTGCGCTCTCTGGCACACTCAGACAAGAGTGCTCTGAAATCGGAGAAGATGGCCAGACTGAATTTACCAACGCACCCAAAATGGTTACTTGCATAGTGGAGTATTTTGTGTAGACATGTAGCTAGCTAGGTAAATAATGAAGCATTATCCCAACTCATGACGTTACTACCCTGCATGAATCTGCAGGTAGCTAACCAACCAGGTTCAATGTTAGCTAGCTAACATTAGGCTATAACCAGCTAAGCAAATGGCTCTGAGATATGAATAATGTCATACACGTAACGTTAGCTAGCGAGCCAGCCAATTAACATTAGCTAGCTAGGTAAACAATGAAGCATATTCACAAATCATGACGTTACTACCCTGCATGAAACTGCAGGTAGCTAACCAACCAGGTTCAATGTTAGCTAGCTAACATTAGGATATAGCTAGCCGAGCAAATGGCTCTTTCTGTCAAAATTAGAAATGTGATATCTGAAAATGTAGCTAGCTAGACTATCTTACCCATATACATGGCTGGACACTTCTCCTTCTTCGTCACGGATGCCATAGTTGCCCTTAGTTTGAAGATGTAATCCGGAGACAGTTGATTTTTCCATCTCTTTAGCTATCATACTCGAATTCCACTGATTTCAAAACTCAGTCCTCCAGAAAGTGGAGAGCAACACTTATGCAGTTTAAATACACAATAAAAAAAATTAAAAGCCGCATTGGACAGGATTATCTAGACACACTGACCAGCTCAAATAGACAGAAGCGTGCTATATAGCACACCAATCCAAACTCATCTCTCGGCATGTCCAGCCCACTCATTATCTCAGCCAATCATGGCTAGAGGGAAGGTTGCTCACTTTTTCTTTGGCTAAACCAACTAGGCTCATAATTTAACAATTGTATTTGTATTTACAGATGGAATACAAGTTTGTTATTAAGGCACATGATAGTTAACATGTTCGAGAAGGCATTTAGATTTTTTTTTTAGTTTACGTTCAAATGGCTCTCCTGTGAAGTAGTGACCCGAAACATACGCCTTGTTTCATGAAACGGGTAACAAATATCAGTGTAAAAGATAGGGAAAGGGAGATGATCCTGGGGAAAACAGCAGGAGTTGATCGATGTATTAGAAGTTTGAAGACTTTGAGGCAAGGTAAGCACAGAGCTTAATTATTAGTGATAGAAGTAGTGTAAATGCAATAAAAACATCTATCAAATCCATGAGTTGTGAAAAATAATTGTTACTGATTTTCATTAAATAGTTGAATAACGTGTCAAGTAACAGTATAAAAACTATAGGCTCAGGGGCTTCGACTTAGGTGGCTGGCGACCATATTGTGGGCTCCAGCATGAAACCAAAGGGGAGCTCGAGGGTAACCGTGTAAAAAGGCACACTAAAGTAGTACTAGGAGTCTAGATTACAGTGGCTTGCAAAAGTATTCACCCCACTTGGCATTTTACCTATTTTGTTGCCTTATAACCTGGAATTAAAATAGATTTTTGGGGGGTTTGTATCATTTGATTTACACAGCATGCCTACCACTTTGAATATGAAAAATATTTTTTCTTGTGAAACAAACAAGAAAAAAGACAACAAAAACTGAAAGGTTGAGCATGCATAACTATTCACCCCCTCCAAAGTCAATACTTTATAGAGCCACCTTTTGCAGCAATTACAGCTGTGAGTCTCGGGGTATGTCTCTATAAGCTTGGCACATCAAGCCACTGGGATTGTTGCCCATTCCTCATGGCAAAACCGCTCCAGCTCCTTCAAGTTAGATAGCTTCCGTTGGTGTACAGCAATCTAAGTCATACCACAGATTTGTAATTGTATTGACGTCTGGGCTTTGACTAGGCCATTCCAAGACATTTAAATGTTTCCCCTTAAACCACTCAAGTGTTACTTTAGCAGTATGCTTAGGGTCATTGTCCTGCTGGAAGGTGAACCTCCATCCCAGTCTCAAATCTCTGGAAGACTGAAACAGGTTTCCCTCAAGATTTTCCCTGTGTGTAGCCCCATCCATCATTCCTTCAGTTTCGACCAGTTTCCCAGTCCCTGCCGATGAAAAACATCCCCATGCTTCACTGTGGGGATGGTGTTCTCGGGGGGGATGAGATGTGTTGAGTTTGCGCCAGACACTGTTTTCCTTGATGGCCAAAAAGCTCAACTTTAATCTCATCTGACCAGAGCACCTTATTCCATATGTTTGGGGAGTCTCCCACATGCAATTTGGTGAACACCAAGCGTGTTTGCTTATTTTTTCTTTAACCTCTCAGGGATCACTGGGGCGCTAGCGCCCCACTCCCGACACTACCAGGTGAAATGTGAGGCGCCAAATTCAAAATCCAAAAGTTGAATTATTAAACATCCACCAATATACAAGTGTTCCATATTCATCAAAAGCTCTGTTTCTTGGCAATATCACAGCATTGTCAGATTTCAAAAAGGCTTTACGGCGAAAGCAGTACATTTGATTGTTTGAGGGTAGCACCTCACATACTTTTGTCATAGCCATGAATTCATTAGCCAGCGTGGCACACACATAACACATTTTACAGCAAAAACAAATCAATTACCTGTTGAAGAACTTCTGCTGAGGTCTTCCTAAGTGTCCAAGAAGACAATCCATGGTTCTTTTGTTAGAAAAAGTCATTTATTATATCCATAAATCTCCATTTGGTTCGCGCGTTATAATCAGAAACTACAGCGTCCACACCTCCATTGAAACGTGACTAGAACTCGTTCAACTTATACCTATAAACTTGTCCAAGAACAATCAAACATCATTTTAAATGTATCCTTAGGAACACTTTTACGTATATTTACTATAATAAATCAACCGGAATATAAACTGAGCTCTAAAGACGGTAAAAAACACAGTGCGCGCTTCCCAAGAGCGCGCGTCCACTCCTATAGAGTTCCAAAGAGGCACTTCCTTATTCCCTCTTCTTCTCTGCTCTAAAGCATCTGAACAGAATCAAAACACTGTCTCGAGACTGTTGACATCTAAAGGAAGCGATAGGTACTGCATTCATATGCCCTTCTTTGGGCATTTTCATGAGGGAGGGGTTCCAAATGAGGCACTCTGTGAAAACCACTTTCTCCAGGACAGAAATTCCTCGGGGTTTTGCCTGCCATATCTGTTCTGTTTTACTCACAGACAAATAGTTAACAGTTTTACAAAATTCAGAGTGTTTCCTATCCAATGGTACCAAATATGTGCATATCCTATTTTCTGGGCCTGAATGGGAGGCATTTTACTTTGGGCACGACAGTTTCGAATGAAAACAATAAAAAAATTGAGCTGGCCACACTTTTTTCAGAAACTATTTGCACAAACACAGTCCTTACAACGTTATGTCCAGAATGTGAGCAGTTTATTTTTGGATGCAATGTTCAGGGATGTGATCGTACGCTTCAGGGACCACTGTAGAACGATCACAGCCATGTGATGGTACATGTGAAAGGGTTAAATAAAGTCCACCTGTATGCAATCTAACTAATTATGTGACTTCTGAAGGTAATTGGTTGCACCAGATCTTATTTAGGGGTTCATAGCAAAGGGGGTGAATTTATATATATATGCACGCACCACTTTTCCGTTTTTTTAAACAAGTAATTTTATTTCAATTTGGACTATTTTGTATTATATTTATTTTATTTCACCTTTATTTAACCAGGTAGGCCAGTTGAGAACAAGTTCTCATTTACAACTGCAACCTGGCCAAGATAAAGAAAAGCAGTGCGACACAAACAACAGTTACACATGGAATAAACAAACCTACAGTCAATAACACAATAGAAAAGTATATATACAGTGTGTGCAAATGAGGTAAGATTAGGGAGGTAAGGCAATAAATAGGCCGTAGTGGCGAAGTAATTACAATTTAGCAATTAAGGTGTGTATGTCTCTTACATGAAATCCAAATAAAAATCTATTTAAGTTTCAGGTTGTAATGCAACAAAATAGGAAAAAGGCCAAGTTGGATGAATACTTTTTCAAGGCACAGTATATGGCGTTTGTCCTCTACCCTGATTAAGTGCTGAACCCGTTTCCAGTTTCAAATTAATTTAGCTGAAACTTAAAAAAATATTTAGCCTTTTTATTTAACTAGGCTAGTCAGTTAAGAACAAATTCTTATTTACAATGACGGCCTACCAAAAGGCCTACTGCGGGGACGGTGGCTGGGACTAAACACACATCACGACAACGCTACATAAAGAGAGACCTAAGACAACAACATAGCATGGCAGCAACACAACATGGTACAGTGGTTGCTCAACTATTATACTGTGGGATTTAGAGGTAATTAGTGGTTTAGTACAGTACCCTGCGTCACTACTTCATTGATCCAGACCAATGCAAGGGGGCGTTAAAAGCACTGATTATGCTTTTGGGTCCCAAGGCGCTACTGTGTCTCTAACTGACAATGAATGGGCGACATAAACCAAATAGAAACTGATAGTTGTGCATGACTTCAACATTTTATTTCAATTAACTGAATGAGGAGGATGAAGAAGGCGATTGAATTTAGAACAATCGTGTAAGAATTGCTACTCCTCTGTTCTGCACGCGCACACCCGGAAAAATATATATTTTTTGTTACTATTCATCAGTATTACTTACTAAAACTGTTACACTAAGATTTTTATTCTAAGAGAAACTTAGACTACAATTAGGGTTTGGAAATGTTAAGATTATTTTGCTCTTACTGTAGTACTGTGCCCTACTCCAGACCTGTCACGTTGTACAGCGCTCAAGTTGTACAGCGGTCTAAGACACTGCATCACAGTGCATACTGTGCTACAGATGCTGTTTAACCACTTAGGGAGAAGCAACGCACTAATGGGCCGCTCCCGACACTACCCGGTGAAATGTAAGGCGCCAAATTCAAAATCCAAAAGTTTAATTATTAAACATTCATCAATATACAAGTGTTGCATAGTCATCAAAAGCTCTGATTCTTGGCAATATCACAGATTTCAAAAAGGCTTTACGGCGAAAGGACAACATTGGATTGTTTGAGGATAGCATTAGCATAAATTCATAACCAGCGCGGGTCACACAAAACCCATATAAGAGCTAAAATATATCACTTACCTTTAGAAGAACTTCTGCTGAGGGCATCCCAAGTGTCCAACGAAGACATCCAATGGTTCTTTTGTTAGAAAAAGTCATTTATTATATCCATAAATCTCCGTTTGGTTTGGTCGCGTTATGTTCATAATATCCACCGTCGAGTCACCCGTTGTACAGTGAAGAGAAAGCGTTGAAATTATATACCTATCATATTTCTCCAAACAAATCAAACATCATTTTTAATGTATCCTTAAGTATTCTTTTATGTATATTTACTATAATATTTCAACCGTATTATAGCCTGAACGATAAGAAAGGAAAATAAAGTGGGGCGCCCTCACGTTCTCGTGCCCGGAAAAAGTTGTCATTTCTACTTCCTGCAGTAATTCTTCTTCTGTACGGTTCTGTTCAGTGCTAAAGCCTCCAAACCCTGCCTAAGGACTGTTGACATCCAGTGGAAGCCATAGGTACTGCAGTCTCAGTCCTAGATAACATAGAAATAAATAGACAGCCTAGAGAAGAAGCTCATGTACAAAAAAAACTGCAAATCCGGATGGATTTTCCTCGGGTTTTCACCTGCTATATCAGTTCTGTTATACTCACATACATTATCTTAACACTTTTAGAAACTTCAGAGTGTTTCCTATCCAATAGTACTAATTATGTGCATATCCTATTTTCTGGGCCTGAGTGGCAGGCCTTTTACTTTGGGCACGCCAGACTCTCCAAAACCGTCACCTCTGCTGCCGCTCCGTAAGTAGTTAAAGTAACTAACTTTGGCCTTCCGGATAGCCTGAGTGCACTTATTTCTCTTTTGCCTGAACAAGAGCCAGTCAGCCTGAGTATGCATGTGCCGGGCCTTTCGCCAAATGAAATTCTTGAGGTGGAGTAACTCTGCAAGATCACGGTTGAACCAGGGGCTGAACCTATTTTTAATTATCTTTCTCTTCATGGCAGCGTGTTTGTTTACAATACCACTGAAAATATCAAAAAAGAAGGTCCAAGCATCTTCGACAGCGGGGATGAAGCTGATTCTATACCAATTTACAGAGGCCAGGTAATGAAGGAAGGCTTGTTCATTAAAGTTTTTTATCAAACGTCTATGACAAATCAGGACAGGTCATTTCACTGGGCAGCCATTACAGACACAGGCTGTAAAACAGTGATCACTAAGGTCATTACAGAAAACACCAGACTGATATTTGTGAGGATATCATTGAGGAGAGTAGCCTTTTCTGGGTGTTTGGAGTCATGCCTTGTGGGATTGGTAATAATCTTTATGGAGTCCCATTGCTTTAGGACTTGGTCAGGAGGTTTAACCATGTCCCACTTTAGGTCACCTAGCAGGACAAATTCAGACTTAGTGTAAGGGGCCAGGAGAGAGCTTAGAGCAGGTAGGGTACAGGCTGGTGCTGATTTTAGGATGATAAAACACACCAACAGTCAACAAAGAGCTATTTGAAAGTTTAATGCTTAAAACCAGCAAATCAAATTGTTTGGGGACAGACTTGGTGGAGACAACCGAGCACTGAAGGTGTTCCTTGTTAAGATTGCCACTCCACCACCTTTAGAAGATCTGTCTTGCCGAAAAAGCTTATAATCAGAAAGGTTAACATCAGTGTTCAAAACACTCTTCCTTAACCACATCTCAGTAATGACCAACACATCTGGATTGGAGCTGTGAACCCACACTTTCAATTGATCAACTTTAGGTAATACGCTTCTAGTGTTAACATGCAGAAAACCCAGGCTTTTACGAGAGCAGAAATCAGTGAAGCAGATATCAGAGCACAAGTCAGAATTGGGGCTAGCAACAGTAGATGGGCCAGGGTGTACATGCACATTTCCAGATATCATCAACAGTAATACAATCAAGGCACGGCAGAGGACAGGGAGAGCTCTGCAGTGTTGATTTATTACATTTGAATGTGCATTAGATGGCAACAAGATCATATTGTACAGCAATTTCATCAGGTAACATAAATACGATGGGAGGCCAAGAGTCTGTGTAACCAATAGAAAATCAGAGTCCCGAGTGTGGGAACAAACAATCTGTCCCATGGTTGGGTAAACAAGAAAATTCATAGTCAACAAAGCATGCAGGAGTCAAGAGGCAAATAGCAAAATGCACAAGAAAAAAATATATAACGACTTGGGGCTAGCCATTTTATGTTCAGAGTCACTCGCCCCAACAGTGCCTGTGTGCTGGGGGTGAGCGAAAGCTCAGGAGAGAGGGGGGAGTACCTGTACCAGAAGGGCAGACGATGAATAGATCACCAGGTGGAATCCAAGCAGCAGGCAACGGGAGTAGGTGTGAGACTCCTGCTATTTGTTGGGCTCAAAGGCTTCGACACCTCTCACTTCACACCTCAGTGCTAATTGAAGTTGTATCTGGTCTGTCTCAGTTCCAGGTTGGATGTCGTCCTCAGGTCTCTACTTTGTTTACCAAAGCACCCTCTGTATAGCTTGGGAAAAGGAATCCTTGGTAGTAGTAATCCTTCCAGGTAATTCTGTCCAACATTACATGTTTGGAGTTGTGATGTGGATATTTTATTTTTTTTACCAGGCAAGTCAGTTAAGAACAAATTCTTATTTGCAATGACGGCCTACACCAGGATGGCGCTGGGCCAATTGTGTCCCAATCACAGCCAGTTGTGATACAGCCTGGATTTGAACCAGGGTGTCTGTAGTGTCACCTCTAGCACTGAGATACAGTGCCTTAGACCACTGTGCTACTCGGGAGCCCTATGCTGTGGACGGTAGCATCCTGTTTATGTCCCTGCCAAAAAATCAAAGTTTATCTAACTCCAAATCTTTTTGTAAAAAACATGTTTAAAAATGTGAGAGCACACATGCAGCTGTGTGTCTCTCTATCCCTCTCTGAAGCAAGATTCAAAGCAAAACACCAAATAACACCTAGCCTTATACTGCGGCCCAAAGTCCAATCTGTTGCCTAAGCCTGAACAGACAGACAGCTCATCTCTAAGTCATCCATTGTGTTCATCCAATGTGTCGATGACAGTTTTAATATAGATCACAAAACAAGACTTTCAACAGCACTCTCCTTCAACAGTGGAGACCCAGTGACCGTAACGGTTTATGAACTGGTACACCACTAGCACAACTGATGCAGGGATTCAAGGTTGGCTGCTTGCTGTCCTGGATGATAATACCCTCTGGACAACTGGGGTATCAATCTCTCTCTGCCGTCTGGCAGAAGTCAAGTCTGCAATCTGCCCGTCGACGCACCGACTTGCTGCCGTCAGGGAGTTCTTTCAAGGCCTCGGCAAGGAGAGGGGAAGAAAGATCTCAGGAGGGATTTGTCTAGTGGTCAGACCAGAATCAGGATGAGGATGCTGAACGTAGAAAACAAAACGCGCAAAACATTCAGATGTTCTTTGTCAGAGAGAGAAACAGAGTTTTAGTTACATTGACTCGCACGTTTCTCTTTGAAACGTGTGGTTCACTGGGTTTATATTTTATATGGGATCTTCTCCGAACTAGAACATTCCATAGATAGACCACATTACTTTGGGCTGTCGGCCAACTAGCTGTTTTAGCTGATTCATTTGCTTACCATTAGTTAATTGACCCCCAGATTTTAAACGATTAGGAAGTAATTCCAAACTTACAACTTCAAATTCCCCTCGACACACTAACGTTGCCTTCCTCTCAACACATTGAAGTGCTTTAAGTCTTACTACTTCTCACCTTACTCTTCTGTCATTCTACTTCAGGGCAGGCTCTTTCCTCCCTACCTACCTTCCTCCCTCCCTCCCTCCCTCCCACCCTGGCAGCGTGATAACCTTCCACTATGGAAATTACAAAACTCGATTCATTTACCTGGAAGACGCTTTTTACTGCACATCCATACACCTGATAGATAGGATGCAGTTATCTTCCATCCCTCTATTGTGCTAACTCATTATCATGCCCTACAAGGTCAAGCTGCAGAGGTAATGTAGTAGAAGCTACAGTTTGTCGTTCCCCTTCCCATTCAGGCAGATAGTTAATAAAGTCAATCGTTTTTTTGCAGTAGGAGAAATGCCATGCACACCATCATTCCTGCTTTATTATAATTAGCCCATCTGTCATCCCATAAATAAACCTGATCAATGCTCTGAGAGAAACGACAGAGAGAGAGCGAGAGAGCAGGTGGGGAGGGGGAGCGAATTAATGAAAGAAGCTAAATGGCTCCCTTGCCATCTCAACTTGTTGAGAATCTCACTTCAAAAAGGACCCTCTTAAGCCAGCCCCACCCATCTCTTTAAGGATTCACATGAGGTCATGTGCTAAAGACTAAAAGTGGTAGTAGCCTACAATAAGGAAAAATTCCAGGTAAACGGAAAGTGTCCAGAAAAGTATTTTATAAATATTAGATGACGCTTACCCAGATACACTTGTAGACATAATTTACAAACGAAGCATTTGTGTTTAGTGAGTCTGCCAGACCAGAGTCAGTATGGATGACCAGGGATGTTCTCTTGATAAGTGTTTGAATTGGACAATTTTCCTGTCAAAATGTAACGAGTACTTTTGGAGTAAAAAGTACATTATTTTCATTACCAATGTAGTGAAGTAAAAGTTGCCAAAAATATAAATATTTAAGTAATGTACAGATACCACAAAAAACTACTTAAGTATTTCTTTAAAGTATTTTTAAGTAAGTACTTTACACCACAGCCCAAATGCCTTCACAACAGTACATTAGCATACTTTATATACTGTTACACATTCAGTTATCACACACATAAGTTAAGGCCATGCAACTTGAGTTGACACCTGAGTGAGGTGCACATGTACAGTACATAAACAGATGCATGCGCCATATATTTAAGTGATGGACACTTGATACGGTCACATGATATTGTTGTGGTATGTCACAAAATCATGTTACGACCACACATATCAATATTTTGCTAAGTCTTGCTAAGTGGATGGTCTCTACAGAAGGTGTAAACAGTTCATTCAAATGGTTACTTGCATAGTAGCAATATCAGAAATATAGTGTCATAAATAAAATATACAGTATGTACACGAACAATATCAATAACGATAGTGATAGACGAGGTAGTTATATGCATACCAATCAGGGGTAAAGTGGCTGAGCAGCAGGACAAAAATATATATATATATATATATATCAGCAACGTATGGTGTGTGTTAGGAGAGAGTTATGTGAAGAGAGGCACTGCAGATAGTGCTGATGACGGGTCTGTCCAAACCACGCATGAACAAGGGAATCTATATTCGGAGAGCCTGTTTCTGTCCTGTCCTTGACTTTGGTGAAGGGCCTGTGATGTCCATAGCCTCTTCGTCGCAGAACTCCCTGATCTTGTCAAAAATATAGTTTGTCTAGCTGTGCCCAGTCCAGATACTACTACACTGTTGGAGCTAGGAACACAAGCATTTTGCTACACCCACAATAACATCTGCTAAATATGTGTATGTGACCAATATTTTATTTTGATTTGATTTGACAGGCAGGTACAGCGTTCTGACTCTGACACACACACAAGGTGCACACAAGGCACAAGACTGACTGGGCTGTTTCATTTCCATGGAAACCACTCACTGATACTTAGAGTTGTGCTGTTGGGGAGAATATCACTGACAGAGTCTCAGATGAGAGAGACAGAAAGAGAGAGAGAGAGAGAGGGGATGGGGAAGAGTGTGTATTGAAAGAGGTAGAGATAGGTTGACCAGGGTGTCAGTGGCAGAGAGATGCTGCAGTGACATGGGGGAGAGAGCCAAAAGGAGAGTGAGAGAGAAGCATGAGAGGTACGGAGGGGAAATGACAACATAGAAACTCTAGAGAGAGAGAGAATGTAGTGACAGCAGGAGAGTTATACGTATACTTTTTAAATAATATGTTTATTGATTTTTCTTCTTTAACAAATATATATTACAGTGAGGGAAAAAAGTATTTGATCCCCTGCTGATTATGTACGTTTGCCCACTGACAAAGAAATTATCAGTCTATAATTTTAATGGTAGGTTTATTTGAACAGTGAGAGACAGAATAACAACAAAAAAATCCAGAAAAACGCATGTGAAAAATGTTATAAATGGAATTGAATTTTAATGAGGGAAATAAGTATTTGACCCCCTCTCAATCAGAAAGATTTCTGGCTCCCAGATGTCTTTTATACAGGTAACGAGCTGAGATTAGGAGCACACTCTTAAAGGGAGTGCTCCTAATCTCAGTTTGTTACCTGTATAAAAGACACCTGTCCACAGAAGCAATCAATCAATCAGATTCCAAACTCTCCACCATGACCAAGACCAAAGAGCTCTCCAAGGATGTCAGGGACAAGATTGTAGACCTACACAAGGCTGGAATGGGCTACAAGACCATCGCCAAGCAGCTTGGTGAGAAGGTGACAACAGTTGGTGCGATTATTCGCAAATGGAAGAAACACAAAAGAACTGTCAATCTCCCTTGGCCTGGGGCTCCATGCAAGATCTCACCTCGTGGAGTTGCAATGATCATGAGAACGGTGAGGAATCAGCTCAGAACTACATTGGAGGATCTTGTCAATGATCTCAAGGCAGCTGGGACCATAGTCACCAAGAAAACAATTGGTAATACATTACGCCGTGAAGGACTGAAATCCTGCAGCGCCCGCAAGGTCCCCCTGCTCAAGAAAGCACATATACATGCCCGTCTGAAGTTTGCCAATGAACATCTGAATGATTCAGAGGACAAATGGGTGAAAGTGTTGTGGTCAGATGAGACCAAAATGGAGCTCTTTCACATCAACTCAACTCGCCGTGTTTGGAGGAGGAGGAATGCTGGAGGTGGAAACATTATGCTTTGGGGGTGTTTTTCTGCTTAGGGGACAGGACAACTTCACCGCATCAAAGGGACGATGGACAGGGCCATGTACCGTCAAATCTTGGGTGAGAACCTCCTTCCCTCAGCCAGGGCATTGAAAATGGGTCGTGGATGGGTCATGGATGGGTATTCCAGCATGACAATGACCCAAAACACACGGCCAAGGCAACAAAGGAGTGGCTCAAGAAGAAGCACATTAAGGTCCTAGAGTGGCCTAGCCAGTCTCCAGACCTTAATCCCATAGAAAATCTGTGGAGGGAGCTGAAGGTTCGAGTTGCCAAACATCAGCCTCGAAACCTTAACGACTTGGAGAAGATCTGCAAAGAGGAGTGGGACAAAATCCTTCCTGAGATGTGTGCAAACCTGGTGGCCAACTACAAGAAACGTCTGACCTCTGTGATTGCCAACAAGGGTTTTGCAACCAAGTACTAAGTCATGTTTTTCAGAGGGGTCAAATACTTATTTCCCTCATTAAAATGCAAATCAATAACATTTTTCACATGCGTTTTTCTGGATTTTTTTGTTGTTATTCTGTCTCTCACTGTTCAAATAAACCTACCATTAAAATTATAGACTGATCATTTCTTTGTCAGTGGGCAAACGTACAAAATCAGCAGGGGATCAAATACGTTTTTCCCTCACTGTACACTAAGTTGACTGTGCCTTTAAACAGCTTGGAAAATTACAGAAAATTATGTCATGGCTTTAGAAGCTTCTGATTGGCTAATTGACATCATTTGAGTGAATTGGAGGTGTACCTGTGGATGTATTTCAAGGTCTACCTTCAAACTCAGTGCCTCTTTGCTTGACATCATGGCAAAGTTTACTGGGTAGATAGACCATCTACATACAGGGATGTGGGTGCAGCCGCCGCCGACAGAGATGGCCGCCTCGCTTCGCGTTCTTATGCAGTATTTTGTTTTTTTCATGTATTATTTCTTACACTGTTACCCCAGGAAATCTTAAGTCTTATTACATACAGCCAGGAGGAACTATTGGATATTAGAGCATCGTCAACTTACCAACATTACAACCAGGAATACGACTTTCCCGAAGCGGATCCTCTGTTTGGTCCACCACCCAGGACAATGGATCGGATCCCAGCAGGCGACCCAAAACAGCGGCACCGCAAAAAGGGGCAGAAAGAGAAGTCTGCTGGTCAGGCTCTGAAGACGGGCACATCACACACCGTTCTCGAGTATACTACTTGCCAATGTCCAGTCTCTTGACAACAAGGTAGACGAAATCAGAGCAAGGGTTGCCTTCCAGAGAAACATCAGAGACTGTAACATTCTCTGTTTCACGGAAACATGGCTCACTCGGGATACATTATCAGAGTCGGTACAGCCACCTGGTTTCTTCACGCATCGCGCCGACAGAAACAAACCTCTCTGGTAAGAAGAAGGGTGGGCGTGTATGCCTTAAGATTAACGAGTCGTGGTGTGATCATAACAACATACAGGAACTCAAGTCCTTTTGTTCACCTGACCTAGAATTCCTTACGATCAAATGCCGACCGCATTATCTACCAAGAGAATTCTCTTCTATTATAATCACAGCCGTATATATCCCTCCCCAATCAGACACCTTGACGGCCCTGAAAGAACTTAATTGGACTCTATGTAAACTGGAAACCACATATCCTGAGGCTGCATTTATTTTAGCTGGGGATTTTAACAAGGCTAATTTGAAAACAAGGCTCCCTAAATTTTATCAGCATATCGAATGCGCAACCCGGGCTGGAAAAATTCTGGAACATTGTTACTCTAACTTTCGCGACGGATACAAAGCCCGCCCCCACCCTCCTTTCGGCAAATCTGACCACGACTCCATTTTGTTGTTCCCAGCCTATAGACAGAAACTAAAACAGGAAATGCCCATGCTCAGGTCTGTTCAACGCTGGTCCGACCAATCGGATTCCACGCTTCAAGATTGCTTCAAACACGTGGACTGGGATATGTTCCGGATAGTGTCGGACAATAACATTGATGTATACGCTGATTCAGTGAGCGAGTTTATTAGCAAGTGCATCGGTGATGTTGTACCCACAGCGACTATTAAAACCTTCCCCAACCAGAAACTGTGGATTGATGGCAGCATTCGCGCAAAACTGAAAGCGCAAACCACTGCTTTTAATCAGGGCAAGGCGACTGGAAACATGACCGAATACAAAGTGTAGCTATTCCCTCCAAGGCAATCAAACTAGCTAAGTGTCAGTATAGAGACAAAGTAGAGTCACAATTCAACGGCTCAGACACGAGAGGTATGTGGCAGGGTCTACAGTCAATCACGGACTACATAAAGAAAACCAGCCTCGTCGCGGACCCCGATGTCTTGCTCCCAGACAAACTAAATTACTTCTTTGCTCGCTTTGAGGACAATACAATGCCACCGACACGGCCCGCTACCAAAACCTGCGGGCTCTCCTTCACCGCAGCCAACATGGGTAAAACATTTAAATGTGTTAACCCTCACAAGGCTGCCGGCCCAGACGGCATCCCTAGCCACGTCCTCAGAGCATGCGCAGACCAGCTGGCTGGTGTGTTTACGGACATATTCAATCAATCCTTATCCCAGTCTGCTGTTCCCACATGCTTCAAGAGGACCATCATTGTTCCTGTTCCCAAGAAAGCTAAGGTAACTGAGCTAAACAACTATCACCACGTAGCACTCACCTCCGTCATCATGAAGTACTTTGAGAGACTAGTCAAGGATCATATCACCTCCACCCTACCTTACACCCTAGACCCACTCCAATTTGCTTACCGCCCCAACAGGTCCACAGACGACGCAATCACAATCACACTGCACACTGCCCTAACCCATCTGGACAAGAGGAATACCTATGTAAGAATGCTGTTCATCAACTACAGCTCAGCATTTAACGCCATAGTACCCTCAACTTGTCATTAAGCTCGAGATCCTAGGTCTCGACCCAGCCCTGTGCAACTGGGTCCTGGACTTTGATGGGCCGCCCCCAAGTGGTGAGGGTAGGAAACAACATCTCCACCCCGCTGATCCTCAACACTGGGGCCCCACAAGGATGCGTTCTCAGCCCTCTCCTGTACTCCCTGTTCACCCATGACTGCGTGGCCATGTATGCCACCAACTCAATCATCAAGTTTGCTGACGACACTACAGTGGTAGGCTTGATTACCAACAACGACGAGACGGCCTACAGGGAGGAGGTGAGGGCCCTCGGAGTGTGGTGTCAGGATAATAACCTCACACTCAACGTCAACAAAACAAAGGAGATGATCGTGGACTTCAGGAAACAGCAGAGGGAGCACCTCCCTATCCACATTGACGGGACAGTAGTGGAGAAGGTGGAAAGTTTTAAGTTCCTCGGCGTACACATCACGGACAAACTGAAATGGTCCACCCACATGGATACAATTTGTTCAGGAGGGACAGAAATAGATCTGGGGGTGGAGTTGCAGTTTACATCCAGAATCATATTCCAGCAAAGCAACGTAAGGACTTAATGTTGAATGGATTAGAGGCGCTATGGGTACAGGTGCATTTACCACATTTGAAACCCATACTAGTTGGTTGCTGTTATAGGCCACCTAGTGCTGATGTGAAATATCTTGATGTCATTTGCGAAATGTTGGATAAGGTATCTGATGAAAATAGGGAAATATATTTTTGGGGAGATATGAATATCGATTTTTTTTAATACAAACTGTCCAAAGAGAAGGAAAGTTATTTCTGTTGCCAATGTATGTAACCTAACCCAAGTTATGACATTACCAACCAGAACGTTCACTAATAGGTCTGGTATTACATCATCAACTTGTATCGATCACATTTTTATTAACATGGCTGAACATTGTTCTAAAGCTGTATCAGTGGCACTAGGTTACAGTGATCATAACTTGGTTGCACTCACTAGGAAAACTAAAATACCAAAGGCTGGCCCTAAAATAATCTACCGCAGGTCCTACAGAGGGTTCAATCAAGACTCATTTGTGGATGAGATTAAGAATGTGCAATGGTTAGAAGTATGTAGTAAGGATGATCCTGAAATGTCACTAAGTTTGTTTATGAAATTATTTATGAGTATAGCTGATAAGCATGCCCCTTTAAGAAAATGCACTGTGAGGTCAAATGGTGCCCCATGGATTGATGATGAGATGAGAAATTTAATGATTCAACGTAATGATGCCAAAAAAGTAGCAGATAAATCTGGTACTTTGTTTGATAAGCAAAGTTATTGTAAATTAAGAAATCTTGTGACCAAGCTAAACAAAGGAAAGAAGAAGAGATTCTATCAGCACAAAATTGATGAAGTAAAGGGTGATGGGAAAAAGCTGTGGAGAACGTTGAACACTATTATGGGTAGGAATTCAAACGTCTGCCTCTTTTGTTGAATCAGAGGGTATATTTATTACAAAACCACATGACATCGCAAATTGCTTTAATGAATATTTTACAGGCAAAGTGGACAAGTTGAGGAATGCTATGATTCCAACTGATGGCTCCATGTCGTATAACTTTATAAAAGATTGTATCATGAAGGAAAGGCAATGCAGTTTCAAATTTCATCAAGTAGAAAGGGAAGAGGTAGAAAGGATGCTGTTGTCTCTTTCGGATGACAAGTCGCCTGGTACAGATAACCTAGACGCCAAATTGCTTAGAGTTACAGCTAACCAAATATCTACACCAATCTCTCATATTTTTAATAAGTGCTTGATGTATGTGGCGTGCCCAGAAGTCTGGAAAGAGTCAAAAGTTATTCCACTACCTAAGGATAATAGATCAGCATTCACTGGTCCTAATAGTCGTCCTATAAGCTTGCTGCCTGTGTTAACTTCTTAGGGAGCGGCTCCCGAGGTGACGGTTTTGGAGAGTCTGGCATGCCCAAAGTAAAATGCCTCCCACTCAGGCCCAGAAAATAGGTTATGCACATAATTAGTACTATTGGATAGGAAACACTCTGAAGTTTCTAAGAGTGTTAAAATATTGTATGTGAGTATAACAGAATGGATATAGCAGGTGAAAACACGAGGTATTTCTGTCCTGGAAAAAGTGTTTTTGACACATTGCCTCATTTTGAACCCCTCCCTATTGAAACAGATATATATGGGAGTAAGATTGCAGTACCTATTGCTTCCACTGGATGTCAACTGTCTCTAGACAGTGTTTGATCATGTTTAGTTGCTCTGGATGGTAATAGAAGAAGAATTTCGAACTGGTCATCGGATGTAAACAGAAGAGGAAGCGCGTTCACGGGCTCGCGCGCGCTATGGTTTTTTCCTTTCCTATCGTCCAGTTTATAATCCGGTTGAAATATTATAGTAAATATACATAAGTGTTCCTAAGGATACATTATCAATGATGTTTGATTGTTCTTGGACAAGTGTATAGGTATAGGTTGAACGCGTTCTCTTCATGGTTCAATTGGCGAGTGGACGCTGTATTTTATTAACATAATGTGCCAACCAAACTGAGATTTATGGATATAATAAATGACCTTTTCTAACAAAAGAACCATTGGATGTCTTCGTTGGACACTTGGGAAGCCCTCAGCAGAAGTTCTTTGAAAGGTAAGTGATATTTTTTAGCTCTTATATGGGTTTTGTGTGACCCGCGCTGGATATGAATTTATGCTAATGTGGAAAATATATGAGGTGCTATCCTCAAACAATCAAATGTGCTTTCGCCGTAAAGCCTTTTTGAAATCTGGCAACGCTGTGATACTCCGTTTGGGTGGCGCGTTATGATCAGAAAATCCACCGTTGAGTCGCCCATTGAACCGTGAAGAGAACACGTTCAAATTATACCTATAAACTTTCTACAAACAAATCAAACATAATTTTTAATGTATCCTTAGGTATCCTTTATGTATATTTACTGTAATATTTCATCCGGACGATAACACGCGTCAAACGTTGTTGGCAAAAGTGGTCCCTTCACTACTTCCTCTTCCTATTCGTTCTGCTTAGTGCTAGAGCCTCCGGACACTGTATAAAGACTGTTGACATCTAGTGGAAGCCATAGGTACTGCAGTCTCAGTCCTAGTTAAAATAGAAATGAATAGGCAGCCTGGAGAAGAAGGTCATGTACAAAAAAAACTGCAAATCCGGATGGATTTTCCTCGGGTTTTCGCCTGCTATATCAGTTCTGTTATACTCACATACATTATTTTAACACTTGTAGAAACTTCAGAGTGTTTCCTATCCAATAGTAATAATTATGTGCATATCCTATTTTCTGGGCCTGAGTGGCAGGCATTTTACTTTGGGCACGCCAGACTCTCCAAAACCGTCACCTCTGCTGCCGCTCCCTAAGTAGTTAAACCCTTACTGGCCCATAGTTGGAAACCCGGATCAGCTCTCCCAGGAGTGAAACTGTGGTTTCCCCAGATAGGACTAAAACATGACAAAGAATGTGTTTCACCAAGGAACTTCCGCACCTCATACCAAACGTTGATCGTATTAAAAACAAAGGGATTCTTAAAAAAAAATGTGTCTTGATATCAGCTGAGTAAATGCAGAGGTTAAGGGGTAATATGGGTACAACTGAATACATTTCAATCTCCATCCACGAAGGGAGAGACTCGGAGGTAAAATAATACATAGCAGTGCGAAGCTGAGCTGCCAAAGTAGTACCACTGGATATTTGGCAAATGGAGCCCCCCTCTGTTATATGGTAGGTACAATAAGGACAAGCGAACTCTGGGACGTCTGTTATTCCAGATAAATATAGTGAACATATTTTTAAGCCTTGTAAAGAGGGTTGGTGGCGCCGGCAAGGGAATGTACTGAAATAAATACAACAGTTTTGGGAGGACATTAATTTTCAGAATGTTAATCCGGCCAATTAAAGTAATAGGTAAAGATGACGATCTATCTATCGATTGAGTTATTGAATCTACGACAGGGTCATAGTTAATTGAGACTATGCGGTCTATCTCTGGCAGAATACGAATGCCGAGATATGTAAAGCATTCCGTTGCATTAAAAAAAGAAGTCAGAGGTTTAGGTCTACTTCTTTCCTCCTCCTTTAGCATCATAATTGAGGATTTTCCATTATTTATTTTGTATCCTGAGAACACCCCAAACTCCTTGATTAGGTCCAGAAGTGCGGGTATGAAATTGCACAGGTCTGTAAGAAACAAAATTACATTGTCTGCATAAAGGGCAATTCGATGTTCCATCTGATCTATTATGATACCTGAAATATTGGGGTGGGACCTAACAGCTAAGACTAGAGGCTCAATGGCTAGGATAAACAGGAGAGGAGAAAGAGGGCAGCCCGGCCTAGAACCACTGCAGATGTCAAAAGGTTTAGATACCGTAGTAGTAAGGATCTCTGCAGTGGGATTTGTATATATGTCAAGCTAAGTGTGACTGGTGAAAGGAGTCAGGCGCAGGAGAGCAGAAATGCGTATACAAGGTATTTTAATAGAGACGCACCAGTACCAAAAATACAATCTATCGGGTGTGGGAAAAATACCTGTCACAAAAACACTACGGGCGTAAATATAACAAAACCCGCCGTCAGAAATGCCAGAACATAAACAATCACGCACACAAACATGGGGGAAACAGAGGGTTAAATAATGAACATATAATTGGGGAATTGAAACCAGGTGTGAAAAAAACCAAAGACAAAACAATTGAAAAATGGATCGGCAATGGCTAGTAGACCGGTGACGTCGACCGCCGAACGCCGCCCGAACAAGGAGAGGGACAGACTTCGGCGGAAGTCGTGACAATATAGTATCTTTATCCATTTACAAAAGCTCTCACCACAACCAAAACGAGTTAACACTTCAAAGAGGTAGGGCCACTCAACCCTGTCGAAGGCCTTCTCTGCATCCCACGACATGATCGCAGTGTCTGACGACTCAATTATAGCATGAAGAACATCTAGCACTCTCCTAACATTATGAAATCCTTGACAACCTTGAATAAAGTCATTTTGGTCTCTACCCACCACATCCGGGAGAAAACCCTCCAACCTCCTCGCTAGTTCTTTACAAAGAACATGGTGTCAGAATTCAAAAGTGAAACAGCACGATAGGAATCACATTTGGTATGCAGCTTTCCAAGTTTTAGGAGTAGAGTGATCAGAGCATCTCTCAAAGAAGGGGGCAGGAGACCATTTTCGTAAGATTCCAAAAACATCTCCAGGAGGGGAGTGCACAGATCTCTTGTGAATGTCATTGGGCAGCTCATCTGGGCCAGATGCCCTCCCAGCCCTCATACTATCAATTGCATTGGAAATTTCCTCCATAGTCAGCTCAGCATTAAGAATATCCTTAGATTCATCTGAAATATTGGGAAACTCCAATCTATCTAAAAAGCTAGCCTGGGTATCAGTTTCAGGAGGATACTCTGATACATATAATTTTTCATAGAAGGATTTAAAGGTATTGTTTATCTCACCAGGGACTACCGTCACGTCTCCCCCTGCATCCTGAATTTAATTGATTGCTCTCTCTGCTTGCTGCTGTTTGATTCGCCAGGCCAACAGCTTCCCAGCTTTTTCACCCTGGTCATAATATGATTGGCTTAGTCTCAATACGCTTGCTGCAGCTCTACCCACAGAAATTATGTTATATTGAGCCATGAGTAAGAGCAACTCCTTGTGTGCACCTGTGGAATTATTGAGGAAAATTCCTCTCTCCAGAGTTTTAATTTTGTTTTCAAGTAATTTCATTTTTTGACTAGTATTTTTTGACTTGGAGCTGGCGAAATGTATCATTTGACCCCTTATGAAGCTTTAAAGGCTTCCCATCTAGTACCAGCTAAAGTCTGCGTTGTATTATTTGAAAAGTATAGGTCAATTTGCTGTCCAATGTATTCTGTAAAACTTGTATCTTGCAGCCATTTAGTTTGGAAGCGCCATCTAGGCTAGTCACCTACTAAATTAGAATCGGAATATATAAGAGATGCTGGAGCATGGTCAGAGATGAGAATGCTATCATAAAAGCAATCTTCAATTTTAGAGCGTAATGCTGCTGAGATCAAAAAATAGTCGATTTGGGAATAGTTCTGGTAAATGCTAGAGTAACAGGACTATTCCACATCATCTGGTTTCATTTCTCTCCAAATCTCTAAGTTTACATCCTTCATAAAATGCTGTGTTTTCCTAGATTGGGTGTGGGAGTAGTTCGAACCCTAACATGATCTAAAGTGCAATTAAATTCTCCTGCAACAATATAATTACCTGGAAGTGTGGAAACAAATCATTAAAGAATTTAGAGTCATCTTCATTGGGACCATACACATGTATTAAATTCAACTGCTCGGACAGCAAGGTAGCCCGTATAATAATATATCTGCCGGCAGGATCACAAATCGTTTGTAATATCTGATATGGAATGGGTTTATGGATAAGAATAATAACTCCCCTTGCATGGGAACTAAATGAGGCTGCAATGACCTGCCCAGGCCACCTTAGGAATGTCGCCAGATAATAGATATGATTCTTGCAAAAATATGATCATTACCTTGTTATAAACTGCTTATTACCCATTTTATTTTAGCAATTTTATTGAATCCCCTACAGTTCCAGGATGTAACCTTAACACTGAGTCATCAAATTTACCAGGGACACTTGAACTAAAACATTGTCCCATTAGAGCACATTGGATCAGCCTAATATACCTCTGTTACTGTCACGATCTTCTGAAGTGACGGACCAAGACGCAGCGATGCTTCCAGTATACATATTTATTAAACGACGTAACTGGGAAAATAATCAAACAAAAACGAACGAAGATCGTAACATAGAACATAGACGAAACACTTAAGCTATGAACAAACACAATAACCCACAAAACCCTAGTGCAAAACCACAAACATATATATGGTTCCCAATTAGAGGTAACGACACTCAGCTGCCTCTAATTGGGAACCATTTACCCAACATAGAAATAGAACACCTAGAACAGAAAAACCCTACACCAAAAAAGAAACTAAACACGCCAGTCTGTAAAACTCAGGCCTGGACGTGACAGTTACCACCATAAACAAAAACACAAAGGACGCTTTAAAGCACGTCATTGTACAAAAACATGTCTAACCATCAACCACGAACGTGTGATTAACCCTCTTACCCCAAAGTCTCTAACAGACCTCCCCCTCTCAGTGACACTCTGTATAAGATGCTCAACAGATCCACACACACGTGAGGAGCCGCCTCTGCCTCTGCGTTTTTTTCCCCCTCTGTACACCTTCTGCCCCGCCACTTGTCATTACCTATATTGTGTTCACCATTTAACAAAGAACCAAACAAAATACAAGGAGTGAGCCAGAATATAAGAAAACCGTGATCTAGCCTCATATAGGCCTCTATGAAACAAACCCGCACCAGGATGTTTTCTGATGCATAAAAGCAAAGTTTCATGGTACATAAAATTATAATAAGGCTAGGCCTACTTGTAAACTGACCATGTTATTATAGTTCAATAGACAGTGCTACTATGTTACTAGATAAATTCTAACACAGTGAACTGGCTCAAACTTTAAATACCTATTAGGACAAAACCGAAAGCAACGGTTCGAAAAATGTCCCAAAAATAAGTCAAAGTTTAACTTTAAGTTGCTATTGCCTCTTCTTTAGCATTGCTCCGCTTCCACATCTCTGCCTAGCTTCTCAAGAAACTTCTCCGCCTCGGCTGGTGATTAAAAAAATGTAGGAACGATCACCGTGGGAGACCCTCAGGCACGCTGGAAAGACCATTAGCCCGTAGCCGATGCTTGACACTGTCGAAGCATTTATGCTGCTTGTGGACTTCCATGGAGAGATCTGGGAAGAACATAACTTGCTGATTCTTGTAGTGTACTCTCCCTTTCGCCCTGTCTGCATTCACCACGCACGTCTTATCTTTATAGTTTAAGAGCCCTCGGGGGTGCGTTGGGGTCAGATCGTGGGCCAGAAATCAGATGAGCTCTCTCAATGATCAAAGGAGAGCAGAGTGGCTCCATCTCCAGAGCCTTGGGAAGCCACCACTCCAGGAATGAGCAAGCATCACTCCCCTCAGCGCCTTCGGGGATATGTACTAGTTCGATCTCCTGCTGCGGCCCTCCAAATCAACTAGTTTATAGGTAAGCGATTCAACCTTTTCCTCAAGAGCGGTGGTTGTTGCCTGCAGAGCTATCATGTTGTCTTCGGTTCCAAAGATGCATACCTCAGCCTGAGAGATTTGCCCAGCACATCCTTTGACTTCCTTTTTAACGTTGTCCACTTCAGACAGTACATTTTCGAATTTGATAGAGCATTCATATCTTTGATGGCCTTGAGGATATCTTCAGAGCTAACGGCACTGCACGTGTTTATCGCCTCAGTCCTGCTTCCACCACAAGCACATGAAGCTAGCATAGCGCCTTTGTCCTCAGACTCCAAACTTTCACTTGTTAATTCTGGCTTTTTGGTGTGACTTTTGGTGTACCTTTATTTTACTAGGCAAGTCAGTTAAGAACAAATTCTTATTTTCAATGATGGCCTAGGCAGTTAACAGTGGGTTAACTGCCTGTTGAGGGGTAGAACAACAGATTTGTACCTTGTCAGCTCAGCGAATTGAACTTGCAACCTTTTGGTTACTAGTCCAACGCTCTAACCACTAGGCTACCCTGCCGTCTGTATACCACTCCTACCTTGTCACAACACAACTGATTGGCTCAAACGCATTAAGAAGGAATGAAATTCCACAAATTTACAAGGCACACTGTTAATTGAAATGCATTCCAGGTGACTACTTCATGAAGCTGGTTGAGAGAATGCCAAGAGTGTGCAAAGCTGTCATAGATTTTTGTATGCAGCCTAGGCGTACTGGTTGTATGAACAACTATCCCAGTCTGTTTTAACTAGGCTACTTCTTCCTCGACAAGCTGACCAATAGAATAGGAGAGGATCCCGAAATGGGCAGGGTCTTATACAGAAATGTCTGTAGAGTACGAATGGTTTGAGCTACAAACTACTGTATTAAAAGCCACCTATAAAAGCCTGAAACTCCCCCGAACACAGACATGTTTTGCTTTATGATGCTCACAAGCTACACAAGAGTCGTTAGAAGGTAAGGGGTTCTTCTACATAAAAGAGCATAGGAATCCCAGGACATAGTGTCTATAATACTGTAATACGCTCACAGTTTCTGTCGCAAACTCAACTCCACACAGTTGTCGCTGACTATTTGGATATTCATTTCCCAGTGAGAAACCCGTTTCTGTACTTACAAAATTCATATACAGTGAGGGAAAAAAGTATTTGATCCCCTGCTGATTTTGTACGTTTGCCCACTGACAAAGAAATGATCAGTCTATAATTTTAATGGTAGGTTTATTTGAACAGTGAGAGACAGAATAACAACAAAAAAATCAAAAAAAATGCATGTGAAAAATTGTATTAAATGATTTGCATTTTAATGAGGGAAATAAGTATTTGACCCCCTCTCAATCAGAAAGATTTCTGGCTCCCAGGTGTCTTTTATACAGGTAACGAGCTGAGATTAGGAGCACACTCTTAAAAGGAGTCCTCCTAATCTCAGTTTGTTACCTGTATAAAAGACACCTGTCCACAGAAGCAATCAATCAATCAGATTCCAAACTCTCCACCATGGCCAAGACCAAAGAGCTCTCCAAGGATGTCAGGGACAAGATTGTAGACCTACACAAGGCTGGAATGGGCTACAAGACCATCGCCAAGCAGCTTGGTGAGAAGGTGACAACAGTTGGTGCGATTATTCGCAAATGGAAGAAACACAAAAGAACTGTCAATCTCCCTCGGCCTGGGGCTCCATGCAAGATCTCACCTCGTGGAGTTGCAATGATCAAGAGAACGGTGAGGAATCAGCCCAGAANGACAGGACAACTTCACCGCATCAAATGGACGATGGACGGGGCCATGTACCGTCAAATCTTGGGTGAGAACCTCAGCCAGGGCATTGAAAATGGGTCATGGATGCGTATTCCAGCATGATAATGACCCAAAACACATGGCCAAGGCAACAAAGGAGTGGCTCAAGAAGAAGCACATTAAGGTCCTGGAGTGGCCTAGCCAGTCTCCAGACCTTAATCCCATAGAAAATCTGTGGAGGGAGCTGAAGGTTTGAGTTGCCAAACGTCAGCCTCGAAACCTTAATGACTTGGAGAAGATCTGCAAAGAGGAGTGGGACAAAATCCCTCCTGAGATTTGTGGAATCCTGGTGGCCAACTACAAGAAACGTCTGACCTCTGTGATTGCCAACAAGGGTTTTGCCACCAAATACTAAGTCATGTTTTGCAGAGGGGTCAAATACTTATTTCCCTCATTAAAATGCATATCAATTTATAACATTTTTCACATGCGTTTTTCTGGATTTTTTTTTTTGTTATTCTGTCTCTCACTGTTCAAATAACCCTACCATTAAAATTATAGATTGATCATTTCTTTGTCAGTGGGCAAACGTACAAAATCAGCAGGGGATCAAATACTTTTTTCCCTCACTGTACATTCATTTTTATCATGATTCCGTATGTGTTATTTTATAGTTTGTGTCTTCACGATTATTCTACAATGTAGAAAAAAGTAAAATAAAGCAAAACCCTTGAATGAGTACGTGCGTCTAAACCTTTGACTGGTACTGTATATATACACATAGACGGCAGTTCCCATTCAAGTCAAGACTGGCAGCCATTGCTAGCATACCCATGAGTTTAAGAATCAACTTGCCAGGGTTAGAGGTTCCAAAACCCTTCTATGGCCACAATGCAAAAAGCTGTTCCACAGATAGAAGGAGAGACAGGAGTGGGAAAAAGGTGCTTGTGCATTGATGACCACCGAAATGTTTGTAATGACCTGTCAAACACACCGTGGTAATGGCTGAAATGGGCTCATTTGCATTTATAAGAACGCTAAAAGCTTAGTCTGGGATTTAACGCACCGTCTCGACACTTACATCACAAGAAAGAGACGAAAGATAGAGTTGAAGTCGGAGGTTTACATACACTTAGATTGGAGTCATTAAATCTCGTTTTTCAACCACTCCACAAATTTCTTGTTAACAAACTATTATTTTGGCAAGTCGGTTAGGACATCTACTTTGTGGATGACACAAGTCATTTTTCCAACATGATTATTTCACTCATAATTCACGGTATCACAATTCCAGTGGGCCAAAAGTTTACATACACTAAGTTGACTGTGCCTTTAAACAGCTTGGAAAATTCCAGAAAATTATGTCATGGCTTTATAAGCTTCTGATAGGCTAATTGACAACATTTGAGTCAATTGGAGGTGTACCTGTGGATATATTTCAAGGCCTACCTTCAAACTCAGTGCCTCTGCTTGACATCATGGGAAAATCAAAAGAAATCAGCCAAAATTGTAGACCATGTCGTGGAAAATCATTTTTAAAAATGTAAAACTCTGACAAGAACTTGTGAATTCAAAATAAGCTTTAATACAGAATGTATCAAAGCTGAGCCGTTTCATGAAACTTCTGTTTTTCTAAGCACAGCACTCAGCTTAAATACCTTCACAGCATATAGATACACCCCATATGTAAATAATGTTCCTCCCTATTCCATCTGTCACCATCATCTTTCATTCCAAGCTCTTGCCTGTTCACGCCCAGTAATGCCCACATCTATTTCAGGTTAGATTATAGCAACGGTAAGGCCCTCAAAGTAATACATTTATTGCATGCATGTGTTTTCCTGTTTTTAGCCATTCTGCCGTCATCCTGTCTCCAGTTAACCTTGCCTTGGTATGTCCAGCTGTTACCTTGTCTCTAGTTCATCTTACTTTGGTATGTTCCAAGTGTAAGTATAAACCTAATAATGTGACCTCATTTCTGTCTCTAACAGGTTCAAATGTGCTTATGGGTCTTCAGCTAATACTGTTCTGTGCATGATCTATTTCAGTCTTTGACATATGTTCTGCTCACAAGTGGCACACAGACTACGTGGCATTCTGTTCAGTAATGAGTGATGCACTTGGTGTCCTCTGTCTCTGCTCAGCATATAGGATCACTCCTTGTATGTTCATAAACTACTTCCCGTTGGCCCTATGATTATTTCAGTTCTTGCTTGTTGACGCCTGCATCTGACATCTGTCTAAGTTATCTTGAGCCCTTGAGCTAACAATCTAACTTTTGTGCTCTAGTATTGAAAATGCAATGTCAGTCATGTTTTTGCTACCACAACCACAAGTCTGGTTCATCCTTGGGAGCAATTTCCAAATGTCCGAAGGTACCACATTCATCTGTAAAAACAATAGTACGCAAGTATAAACACCATGGGACATACCGCTCAGTAAGGAGATGCGTTCTGTCTCCTAGAGATGAATGTACTTTGGTGCGAAAAGTGCAAATCAGTCCCAGAACAACAGCAAATGACCTTGTGAAGATGCTGGAGGAAACAGGTACAAAAGTATCTATATCCACAGTAAAACGAGTCCTAAATCAACATAACTTGAAAGGCCACTCAGCAAGGAAGAAGTCACTGCTCAAAAACCGCCATAAAAAAGCCAGACTACAGTTTGCATCTGCACATGGGGACAAAGATTGTACTTTTTGTAGAAATGTCCTCTGGTCTGATGAAACAAAACTGGAACTGTTAGGCCATAATGACCATCGTTATGTTTGGAGGAAAAGGGGGAGGCTTGCAAGCTGAAGAACACCATCCCAACCGTGAAGCACGGGAGTGGCAGCATCATGTTGTGGGGGTGCTTTGCTGCAGGAGGGACTGGTGCACTTCACAAAATAGATGGCATCATGAGGTAGGAAAATTGTGTGGATATATTGAAGCAACATCTCAAGACATCAGTCAGGAAGTTGAAGCTCGGTCGCAAATGGGTCTTCCAAATGGACAATGACCCCAAGCATACTTCCAAAGTTGTGGCAAAATGGCTTAAGGACAACAAAGTCAAGGTTTTGCAGTGGCCATCACAAAGCCCTGACCTCAATCCTATAGAAAATGTGTGGGCAGAACTGAAAAAGTGTGTGGGCCAAAATTCACCCAACTAATTGTGGGAAGCTTGTGGAAGGCTACCCAAAATGTTTGACCCAAGTTAAACAATTTAAAGGCAATGCTACCAAATACTAATTGAGTGTATGTAAACTTCTGACCCACTGGGAATGTGATGAAAGAAATAAAAGATTAAATAAATCATTCTCTCTACTATTATTCTGACATTTCACATTCTTAAAAGAAAGTGGTAATCCTAACTGACCTAAAACAGAGAATTTTTACTGATTAAATGTCAGGAATTGTGAAAACTGAGTTTAAATGTATTTGGCTAAGTATGTAAACTTCCGACTTCAACTTTTACTTCATTTTGATGTGTGTTCATTTTTTTGTGGAATTGAAAAAAGTAATTTAACTACTTAGGGAGTGGTGGGGCGCTAGCTAATTGGATGAAATAAATGTATCACTAGCCACTTTAAGCGATGCCATTTATATAATGTTTACATATCCTACATTACTCATCTCATATGTATATACTGTACTCCATACCATCTACTGCATCTTGCCTACGCGGATCAGCCATCGCTCATCCATATATTTATATGTACATACTCGTATTCATTCCTTTACTCTTGTGTGTATTTCGCTACACTCGCATTAACTACTTAGGGAGTGGTGGGGCGCTAGCGACACTACCCGGTGAAATGCAAGGCGCCAAATTCAAAATCCAAAAGTAGAATTATTAAACATTCATCAATATACAAGTGTTGCATAGTCATCAAAAGCTCTGCTTCTTGGCAATATCACAGCGTTGTCAGATTTCAAAAAGGCTTTACGGCGAAAGCACTACATTTGATTGTTTGAGGGTAGCACCTCCAATATTTTACCATTAGCATAAATTCATAAATCATCGCGGTTCACACAAAACCCATTTCACAGCGAAAACAAATCCCTTACGTTTTGAAGAACGTCTGCTGAGGGCTTCCCAAGTGTCCAACGAAGACATCCAATAGTTCTTTTGTTAGAAAAAGTCATTTATTATATCCATAAATCTCCGTTTGGTTGGCGCATTATGTTCATAAAATACAGCTTCCACTCGCCCATTGAACCGTGAAGAGAACTCGTTCAACCTATACCTATACACTTGTCCAAGAACAATCAAACATCATTGACAATGTATCCTTAGGAACACTTTTATGTATATTTACTAGGGAGGGGTTCAAAATGAGGCAATGTGTCAAAAACACTTTTTCCAGGACAGAAATTCTTCGGGTTTTCACCTGCTATATCCGTTCTGTTATACTCACAGACATTATGTTAACACTTTTAGAAACTTCAGAGTGTTTCCTATCCAATAGTACTAATTATGTGCATATCCTATTTTCTGGGCTTGAGTGGGAGGCATTTTACTTTGGGCACGCCAGACTCTCCAAAACCGTCACCTCGGGTGCCGCTCCCTAAGAAGTTAATACAGTTAAAATTTTTACAAATTAAATGTGCTGAAATTAAAGCAACTTCTGAAAGTGAACACTCTGATTATAGTGATATTATGGCTGATCTTGCAAACAATGTAAAGTATGTTTAGATCGGTGTAATATAGAGCAAAGAGGGTTGATTTTTTATCAGAGGATGTCCTGCTATTTACACATTTATTGAACGTAACAAAAACAGTAATCAATGAGGAAGTCTAGACAGTGCAGTTGAGTGCTGGTAGGTTAGACAGAGCAAGCGTTTGGTGGTTGCAGCCCTGTTCCACCCCTTAAGTTAATGTGTCATATATGCATGTACAACCAGTGTATTTATGCAAATTAAGCACATACAATATTCATAATTTGAACACAAAAAGTTTTTAAAAATCCTGATACAACACCAAAATATATGGTGCATTCAAAAATATATATGCTTGTCTGTGCCAGTAAAATGTTTTTGTTATATTTCATCGAAATATCTGATGGATTATAACATTTTTTTGGAGTATTTTCATCCATTTTCCAACTGTTGCGTTTATTAGAATTGTTTTTAAAAGAGCAACTGCCCTTAAAAAGCAACGAATCCCTTTGAAAACTGCCTTTGTTGGATTGATATGAGTCAGAAACAGGATAATTTAGCATAATTTGTCATAAAATCAGTCTCGTCTAAAACTGCGTTTGGAACATTCGTGAATCACGTTGGGTTTTGATATGACATGTCCATTTGCCCACTTACATGATGTGAAGAGCTCTAGTGATTGCTCTCTATCCAATAGCATAGACAGTGAGACAGACCTGCCCAGCAGCTCCGAATTTGTTTACATAAGAAAAAAAATACAATGTAAAATTACAGAGAAAAACATAGTTAATTAACCAAATGCAGAACCGGTCCAGAAACACATCTCCAAAACTGAAATTAAATGTTTCTAATGAGAAACAGAATAACACACGTGCCAATCAGCGTGTTCAGTGGATCTTTAAAACCTTTAAACAATTTCGATGACCGTTGCTACTGATAAGTGGAATGCAGTGGCTGTACAGGAACATCTTATACATGATGTCAGAGCTCAGGGTCTCCACTTTACAGCGCTGTATGGGATTCAACCAAGCACATATTTTTTTTTATTTAACTAATCATTTAAGAACAAATTCTTATTTACAATGACGGCCTACCCCAGCAAAACCCAGACAACACTGGGCCAATTGTGCACCACCTTATGGGTCGCCCAATCACAGCCATTGTGGATTTGGATTTGAACCAGGGACTGTAGTGATGCCTATTGCACTGAGATGCAGTGCCTTAGACCACTGCGCCACTTGGGAGCCCACATCAAGAAGATGCCCCCATCCCTCCTGCTAATTGTGTTACTTTTGCACTTTTTTTGTTGTCTGTGAGGGAAATGCTGTACATTCAGTAACATAATAAGATCAGATTTTGAGGATTATAATAAATACCGCATGGATGCCATACAAGAAAACCACACACACCACCTGGATTCGGTTCAAGGTTCATGTGTTTTTCCGTGGCTAAACCAACTAGGCTCGTAAGTGAAACAATTTTATTCGTATTTACAGATGGAATACAAGTTTGTTATGAAGGCACATAAAAATATAAAAAAATAAATAAAAGACGTTCAATTGTCTCTCCTGTAAAGTAGCGACGTGCGACATATTCATAGCTTCCTGAAATGGGTCACAAATGTGCAGTTCACATTTCCATATTATGAAACAGTATCAAAGGTTATGATCACTATCTTTGATGTACAGTTACAAGGATGACAGGGCGTCATACCCTAGGTTGTTCTGAACAGAATTACCCTATGTTTGTCGTATTGTGAAGGAAATTAGTCACGGAACATGCACATGAATGCACTCATGACTATGCGCACCAAAATTACTATCTGTTTCTCTGAACTGCCTTGTGAAAGCCTAACCCTGTAAGATCGTATTTTATAACTTAGCTAATCATGATGATGCCCAACTGAACCAGATTGCGATTTATAATGGACCGTCTTTGCATTGCATAAACAACAACAGTAATTGTGTGATGGTGGGTATCATAGATTGTATACTGTATATGGATAAAGCCATTGATCACGTGACACCATTTATTCCTATGCGCACAGCGCATTTGAAGCCAAAGGAAGATGTTTTTTAGCTTGCTAAGATGGCGTCATCTTATGGAGACATAAGTTTGAGGGTTGTGACTAGATGGAGTACAGCTAAGACCAGAAGTAACTTTTCGTAGCAGGCTAGGATGAGCATTTTAACTAACCATAACCTAATTCTCCTAACCTGCTACTTACATTTCTTAACCTGCTGCGTAAGTTCTCCTAACCTACTATGAAAAAGTACCTTCCGGTCGTAGCTGTTTACCACGTAGTCAAAACCCAGATTGAGCTACAGTAGTCCAGGAATTGACGTTGCAGGCTAGCTCAGTGTTGCCCCCTCTCATTGAGGATCTGAAGTTAAAGGCCGACCAGAGTACTGCAGGCTGCCAGTAGAATCGAAATATCTTTTTGTGTGCAATTCTAAAATAATCGGTTTAAGGACACACATCTGATGTAATAGATGCAAGTATTGGTACCATAATTGTCTTAGACTTTGTATTTTATTTACACAAATATTGCCCACAAAGACTGCCATTTTACCATTCATTATAATTGGGGATCCTGCTTTTACAGTCTACAGTACCACGGTCGGCCATGAACCTCTTGGCTTCAATGAGAGGCGGCAGTTGTTCTCCCTTGGTGGGGATGCAGGGCTGTGTTCCAAACAAAAACACTACAAGTAGCTAACGCTTGATCATTTCCTCCAAAATTTGGAGAGCTAAAAAAGCACCTAATAGTTAGAGGCTTTTTCCTTGAGTCATAAAAGTGTTATTACTTAGGAACTGTGCACAATTTGGAGAGGTGTGTGTGTGGCCACTTGGAGACACCAGTTAGACTTCTCACTCAAACCCATGTAATTGTTTTATCTTTTGTTGCACCTACCCCAACTTTCCATGAATATCCCTATTATGTTACTGAATGTATCCAGAGTATTTTCAGATTTCGTTACCAACAAATGCTGCGAAAAGTACTGTAAATGTAAAATGCACATACAATCAACAGTGTAATGTTTGGTTCAGTCCTGTGTCTGGTGAACTGTTGTGTCCTCTCATTTGGTGTAATAATTTACCCATAATCAACAAACTGTTCACTTTCAATTGCTACCATGGTTATGCATATGCCTTTCATATTTCTTCTGTAAGAAACATTTCAATTTAGCCCTATCCATATAAGCCAATTCCCACAGGTGTAAAGGGTCAATGTCAATCATTATATCCCCATTAACATCCACGTCTGTCAGGTTAAACAGTGCATTTGGCCGGTATTCATACCTGAGCAGAGCTATCTGGTGTGCTGTCTATAACTATAGTACAGCTCCAGCCCTGTCTCTCTGCAGGGTCTGTACTAGACCGCACAGAGACATCCTGAGGACCTGCTAGACATTTTTCAGCTGATGTGCTTTTCTGTGAAGCAGATTTTTGTGGTTCAGATAAAGAGTTTACGTTGCTCAAGGTCAACATAAGTCCTGCCTGAGATAAAGGAGCAGGGGCCTGCTGGCGCTTGCCTGGGCTTTCTGAAGCCAACTGATAAAACTGCGGGGGGATCCCCAAAAACGATAAGAGAAAGAAGAAGAAGAATTACCTACAGGAGTCTTTGACAGCTTTAGATAGGCCACAAGGTTCAGAAATAGGGTTTTTGACTTGACTTGCTCTTTGGGGGTTTAGGCCTGGGTTGCTGTTAAGAACTTTCTCTAAGAATTGGTAAACAAAAAAATGTTTTACAAAAAGGAAAAGGAAAAAAGTGATAATATAGATTAAATATGCTTGAATGATTGATTACTTCAGTGAGTTTTATATGGAAAAAAACTGCTATCTAAAATGCTGTGTCAATTCTTGACTTCAATTGCATGTCATTACTGCAGTGTGAATTTAACAGATTATTCTCATCCACCCACCTGAAGGATTGAGAAGCCAGGCTTGGATCTACAAATAATTATCCTCACTACAAAGCAAAAAGAAAATATAATTGTCTGCATATCATACTTTCTTTTCCATTGAAGTCTCATCAAAACTGACAGTCTTTGCTGTTGTAATGCAGACTTGGTTTTACAAAGCAGCAGAGCATCAACATGTATTCTTATGAAGAGGGAGGGATAGTCTACCTAACGAGTCATTTTATAGTAGCAAAGAAAATCCACATCTTGAATTGAGAATGTAACAAACTACAGTATGATGCAGTTAGTAAAATGCTGTTAAGTGGCTGCAACAGGGCAATTCTGCCATCTTCAGGTATAAAACTAAATTAAACTATTGTGCAGAAATGTATTGTTTGTATAATCTGGATCAATGGTAACTGTACTTGCCATGATTATTATTTATGGGTGTAAACTGTAAAATGTAATTTTGTTTTGTGCACAGTTACTTCAAGAAATACAGTTTTTCATAAGCCCATATTTGTTGGGCACCAATTGGTGTATGACACTGAAATAGAATAAATAAATTCCAAAAAAAGAATAATGTAGTTGCTACTGACTTGATGGGCTGGAAATTGAAGAGGAGTGTGGTGTTTTTTTCCTGAAAACAATATGGCATATGTCTAACACATAATGCTAACAAGTAGTGGTTGATCACTGATACCAGTTTGGGCCAATAGAACAGGACATGTAGCCTATCAAACCAACACTGAGCGTCATCAACAACAAAACCATAGACCCAAACAGTTGCATACATTAAGTGTGATGGTGATCAATTCATCCACCAATAAACATGAATAACATGGCCTGTTTGACCATATGGAAATAAAACCACCTATAATTTCAGAACAAGAAAAGGAGCCAATTCTAAATATGACACAACTAGGTGGCATTGAGCTATCCTTTCAGCATCTTCCAGGGGAGCATTTTATTTGCCATCTTGTATCAAGGGCTCGTGGATTACTGTGCTCAAGGAGCTGTGCAATCTCTTCAGAGACCTGAAACCACCCAAACAACCAGGTGTCTGTCCGCCTTTCACGCACACACACACGCACACACCACCCATACTGAATAACAAGGAGAAACACCCCACCCAACCCCACCAGACAAGATACCACCACCATACCCTATCTGAACTCCCACGCTGCCACATGATTGGGAGGCATCCTCTTCAGGCTTTTAAAGACTGACCTGACATCGTACCAATCCAATTTGGGTCAACTTTGCCACTCATCTTCAAAAAACAGTAATAGGCACTGACAGCCGTCAGGAGAATACTAACGTGGCACATTGCAGTAACCTTCCTAAAACAAATGTCACCATAGATAGCACAGCCCACAGTCTAAATGAGCGCTGTCCGATCCTTCAACAGATATGTTAAAATGGTAGAAGAGGGGAAATCTAACAGTTGAATTGCAGATGCTTAAAACTTATTTTTCTAATCCCACCCCCACATCTCATTCCTAGAATGTCAACACTGCTGACCCTGTCACATCGCACGTAGCCTACTCACTGACAAAAACACGATGAAGAGAGGAGGGAAGGCATTGTAGAGGAGGATGTTTAAGGTTGCATTTCATTGCTAGTGTCTTCTTTTCCTTGCCTCCTTCCCTTCATCTGCACTGATCTTAAAGGGCAGGACAGTTGAAAGCAAATCATTCCTGTAAAGGTTTCGTTGTCATTAACTTGCTGCCCTCTCAGGTCAGACCAGATCAAGGAGAGGAATCACAGTGACAAGACCATCCAATCTGGACTCAGGGTAGAGGTAACATAGTAAAAATAATTCTGACACTACAATTAATACGATATGTTTCGTATGGTATGTATTCATTTGTGGATGTCCATCATCCATTTCGTATGATATGTTACGAATTGCAATTCGTACATGTTACGAATTGCATTTTGTACAATATGTTACGAATTTGCAAAGGTAAGATATGTTACGAATTGCAATTTGTTGTGGCTAACCTTAGCTAGGTTAGGAGTTAGGTTAAAGGGTTAAGGTTAGGGGAAGAAGGGTTAGCTAACATGATAAGTAGGTATGAAGTAAAAAGTAGTATGTAGTTGCAAAGTTGCCCATGATGAGATTCGAACATGCAACCTTCAGCAAGATGGCGCCGATAGAGATGGCAGCTTTGCTTCTAGTCCTTAGGAAACTGTGCAGTATATTGTTTTTTATGCATTGTTTCTTACATTGTTAGTCCAGAAAACCTTAAGTGTTATTACATACAGCCGGGAAAAACTATTGGATATCAGAGAGACGTCAACTTACCAGCACAACCAGCACTATGACCAGGAATACAACTTTCCCAAACTTTCCTTTGTCTACACCTCCCAGGGCATTTGAACTGATTCCAGAGGCACAAGGCAACATCAGGGGCAAATTACCTGCCCTCCAGGACACCTACAACACCTGATGTCACAGGAAAGCAAAAAAGATCATCAAGAACAATAACCAGCCTAGCCACTGCCTGTTCACCCCGCTTGCATCCAGAAGGCGAGGTCAGTACAGGTGCATCAAAGCTGGGACCGAGAGATTGAAAAACAGCTTTTATCTCAAGGCGATCAGATTGTTAAACAGCCACAGAGAGGCGGCTGCCTACTTACAGACTTGATACCATTGGCCACTTAAAAAAATGGAACACTAGTCACTTTAATAACGGCACTTTAAGAATGTTTACATTCTCGCATTAGTCATCTCATATGTATATGCTATATCCTACACTATCTATTCTATCTATTGCATCTTAGCCGCTCTGTCTTTGCTCATCCATTTTTTAGCATATATATATATATATATATATGTGTGTATTCTTATCCCATTCCTTTACTAGATTGTGTGTTTTAGGTTTTGTTGTGGAATTGTTGACATTACCTGTTAGATACTGCTGCACTGTCAAATCTAGAAGCACAAGCATTTCGCTACACTCACAATCTGCTAACCATGTGTATGTGACCAATAAAATTTTATTTTATTTGCTAGATATTCACATTATACGCCCACCCGTCCACCATGACCAACCACCCTCCTTTAATTTTTGTCTTAAGTAACATTCTGTCTTATATAACCATACTAAAAGTAACATATCATATCATTGAGTGTCCCGGACTTACATTTACTATGTTAAGTCTAGTCTGTGAGACCAGGCTGCACCATCATAGGGGCCATTTTCTCAGACTAAGATTAAGACCACTCCTGGACAAAATAATTATGCAAAATGGAGAATCTCAACTGAATATGCCTTCCAGAAAAAGGCTTAACCCGGGTCTGGGAAATCGGCCATTGGAACACAGATGTGCACCCTATGAAGAAGACTTTACTATCCCCCAGTAGCTATTCTAATCATGTTTTAGCATGGCTGTTAACAGGGGCTGTGCTGAGCCTGCCGTGCCTCCACAGAGGACCATGATTATCCACCGGGGGGAATGTAATTCATGAGGGCATCCTGCGCTGCAGCACCTTGTGGGCTTATTACACTGCCCAGGCAAATGCATGTGGCAAACGGCAAATGGACATTAAATCAACACAGCTTATTGCTATGCCACCGAACAGCAAGGCCCGGGCATGGGGCAAAATACATCTGCAGCTCCCTCCTAAGCACTTGAGTGGGCAGGGTAATCACATTTCCAGGGGTTCTGGATGAGTTCGGCTATCTAGCTGTCCATGGCAATGATTAATTGTGAGGGTCCTGTAAATTCTGCAGAGAAATATATTGTGGCTATAATATCTGGTGTTTTCGTGTAGAATCGCTTCGATCACTTGTAGCAGGATGCGGCTGAGTGATGGCTGTGATATACCCCACCTGTCACTCATTTCCCTCTAGAATGTCCCAGTAGCGAGGAATCCCAGAGTGGACCGTACTTGGACAGATATGGTTATGGCATGATTACAGCATGTCTTCCTTTCCAGGTTAGGGGCTTTATCCGCACACAAATCTAACAAAACATTTCTTGGGAGACGTTAGTGACTTATAGGCAATGGATCATCACGCGCAAAAAAGTTCCGGTCTCTGAAAACTCTCTTCTAAAAACAAGGTTTTCAATAACGCAAGAACAGCCATGGTTACTTTTTTCTAATTTGACACACTATTTATAGAACATCGCATCCTGTTTTTAATTCAAAACACCTCGCGTCTGGCAATTAATTCCTCACAACTTTAATTGATAATTCCTAACAAATTGTTCATAAAGTTAATGCAAAGTACACCACAGGCTTGGACGCATATGCGTCCCAAACTGCAATACCCCTACATAACCAGCAGGAAAATCACCTATGTCAAGTCTGGACTTTGAGTAGAGATAAGGTAATTTCCATGTCAAAGTAAGGTTTTATAAATAACTACTTATATGTGGTTTTCTGCGTAAGTCATACTTAACCTGTTTGGGCTAGGGGGCAGTGTTCGGAAGTACGGAGAGCCTGACATGCCCAAAGTAAACTGCCTTTTAGTCAGGCCCAGAAGCTAGGATATGCATATAATTGGTAGTATTGGATAGAAAACACTCTGATGTTTCTAAAACTGTTAAAATAATGTCTGTGAGTTTAACAGAACTGATATGGCAGGCAAAAACCAGAGGAAAATCTATCCGGAAAATGTATTTTTTTGATGTCACAGTTTTTCCATTGACTTGCTATTCACTATAGAGTGAATTTGCTCCCAGATTACAGTTCCTATGGCTTCCACTAGATGTCAACAGTCTTTAGACATGGTTTCAGGCTTGTTTTTTGAAAAACTAACAAGAAATAGAAGTTATGACAGGTTGCTGTTGGAACTGACACTACTCTTTTGCGTGTGTGACTGTGTGCGCGCTCTTCGTTATTCTTCTTTTCTATTGAACAGGCTATTCTCCGTCTGAAATATTATCGTTTATTTACATATTAGGGTACCTGAGGATTGATTAGAAACGCTGTTTGACTTGTTTGGACGTTGGAGTTTATCGGTAACATTTTTTGATTTTCTATGGCTGTATGTTAAACGAGGGGAACGGGTGGATTACTGAACAAAAACGTGCCAACCAAAATGAGTTTTTCGGATATAAAGAGGGACTTTATCGAACAAAATGACCATTCTTTGTGTTCCTGGGACCCGTGGGATTGCAACCAGAGGAAGCTCTTCAAAGGTAAGTGATTTATTTTATCGCTATATTTGATTTTGTAATGCCTGTGCTGGTTTGAAATATATTAATATGCAGGAAGTATTCGGGGTGCTGTCCTCAGATAACCAAATGCTATGCTTTCGCCAGGAAGCCTATTGTAAATCGGACAACGCAGTTCGATTACCAAGATTCTAAGCTAAATATTGGTGTACAACACTTGTATTTTCATGAATGTTTAAAATTGCTATTTTTGTAATTTGAATTTGGCGCTCTGCATTTCATCGGATGTTGTCGTAGGTGTCCCGCTAGCATTCCACCGATCCCTTAAGATCAAAATTGATCATAAGTCCGTTTTATAAATGAGCCCCCTGGACATTGACATTAGCTTATAAAAGACATGGCTAATAATTAATGATTATGCCAACTTCCCAGTTATCAGAATCTCTCCAGCACTTAGCAGCCAATCGGGCACTAAGGAGGGAGAGTGTAGTTTTGATCAATGAAGACCATGACAACCAATACGTCTGTTGGCACCTCACCATTTAAGGGGACACAGTGCCAAGATGTGGTATATTATCTGTAAAAAATATAAGGAAATGTTTATATGACCCCCTTTTAGACGGGTCCTACCAATCACCCCTAACAACCCTAAACAGGTGCCAGGGGTCGTGTTAGAGTTCTGAAATCTGCATTTTCTAAATGCAGACCATCAAAATATCTGTGTTTTATATTGAAGGTCAATTGTTTTTTGTTTTTTTTAATAGAGTGATCAGCTGCGTGCAACCATAGTTTTCCTTCACAGAATATACATTAGTGCAACACATTCTGCAGAAAATAGCTTTAACAGATGTGCAATGCTATTTGGCTAGCAGCCACACAAGTAAATGAGCTGACAATGAAAAAGTAAGGTATTTTTTGCAAAAACGATGCATGTCAATCATATTTGTAATGTTTATCATAGAAACAATGTAGCCAGCTACATTTCCTGTTTTAATTGAAGTTAACCTTGCATTTTACCAGAGAAAAGTACAGGAGAAAAGTAGCTATACATCAGTCAGAGTGCTGTCTGCTGATAGAATGCCAATTCATGAATTCTCATCCAAGTGGAGAAGTGCAACTGAAGCACAAAATGTTTCTGATGCCCGCACAGGAATTACAATAAGAAGTATTTTAGATCTGCATTTACATTATTATGCGTTTCATCTTTTTTTGAAAAATACCTTTTTTTGTGTGGTGATTAGTAGGACCCTTTCAGACAACCCCTTATCTACCACTTTATTGCAGGTATACCCCTTTTACTCATATGAGTGGGTAACTGGCAAATTGGGAGGGGTGGGGGTATTGTTAAACCCCAATGATTGTTTGCATTTCAAATTAGAGAGGTGTTACACAATGGAAGTGCTAATGAATTTACCTGTAAAAAATCTGAGAACCAATCACACAGATCCGATACCTGTATTTTGGTTACAGGGTCTGTAAAAATGCAGGAATCATGAATACAGTGGCTTGCGAAAGTATTCACCCCCTTGGCATTTTTCCTATTTTGTTTCCTTACAACCTGAAATTAAAATAGATTTGGGGGGGGTTGTAATCATTTGATTTACACAACATGCCTACCACTTTGAAGATGCAAAGTGTTTTTTGTGAAACAAACAAGAAAAAATACAAAAAAACAGAACTATTCACCCCCCCAAAGTCAATACTTTGTAGAGACACCTTTAGCAGCAATTACAGCTGCAAGTCTCTTGGGGTATGTCTCTATAAGCTTGGCACATGTAGGAACTGGGCTTTTTGCCCATTCTTCAAGGCGAAACTGGTCCAGCTCCTTCAAGTTGGATGGGTTCCGCTGGTGTACAGCAATAAGATTCTCAATTGGATTGAGGTCTGGGCTTTGACTAGGCCAATCCAAGACATTTAAATGTTTCCCCTTAAACCACTTGAGTGTTGCTTTAGCAGTATGCTTAGGGTCATTGTCCTGCTGGAAGGTGAACCTCTGTCCCAGTCTCAAATCTCTGGAAGACTGAAACAGGTTTCCCTAAAGAATTTCCCTGTATTTAGCGCCATCCATCATTCCTTCAATTCTGACTAGTTTCTCAGTCCCTACTGATGAAAAAAATCCCCAGAGCATCATGCTGCCATCACCATGTTTCACTGTGGGAATGATGTTCTCGGGGTGATGAGAGGTGTTGGGTTTGCACCAGACATAGCGTTTTCCTTGATGGCCAAAAAGCACAATTTTAGTCTCATCTGACCAGAGTACCTTCCATATGTTTGGGGAGTCTCCCACGTGCCTTTTGGCGAACACCAAACGTGTTCGCTTATTTTTTTCTTTAAGCAATGGCTTTTTTCTGGCCACTCTTCTGTAAAGCCCAGCTCTGTGGAGTGTATGGCTTAAAGTTGTCCTATGGACAGATACTCCAATCTCCGCTGTGGAGCTTTGCAGCTCCTTCAGGGTTATCTTTGGTCTCCTTGTTGCCTCTCGGATTAATGCCCTCCTTGCCTGGTCTGTGAATTTTGGTGGGCGGCCCTCTCTTGGCAGGCTTGTTGTGGTGCCATATTCTTTCCATTTTTTAATAACGGATTTAATAGTGCTTTGTGGGATGTTCCAAATTTTTGATATTTTTTTAACCCAACCTTGATCTATACTTCTCCACAACTTTATCCCTGACCTGTTTAGAGAGCTCATTGGTCTTCATTGTGCCCCTTTCTTAGTGGTGTTACAGACTCTGGGGCCTTTCAGAACAGGTGTATGTATACTGAGATAATATGACAGATCATGTGACACTTAGATTGCACACAGGTAGACTTTATTTAACTAATTATGTGACTTCTGAAGGTAATTGGTTGCACCAGATCTTATTTAGGGGGTTAAATCATATGCACACACCACTTTTCAGTAGTTTTCTTTTCAATTTCACTTCACCAATTTGGACTATTTTGTGTATGTTCATTACATGAAATCCAAATAAAAATCTATTTAAATTGTAGGTTGTAAAGCAACAAAATAAGAAAAATGCCAAGGGGGATGAGTACTTTTGCAAGGCACTGTAGGTCTTTATTTAGCTTTTATTTGTTTTCCCGCCTACCCATTTCAGATATACGAAAAATGCTGGTATAAAAAGTAGACATGGTCAATTACTGGGATTTTGGTCTGTGTATGAAAGGGATATTACAGTCACACAATAAGAGTGGGGCTATCAATGAGGATGGACTGTGTGCATTAATCTTTCAAATATGTAAGCACTACATAATTCAATGTTCTCTCCAATTCTCAGAGGCTGGTAAAGAACCTAGCTCTTGTGCATGTATACTGGACAGAAAGCTCTGGATTGTCAAGTTATGCCCCTACAGTATGTTTCCTGGTGGTTTGTTTTTCCTCTAAAGTTATTTTAGTCAAAGGGACATCCTAGTCTTTGATACCATTCTGATAACAAAACCTACTTAACATGCTCTTACAGCGGTTTTCTCAGTTGATAAATTATTGACTAGCAGTTTCAAAACATGATGGTGTATGTTTTTGTATAATGAATTTGAGTATGTCCATAACAGAGACTATGCACTGCACATGCAAGGTTTATCAATAGTTTGATAAATGACCTCTATTGATCAACAACTACTCATTATGACAAATCTCTGGACTGGCGACTATTTAATCAACAGAGCAGGGCTGCAGAATAGGACCTTTGGTTTCTTATAGACAGGTCTGCCCTGATGTGGTTGAATATCAGAATGCACCAAGTAAAAGTTGAGCAATCAATAGTTTAAAAAAAATTGTATTTATTGATTTAACCTTTATTTAACTAGGCAAGTCAGTTAAGAACAAATTCTTATTTACAATGATGGCCTACCCTGTCCAAACCCTCCCCTAACCCGGACAACACTGGGCCAATAGTGCACCGCCCTATGGGACTCCTGATTATGGCTGGTTGTGATACAGCCTGGGATCAAACCAGGGTCTGTAGTGATGCCTCAAGCACTGCGATGCAGTGCCTTAGACTGCTGCGCCACTCAGGAGCCCAGGACCTAGAGCAATATCCTGAGGTGTATTCACTAGGAACCAAGCAAACGGGAGGGACCTACCTGAACCTAAAGTGTGTGGTTCAGTGCTCGGGAGCTTTCAGCAGCACGCAGCATTTCTCTGACGTAGAACGTCGGCTCTATGTATAGCATTTCTATCTGCAACGTTTGGCTACTGAACATGGCACTGTAGTCCCACCTCATAGTTGAATGTACTACTGAATGTTTCCTGCTGCCTCTCTTCATCTTGCTTTCAGACATGCAGCCACAGCATCAGACATAGCTCCTGTTTGTTCCAGTGTGCAAAAAGTAAGCTGCAATACAAAGAAGAGAAATACAACACAATTGTACAATGTATGTTTGTTGGGGGAGGAGGTAAAAGATTATAAAAGTGCATTCCATCTTCTTCATATGTAAATGCATATAGACTCCCAAGCTACCTGTTTGGCTTTGTTTGTCAACCCACTATTTAGTCCACCGAATAATACGTTTTGCCTGTCTTCAATCTCCTCTACCATCGCCATGATCTCGTCTTCCAAAAAGTTTGCTTTTCTCTTTCGGTCCATGGCTATTCCTGACTAAACCCTCATTTGTGCTAGCATTCTCTAAGGGGGAATCGCGGATTGTAAGGCACCTTCAGGTGCCATCAATTTTAAGTTAACTTGATATTTATAGACCACATGTGCGTAAGTTACAAATGGGCTTCTTAGAACTTGCGTAGGCAAGTTTTTTTTATGCTCAGTATCTTTTATGAATCGAACGTAAGCACACTGTCGGAAATGATCTTACGACTAAGTTCAAGCATAAATCGAATAACTTTTTTATAAAATGTTCCTGAGTTAATTAAGCAATTAACATTCCATCATGTTTAGAATCATGTATAAAAATGCTGGGAGAGTTCAACCAGTGACATCAATGGTTGACTGAGCCTGCTGTCTGATCTCAAAATGAATAGCCTTTTTTAGTAGCAATTATTGTGGCCTTTGTGTTTCACTTTAAATTCCATCATTTTAATTCCATCATCCATTGAATAGATATCTCCAAACTTTTGCCCCACACGGAGGCTCTATGACTGTAGCCTATTGCTGCTTTGATGACGTATGATTGGCCAACAACAACAAGTCCTCTTGTGAAAAGCAAAGAGCAGCAGCAAAAATTACACCATTTCTCTCTCTACTGCAGCAGTCGTGTTCGGATCTACATTCAAGGATTTTTATTTATTTTTACTATCTTCTACATTGTAGAATATTAGTGAAGACATCAAAACTATGAAATAACACATATGGAAACACTTAGTAACCAACACTTAGTAACAACAAGTCCTCTTGTGAAAAGCAAAGAGCAGCAGCAAAAATTACACCATTTCTCTCTCTACTGCAGCAGTCGTGTTCGGATCTACATTCAAGGATTTTTATTTATTTTTACTATCTTCTACATTGTAGAATATTAGTGAAGACATCAAAACTATTAAATAACACATATGGAAACACTTAGTAACCAAAAAAGTGTTAAACAAATAAAAATATATTTTATATTTGAGATTCTTCAAAGTAGCCACCCTTTGCCTTGATGACAGCTTTGCACACTCTTGGCATTATCTCAACCAGCTTCACCTGGAATGCTTTTCTATAGGAACATAGTAGAGAAAAAGTAAAAGTTGTCAAATATAAATATATATACACACAGTAAAGTACAGATACCCCAAAAAACGACTTAAAGAGTACTTTAAACCACTACCTGGTAGAAACTGCCATGCAGTATTGAGAGAGTCCAAGAGAACAAAGCCCCTCTCTTGGCCAAACTCCTAATCCCCAAAATGGGAGAATGAAACAATATTTCTACTTTTGAGAATGTGGGAAGGGTCCGTGGACACTTAGAAGACAGTTATGACGAGTGTGTTTCATTTGGGGATCTCTTGAAGGACAGGAAACACACATAACTGTATCTCTTAAAGTGTACATTTCCCAGCGTCAGGTTTACATCTAAATATTGTGAAACGTATATGATTAAACTTGAAACTATTTGTGAAAAGATGTAATGTGATGTTAACCTTCTAAATGAGAGTATGGGTGTTCATATAAAGTTAACTAAATCAATGGCCACACCCAGGTGGGCACAAACATGATGAAATGATCCCTTTTCTACCCAAGTATAAGAGCCCCCATGACGCAATTCACACCAGACCCCGCAAACCACTGTGTAAGCTGAGGTTGCAAATGGTTGAACTACAATACTACCTAACAAAATGAGACCAGATAACGTGGAGGTGACGATCCCCACGTTAAAATTGTGAATTTCTACTAGACCAGCCAGAATACAGTGCAAGCTGAGTATGGCAAAACGGTATGAACTCTGAACTATCGATCACTATATAAAAGAAGTGATTAAATCCTAGTCGTCGCGGTTATCAGTCTGCAGCTGAGAACATACATGGCCTAGGACGAGGACACAGACACTCTTCTAAGAACTACAGGGTACTCCAACGTATCCACTCTAATCAACACTACAACCAGAAAGACTTTACAAAGGACAATCTCTACTGGGTAAACCCGAGTCTTACATCATCAACCCATTGGGGCGGCAGGGTAGCCTAGTGGTTAGAGTGTTGGACTAGTAACCTAAAAGGTTGCAAGTTCAATTCCCTGAGCTGACAAGGTACAAATCTGTCATTCTGCCCCTGAACAGGCAGTTAACCCACTGTTCCTAGGCCATCATTGAAAATAAGAATTTGTTCTTAACTGACCTACCTAGTAAAATAAAGGTTAAAAATCTATCAAAGCCCAGCTCAATTGTTAAAATATATATTGCATTACATTTTTTAGAATGGGCGGTTATTAGAGTGCATAAGATTTTGTATTTATGTGAGCATAGCTTCTCATGGTCCGATAGAGACCCATTCCTTTGTCTCTCCTCCCGTTCTTTCTTCCCCCACCTTTTGTGTAACCAGCTATCATATTGGGTTAGTCCACTAGGGATTTGTCATGGCATGATTAGTAATCAATGTATCTATTCTGTTGTATGTATGTAATTCTGTGTGATTTATTTAGGTAGTTAGTAAATAAATAATTACGCCAATTTGTGTATTGATGCTTCATCATGTAGACTAGGGTTTGTGCAGATAGATCTTACGACGTTCAGATGAGACTGATAGAAGGTAAAGAATAATTCATGACTGACTAGGGGTTGTCCAATGCAGCCCACATTTTTGTTGTAGCCCCAGACAAACGTACCTGATTCAACTTAGAGGGCCTGATGATTAGTTGACAAGATTAACCAGGTGTGTTTGTCCGGGGCTAAAATAAACTGTTCTGTTATGGGTACTCGAGGACTGGAGTTGGGAACCACAGCATGATGGCATTAGCCTTAAGGGCATTTGCAATGCACACATTGACATTGTGCATCTGAAGCAGAGAATAGCTTAACTCACACATTGTTTACATATTGTTCAGCTATATGTTCAATTTAAAAACGATATACAGTTGAAGTCAGAAGTTTACATACACTTAGGTTGGAGTCATTAAAACTTGTTCATCAACCACTCCACAAATGTCTTGTTAACTATAGTTTTGGCAAGTCGGTTAGGACATCTACTTTGTGCATGACACAAGTAATTCTTCCAACAATTGTTTATTTCACTTATAAATCACTGTATCACAATGTCTAAGACTACCACAAATGACATTGTCTATGCTAAATGTGTTCAAATTGTAGAAGAAAAGTTGGGCTATAAAAAAACACTTTCTATTCAATGGGGCTAGGCAAAAGATTTTCATTTCAACCATACAACACTATAGCCTATTTATCACGACTCAGGATATGACCCAGATGCAGACACAGGAGGCGGATAGTACAGTTCTCATAATATGTATTATACAAGGGGACAGGCCAGGGCAGGGCGAGGTCAGAACCGGGAAGACTAGAAAAGAGCAACTAGAAAGACTTGAAAATGGGAAAACACGCTGGTAAGACTTGACAAGACAGACTGACAAACAGAAAACACTGGTATAAATGCACAGGGGATAATGGGTACAAATGGGAGACACCTGGTGGGGGGTGGAGACAAGCACACGACAGGTGAAACAGATCAGGGCGTGACACTATTAAAGTACAGTATGTTTACAATTTCATAAACTATAGTCTTTTATACGTTTCAAATGACATTTTTTATCTTCATACAGTTTAAGGGGGCACTTTTGTTGTGAAGATGCTCTATTCAAATGGCACAACAGAATCATTCAGATTGACCAAAGCACAGCATATGACAACCATTTTGTATAACTGAGAGATGTCTCCTTTTATATCTTGAAAACAAAGTAGTAGAAGTAGAAACTGATGCTGCTGCAGCATTGCTCATTGCTCATCTGGTGAACCTACTGTAGTACATAAACAAATGAAAAGCACTCCTGATGTTAGAATATCACTTCTTCAGGTCACGTATACCGCCAGGGCACTTAAGTGTTTGGTTGTGTTTAATTCATTCAGGTGTTTTGGCGTCATAAAGATTAAATATATTTTTGGTCTGGAACAACCAATAGTCAACACAGCAGGTTGTCCTATCACATTGAGACCTTTGTCCTATGCTGTAATGTCCATACATTTTCCCTCTTATGAATACAGTTCTCAACAAATTATCATTGGTTATTATATGATAACCACTGGAGTTTTTTGGACAATACTGTCCTCCAGGCTATATGGACATCATATTGTACAATTAGCGTCTCCCCTTTTCATGGTCATGGCTAGAAGATAATATTTGACATCTCGTAGCAGATTAGGAGAATATGCAGCAGGTTAGTAGATTTAGGTTAAGGGTTAGCTAAAATGCAAGAAAATAACTTGACGTTAATTTGACAAAAGCTGGATCCCTTTTAGCCAGGACCCCTTTTCGGCCTAGATTACAAGGTTGAATTCAAGACAAGGTCGTTTTTACTGATCTGTTGTCAGTGTCAGTAGAATAGGCCTAGGCTATCATCATAACATATTCTGCTAATGTCTCCAGTCATAAAGTGTAGTAGAATTGCATACATTTATCAAAGGCCACATTTTTCCTTCGCAAAGGAAAGAACCATCTCTGATATAGCCTACGCGCTTATTAATAGCCTAAAGTATCACTATTCAATCTACTCGTCACATTAGGAATAGTAGGTTTACATTATTCTGCAAATGCTAATAGGTAGACTACAAGCTATCTAGCTAGCTAATTTACTGTTGTTAACACCTGGTTAGCATAACAGCCAAACTAAATAGATCAGACTTGACTTACCAGTGATGAAATGATCGTATTAGACCCTGTACTGACAGCTGTCTGGAATCAGGTCTTGATGGGCAAAAAGGTTTTTTGCTTTTCTGACAGTTCTTGAGTCTTATTTAATTGGTTGTCACCAATGGTGTTTCATGATTGCAGGGAATCTGTAAACATGGTTTCCTGTTGTCTTTCCTGCCTTGTTAGAGCAGCCAAATACTTCACAGAAAATGACCGTGGTGATGAATCAACTAGTTTTAGGCACTGTTATCATGCAGTTTGGAGTAGCCACTCAGCTGCATTTGTCGGAAGAATGAATGTGGTGGTCTTCCAACATGGCAACCAGAAGGTGTTGTACGTCAACTATAAGCCCCCTATAGTGGCTTTCAGTGGCGTGGCACAACACCCCACAGAGAGGAAGAGTAGTGTATGGGGAACACAGGAAACTCCTAGATGTCCTCTGCTCTCAGATCATCACTCAGCCGCAGTTCATTGTCAACACAGCCGCCCACTTCCTCACTCTAATTCGCCAGTAAGACTTCTCGTCCCACAGACGCTGGTTCAGTGCGATCACAGCAAACCCCCAAACAGACGCAACTTGGACACTTGCATAGGGGACCAATCCCCACGGAGAGACATTCTTTGCTCAACTCCCAGCACCGAACACCACAAAACACAGGGCTTTTAAAGGAAATTACATCCAATCCCCAGCTACCTGTCTGATTAGCTAACTTGCTGCAGGTACATCTGATCACACCAGCTCCACCACCCACTTACCACCAATCCAATCTTGTGACATATCCAAATAAATGTCATTAGATAACAGCTTAAACAAATGCAAATGTAGTGTCATGACTTTACTTTCATTAATCTGATGACTGTTATTTATCTAATCAACTAACTATGTTTAATTGTTACCCATTTAAATTAATCATATCGCAACTAACTCGGATTTGGGGCACCACAAGAGTGGTTGTTTAAATTAAATCAAATTAAACTCTAAAGGTCTTTACCTATCACATCCATCAAACAGTCAACGTATTAATCATTACCTTGTATCATATCATCATTCTGAACAGACGTAACCTCCTGCATCTGCAAAAACCCCAGCCTTACTTATAATTCAGTACTACACAAATTGGTTTAATTGTTTATTTACTAGCTAACTAAATGATAACACAGGATAAACATACACACTTAATACATTAGGAAAAGGTCCCTAGTGGACTGACACAACATATGTCGGCTTGTTACAAAGGAGATGGAGAGGGAGGGAGAGAGAAAGAGACACTTATCGTTGATAGATTTTAGAAACTATTCTCCCAGTAATTATATACATTGCACACAAACCTCCGCCCGATTGGAGTAAGGAATTATGGATGTCTTTAAGTTTTAATGCCTTTGTTTGCCGTGGATCTCTGTCGGAACCAGCCCTCCTTAGGAAGGGTGCTGGGCCTTTCCGCGGCACGACCGTCTTCTACTGTTGTTCAATCTGGAAGATGATCCTTGGAAGATAGGCTAGCCAGCCATGTCGACGGTTCCCATTGGTGATGAGAGTAGTAGAATACAGTGATTTGAGAAGAGTATTAGAATAGGATGGTTTGAAGAGTAGTAGAATGGTCCCACTTAAATTCGCTTTTCTAGATACTTTACTTAGGACAGCTAATCAGCCGTACCAGTGATTGTCCGGGAGGTGACGTTATTGTCTTTACCTCATGTTGAGATTTCAGAGTTCGAAGCACTTTGGATGCGAGCTGCAGCTACACGCCTCTCTGGTCTGGATGTTCATTTCTTTACCAATCCTTTTATGCACTCTGGTCAAAAGGGACGGTTCCGTCAGGCTGACACGCTCTCTGATCTCACTCGGGGCATGGCTACTTACTGTGAAAAGTTTATATGAGACAAATTATCTCGTATGGCACCCAAATTCACATTCCTATATTAACAAAAATACGTTCATCATTTTTCATATTTCATGCACAACGTAAAGGATGGAGACATGTAGTATATATACTTTTCAAGTTGCAGTGTTTCCTTTATAACCTTCTTAATAACATCACAAAAAAACAACCCATATGACATTATTTTTCTTTAGCTTGTCTCTAACAATTCCCCCCGTTCAATGTTAGGAATATTGTTCCAGTATTCACTTTAGAACATTTGAGTTTCGGCGGGGAAAGTCTCTGGAGACAAAGGAACATTCCTGTGTACATTTGGAGAGGGAGACCTTGGATCTCCTCTCCTTTAATCTACAACAGGATGTGAGGTGTCAGCTCCCTCCTCCCCTCTGAGGTTCTGGTTACTGTAATCCAAGGCAAAACTGATCTGACCCTTTAGGCTCCTCACAGGACAGTCATGACAGCAGCTACTTTGTTGTTATTCTGGCTGCACTGTTTTACGTGACTGTAAGTTAGTCGTAGTTGGCTAGCTAGCAAGCAAGGGATAAGAACATTGCCAGCCAGTATAGCAATAGATAATTTAGAACAAACGACTGGGTCGTGTCCATAGATACAGAAAAAAGACTTAACGACTGGGGGTGGTTTACTTATCTCTGGCAACCGAACTGATAGAACGAACTACCAACCGGCTTGGGTAGCAACCCTAGATTTGTGTCTGGACTATATCGTGTGGAAGGATGAAATAGTATGAATAAAGTTATTAATGCAAATATGTAAATCATTATTTGAGTATGTTGGTAACCCATTCTATAAAAGTGATAATGCCCTCGAAGTCGGTGTTTGGAGGATATATTGGCATGGTTTGCAACAACAACACCCGTGTCAATATATCCTCCAAACACCGGCTTCTCGGGCATTACTACTTAAGGAGAAATGTTCCCGTTTGATTTGAAACAACTTGGGTGCCAGGCAAGCTGAGGATGTGGTTGGTTTAGTTTGACCGTCAAACCCTGTCTAAGAGGTACAGTGGGGCAAAAAAGTATTTAGTCAGCCACCAATTGTGCAAGTTCTCTCACTTAAAAAAATGAGAGAGGCCTGTAATTTTCATCATAGGTACACTTCAACTATGACAGACAAAATGAGGGAAAAAAATCCAGAAAATCACATTGTAGGATTTTTAATGAATTTATTTGCAAATTATGGTGGAAAATAAGTATTTGGTCA
>QNTS01002190.1:178693-193997 GCA_003317085.1 Hucho hucho
TGACCAAATACTTATTTTCCACCATAATTTGCAAATAAATAAATTAAAAATCCTACAATGTGATTTTCTGGATTTCTTTTTCTCATTTCGTCTGTCATAGTTGAAGTGTACCTATGATGAAAATTACAGGCCTCTCTCATCTTTTTAAGTTGGAGAACTTGCACAATTGGTGGCTGACTAAATACTTTTTTGCCCCACTGTATACAGTGATTGGGAGTTAAAGATGCGCTACGCAGAAATCGCTCTGCCATTTCCTGGTTGCTAAAATTCGAATAGTTTGCCTAATTTCAGTTTATGTGAAAAAGCAAGTAAGTATAGTGTAGAGAATCATTGTACCATCTAAACCACTGTGAAATATATTTTTCATATGAAAAAATATTGTACTTTCTGCTGGTGTACAAAACCGAAAGTAAAAGACGCAAAAATAAAATCTAAGAATGGGAAGCATAGAAATACCCCACATAGAACAGATTTACCGCTTCTTAGACTTGCTTTCAATGAGAATGACAGATCTACAACACACGTTTCTATGTCAGTTTGACCAGGTCACCCAAAAAGATACATATTGCAGATTTAAGGAGCAGGACTAGGCTAACTCAAGTAATGTTGTCACTATAAATATTTTTTATTGATCTGTATTTGTATTTATCATTACAACTTTTTATCTGCTTTTATCTGTATAACTTTCCATGTATCATTGTTTTGTTGCCTGCTGTAACAAAGTACATTTCAACTTTGATTTATGCTTCTTGATTAATTCATCTTTTGAAAACATCCATGTTTTGAAAACATTATGGTAACAGTTAATAGTTTTAATCAGTTGCATTTTGACTAGTAACAACATACAGATAATAGTCATCCAGAAAACAAACTACTATAGAACAAGAAGGTCTGCAGCAAAAATGTTGCCTCATCTCCCAAAAAATTTACTTAGTATGTTTTTCTTGCATTTTCTAATCTGAATACCGGAAGATTGTTGACAACGTAGGCGCTGATGCTATCAGCGCCAACCCAGGTGTACCTGAAAGACAAATACATACATCAATGCATCAGTAATAATAGCTATTTAAAAATAGCCTAAAGCTCGAGAAAGTTCTCAAAGGAAAACCAGCATCTTTTCACATGGTTTTTAAAATATTATAGACACTGCTGTGTTTCCTGATGTAATCTTTTTATAACAGGAGTGTTTGTTGTAATGATGTTCGACTTCTTCGCCCAAGTACAGGCGGCAGGTAGCCTAGTGGTAAGAGCGTTGGGCTAGTTGCCAAAAGGTTGCTGGATTGAATCCCCAAGCTGACAAAAATCTGTTGTTCTTCCCCTGAACCAGGCAGTTAACCCACTGTTCCCCGGTAGGCTGTCATTGTAAATAAGAATTTGTTCTTGACTGACTTGCCTAGTTAAATAAAAGTTAAAGAAAATAAGTAAATCAATTCCCAATTGTTGTGGTAAACCACCCCCATAGATATGGCTATACAGTGGACAGAAGGGAGGTGCTCAAACAGTTTGAATCTGGTTGAGTAGTGAAACAAAACTGAAACTCGCAAGATCAGGTTGGATGCATACTTTTTTCATTATGTTCCACTGTTCCGACCAGCAAAAAAAATGGTTAAGGTTTATATCATTACTTTCTGTTCCCTTTTAAACCTTTATTTATTTAATTTTTGGGGCGACTGGGAAAAAATGCCCGGAATGTAAAATAACATTATTAACCGGTTTCCATGCTTTTAAAATAACGATTTTGTTCCGTAACAGTATAGATCACTTTTGTTCCCGGTTCTGAATCTGTTCCTTGACTATTGTCATTATTTTCCAGTTTAACCAGTTCCAACCTCTGGTATGTATGAGGCTACCCCTTAATAGCTCCCTTAGGGAAACAATGACTGGCTTTATGTCAGCTTCTGTCAGCTTCTGCCATAGACTCACCACTAGGAGGAGCTGCAGGAGCACAATGGTGTAACAGAGATTATATGTATATATTTTTTTATTTAACCTTTATTTAACTAGGCCTTTGGTTGTACTCACTCAGAGGCAATCCATCCTGGTCCTGGCTGCCTGCCGGCCTTTATGCGTTAGTAAATGCCAAGCAGTGAATTACTTAATCCAATCTTTTGTCTAATATCCAGAGATAGAGTAAATAAGGTAATGGGTCCAAATAACATGAGACATAGATTAATCTCAAGACTTTTAGGGTAGAAAAATGTCCAAGAAAGTTTGAATTGAACTATCAGATACTTTACTAGAGATGGGAGTAGGGGCCATTCTGTAGTATCAGTGGAAGTGTTCTGACAGCTTCCTTTTCACTGTAAAGACTGAAATAAGATCTATACGGGAGAGTTTAACATGCTAACATAAACACCAGCATCTGCAGTAGCAGTTGATGCGTAGCCAACCCCTCTGACTCACAGTTCTATTGACAACAAACTCTGTCACATTTTATAACCAACATGAACACAACTCATCAACTCACTGCAATATTTTATGTTTTCCCAACCAGCCACTGCCCACTGGGACATCAGGGCAAGGCAGGGCAGGAGGACTGTTCTAGTGACTTCCAGTATTATGCAGTTGCGACCCTTCATTCAGGGCAGGTGGGGCAGAGCCTGTTTTAAGACCCACATTCCTATCAAAAATAAATAAATACAAGAATAATAATATATATATATATATATTAAAATAAATCTGTGGTGGTGGGGCGAGCCAGCAAAAAATAAGAGCATTGCGCGGTGATTGGCTCAGTGTTCTGTCATTCATGGGGACACTACGTCATCGCAATGTGTATGTCCTTAGCAAGGGTAGACATCCAAAACGTCTGCCCTTTGGGTCCTGCCGTAGAGTTATTTAACAAGTGCCCTTCCAAGAAGGCTCAAGGTTATTGGCCACAGATAAAATGATGTCAAATCACGTTATATGTACAGTAGCTTTGACTGGACTGATCATGTCAACATCTTACTTTCAAAGTCTTAGCTAGCAGTCATCATGAATCAAGTCAACAATCTACTGGTAAATCCTTTGTAATCCTTGTCATATGAAAATAAATAATGAAGAGAATTTATATATAAAACATATCAGTGCTCATGGGCCATTGGACATAAAGATTACACAACAATGAGTTGTTTGGAAGGAATCAGTGGCTAACTGCAAGCAGTGCAAAGCACTGAGTTCCCACCATAAATCCAGAGAATGCCAGACTTTGATGACAAAGTTTGATGACAAAACTGCCACGCCACCTTCATGTTTAAGTGAGCACATCACAAGCCAAGGTGTGTCCAAAAATGTATTGTATGCTGCTGCGAATATTATGTAATATGCAAGGGAAATATGTATACTGTAGCTAGGAAAGTAATACTAAGTGTATGTTGTGTAGTAAGCTGTTAGTAGCCCATGAGTCTGAACCTAATAATTTGGTTTACTTTCACCTCTTAATTTCACCTAACGTTACTGTTCTGACTCGGTGGTGCTGCACATGTAGCCTATAACCTGTTTTTGAGAAATGTCATCAGCTAAGGTTTCATTGTCTGCTTATGTGCCCTGTTTATTTATCCTATGGTTCTGATTTGGTGTACAGGGAAAATACTGTAAGAGCAGCCCATGTTCTGCATTCTGTCACTGTACTTTTCAAAAGTGCTGAACAAATAGTTATATTGACTACGTCCTTCCTAGCTCACTCATTAATGTCTTAATCGAAATTACGGAATGCCTCTTATCCGCTCATCATTCCCTTATGCCATAGTTTGCACATCTCAATTGTCAGTAGAAACGACATTTGTTAAGCAAGTCAGCCATATCAGCTATGTTTTAAAAAAGGCAGTAAACGAGGCTGAATTAATTGTTTCGCTGCCAGACAAGGCTCCGCTGATAGCCAGGTGTAGCGGTGGCAAGGCGGTGGTAAGGATTCATTCCATTGTGCTGGAAAGAAAGCTCTGCTGTTGGGACAGCTTTATGTAGGCACCAACAGTTTGTGGGAACCGCTTGTCGCCGTTATAGTGCAATTAATGAATTGTTTAGTGTTGTGTAGTGTCTTTGCTGGCAAGCATCTACATTTTTTTTGGGGGGGGGGGGGGGGAGTTTAGCCAAATACATTCAAACTCAGTTTTTCACAATTCCTGACATTTAATCCTAGTAAGAATTCCCTGTCTTAGGTCAGTAAGGATCACCACTTTATTTAAAAAATGTGAAATGTCAGAATAATAGTAGAGAGAATTATTTATTTCAGATTTTAGTTCTTTCATCACATTCCCAGTGGGTTAGTTTACATACACACAATTAGTATTTTGTAGCATTGCCTTTAAATTGTTTAACTTGGGTCAAACATTTTGAGTAGCCTTCCACAAGCTTCCCACAATAGGTTGGGTGAATTTTGGCAAATTCCTCCTGACAGAGCTGGTGTAACGGAGTCAGGTTTGTAGGCCTCCTCCTCGCACACGCTTTTTCAGTTCTGACCACAAATTTTCTATAGGATTGAGGTCAGGGCTTTGTGATGGCCACTCCAATACCTTGACTTTGTTGTCCTTAAACCATTTTGCCACAACTTTGTAAGTATGCTTGGGGTCATTGTCCATTTGGAAGACCCATTTGCGAACAAGCTATAACTTCCTGACTGATGTCTTCATATGTTGCTTAAATATATCCACATAATTTTCCTTTCTCATGATGCCATCTATTTTGTGAAGTGCACCAGTCCCTCCTGCAGCAAAGCACCCCCACAACATGATGCTGCCGCCCCCGTGCTTCCAAACATAACAATGGTCATCATGGCCAAACAGTTCTAGTTTTGTTTCATTAGACCAGAGGAGGTTTCTCCAAAAAGTACAATCTTTGTCCCCATGTGCAGTTGCAAACCGTAGTCTGGCTTTTTTATGGCGGTTTTGGAGCAGTGGGTTCTTCTTTGCTGAGTGGCCTTTCAGGTTAAGTCGATATAGGACTCGTTTCACTGTGTATATAGATACTTTTGTACCTTTTTCCTCCAGCATCTTCACAAGGTCCTTTGTTGTTGTTCAGGGATTGATTTGCACTTTTTGCACCAAAGTACACTAATCTCTAGGAGACAAAACACGTCTACTTCCTGAGCGGTATGACAGGCTGCGTGGTCCCATGGTGTTTATACTTGCCCACTATTGTTTGTACAGATGAACGTTTCACCTTCAAGCTTTTGGAAATTGCTCCCAAGGATGAAACAGCCTTGTGGAGGTCTACAATTATTTTTCTTTTTACATCCACAGGTACACCTCCAATTGATTCAAATGATGTCAATTAATTAATCAGAAGCTTCTAAAGCCATGACATCATTTTCTGGAATTTTCCAAGCTGTTTAAAGGCACAGTCAACTTAGTGTATGTAAACTTCTGACCCATTGGAATTGTGATACAGTGAATTATAAGTGAAATAATCTGTATGCAAACAATTGTTGGAAAAATTACTTGTGCCATGCACAAAGTAGATGTCCTAACCGATTTGCCAAAACTATAGTTTGTTAACAAAAAATTTTCCACCATAATTTGCAAATAAATAAATTAAAAATCCTACAATGTGATTTTCTGGATTTCTTTTTCTCATTTCGTCTGTCATAGTTGAAGTGTACCTATGATGAAAATTACAGGCCTCTCTCATCTTTTTAAGTTGGAGAACTTGCACAATTGGTGGCTGACTAAATACTTTTTTGCCCCACTGTATACAAAAGTATGTGGATACCCCTTCAAATTAGTGGATTCAGCTATTTCAGCCACATCCGTTGCTGTCAGGTGTATAAAGTAGAGCACACAGTCATGCAATTATCCATAGACAAACACTGGCAGTAGAATGGCGCACAAATGGCCCAGCGTCATCTGGGTTCGCCAGGTGTAGGCCGTCATTGTAAATAAGAATGTGTTCTTAACTTGACTTGCATAGTTAAATAAAGGTTAAATACAATAAAAAAATTTTTTAAAAAAAGGTCTTACTGAAGAGCTCAGTGACTTTCAATGTGGGACCGTCATAAGATGCCACCTTTCCAACAAGTCAGTTTGTCAAATTTCTGCCCTGCTAGAGCTGTAGGTGTTGTTATTGTGAAGTGGAAAAATCTAGGAGCAACAACGGCTCAGCCATTGTGATAGGCCACACAAGCTTACAGAACAGACCGCTAAGTGCTGAAGCACGTAGCACGTAAAAATCATCTGTCCTTGGTTGCAACACTCACTACGGAGTTCCAAACTGCCTCTGGAAACAACGTCAGCACAATAACTGTTTGTCGGGAGTTTCATGAAATAGGTTTCCATGGCCGAGCAGCCACACACAAGCCTAGATCACCATGCACAATGCCAAGCGTCAGCTGGAGTGGTGTAAAACTCAGCGCCATTGGACTCTGGAGCAGTGTAAATGCGTTCTCTGGATTGATGAATTACGCTTCACCATCTGGCAGTCCGACAGATGCCAAGAGAATGCTACCTGCCCGAATGCATAATGCCAACTGTAAAATTTGATGGAGGAGGAATAATGATCTGGGGCTGTTTCATGGTTCATGCTAGGCCCCTTAGTACCAGTGAAGGGAAATCTTAACGAGAGCGGATTTCTTCATAAGTGTCAGCAAGGAGCCCTTGCTCCTACAGTGTCCTATAGTTTGTAACTTACTGCAAATAATCAGTCGCATCTGATGTCATATGGAATGAAGCCTTATGACCAGTTCCCTTAACACTTCCCCCAGAGCCATATATTTCATACATGCTCTCACTGCCACAAATCTCCACACCTAGCCGCCTACTTGGATGTTTCCATGACAACTATCACTATGACCTATGACACCAATCAACTATGACTGCGATCTAGTGTTGTGAACACAGATAACACCACCCCTCACTCCAAAAGTTTTGTTAGAAATATCTCAAGATCATGCTGGTGTGTCCCCTGTGTGTACAGTTCCGTTTCAGTTTCCGGCATCATTATGACCATCACAAGACAGCTCATAACATGAGTGAGTTCCATTCAGTGGTAACTCTGTATACAGTAAATGGTGATCACCAGCAGGACTTTCCTCCAGCTAACCATGATGCTCTATGTGCAATCCAAGGCTGTACATAAGATAGATGTTGAATATGAATCAACCACAATGTGAGTGAGTACAGTAGCAGCTTTTATTCAGCTTGTATTCATAAGTAAATAGTGACCCACAGTAGGCTACACAACCAACTAATTGCTTAGTCAGAGCTCAGTTTCCCATCTGCCAGCTCGATCCAAACACAATGACTTGGATGTGTTATTCAGCTGCAGTCCCAGTTACGTGCTGAACGAAGACACCAATTAGACTACGGGTAGCTGCGTTGTGTAGAACCTGATCCAAGCATAGCCCAGGACAGCCCAGCAGCCCTGCCAAATATTGTTCCCTAAAGCCTCAGCCAGTCCAACAGCACTGCCAAATATTGTTACCCAGGAAATGGGGTTTCACAGAGCACTCTAATAAAGCCAAATTACTGTTAAACCAGGGGTTATCAAAATGACACATCCAGTCAGAGACGAAAAACTACTGAGGGAAAACGAGCCAAAATACATGTAGTTTTTTTTTGTCATTTCCTGCTGTTTTTGTGGCTTAAAACACCCTAGAGTCAAAGCCCACTGTGGAAAGCTGAGACTCTCACGAACACTTACATCTCGGTTGTTTTGCTATAGGACACCCACACAAGACCTGCCTGAAGGTCGCCAGTACCTGTTGAAAAAAAATGTATGGCAGTATATATGGAGACTGTTTAATGTTTAATGGCAAAAATAAGGGGTCAAATACATATTTATTACAAATGTTTCTGGATCCTTCTTATATCTCTCAGATGTAGGATAAACACTTCAGAACAAACTTCCTTTAGATTTTTGGGGGGGGGACTAAGTTATGTTCCATGTAGTAAATCTGTTTTTCATTGCGTTTGTATGAACTAATAGCAGTAAGGCCGTCGAATACATATACATATATATACATATATATATATAAAGGGGTCTTCAAAATTCAAAATCAAATAGCAAAATGATCCTTGGTATGACCTTCTCAAAACAATTCCATATAGCCTAGTAGAACCCCCTCCCACAGCTTAGAAAAAGGCTTAGACTAATGCTCCTGAGTGGCACAGTGGTCTAAGACACTGCATTGCAGTGGAAGAGGCTTCACTACAATCCCTGGTTCAAATCCAGGTTGTATCACATCCGGATGTGATTGGGAGTCCATAGGGCGGCGCACAATTGGCCCAGCGTTGTCTGGTTTTGGCTAGGGTAGGCCGTCATTGTAAATAAGAATTTGTTTTTAACTGACTTGCCTAGTTAAATAAAGGTTCAATTAAAAACATAAAATAGTTGCAATAGAGGAATAACAGCTAAATTGGAGCTTGAACCATATTACAGGGCAAGAGCACCTGCACAACATACTGTAGATACCTTGAACCACCCTGTTCCCTTGAATCATCTACACAAATAAGTTGTGCACCTCTGACATGTACTAAACAAAAATAGGAAACGCAACATTGATCCCATGCATCATGAGCTGAATGACAAGATCCCAGAAATGTTCCATATGCACAAAAAGCTAATTTCTCAAATTCTGTCCAATTTGTTTACACCCTGTTAGTGAGCATTTCTCGATAATCCATCCATCTGACCGGTGTGGCATATCAAGAAGTTGATTAAACAGTATGATCATTACACAGGTGCACCTTGTGCTGGGCACAATAAAAGGCCACTAAAATGTGAAGTTGTCTCAGTCTTGAGGGAGCTTGCAATTGGCATGTTAATTTCTCTACCATAAGCCACCTCCAACATCATTTTAGAAAATTTGGCAGTACGCCAAATAGTTTTTTTTGTTCTTTAAATTTAACTAGGCAAGTCAGTTAAGAACAGCATGCTGGAGAAGTGTGCCCTTCACGGATGAATCCCAGTTTCAACTGTACCGTGCAGATGGTAGACATTGTGTGTGCGAGCGGTTTGCTAATGTCAACATTGTTGTTACACACACACCTCTTGGAGGGGGGGGAAACGCAACACCCTGCTACACTCAACTCTCCGTGAAGTGAAAGAGGTATGTGATTGCAGGTAAGGATGACAAAGGCAGAGAATTTTACCATTAACAGGGAATTTATTTCCTTCACACAGTAATTTGGGGAAAAGGGGCTGGACGGAACCAAAGAAAAGTTAAAGAGCCCCCCTCCTACCTAACTAACTAGCACCACCTGGCGCACTAACCAAAATACAGGGGATGGTCCGCCCAGGTCTTACCTAGTGTGCATAGACATAGTAAATACTACGGGTATATGTATGCCCGCAGGCCTCTTGCCTAAGCACTCCCAAGGTGCCTTCCCCTTCCCCCACTGGGAACAAAAACAGAATAATCAATCATCACAACCAGTCCTTTTGTCATACACATACGTTAACAGGACCAGCTACAAAATACTGGCAACAAATTATACAGACCAACAACGAAACACAGGACATACCAAGACGCTCTCTCTGAGCAACACAGGACATACCAAGACGCTCTCGCTGAGCAACAACCAACACAGGACATACAAATAAGCTCTCTCTTCCTAACAAAGGAACACTGGCTTTTATCCAGCTGGAGAAGGAGTCGGTAATTGAAGACAGCTGTATCTCCTGACGAGAGGGCAGGGTCAGATCTCCAATCATCGATGGGGCCGACCAATCAGCTGCTTAGTATCCAGGAAGCCATTTCCTGAAACACACACATACAAGCAAACCCACAACACAGAAACTGGGGAACGTAACAATTGTGAATAGAGTGCCCCATGATGACAGTGGGGTTATGGTATGGGCAGGCATAAGCTATGGACAACGAACACAATTGCATTTTAACGATGTCAATTTGAATGCACAGAGATCCTGAGGCCCATTCTCGTGCCATTCATCTGCCGCCGTCACCTCATGTTTTAGCATGATAATGCCCGGCCCCATGTTGCAAGGATCTGAACACAATTCCTGGAAGCTGAAATCGTCCCAGTTTTTCCATGGATTGCATACTCACCAGACATGTCACCCATTGGATATGTTTGGGATACTCTGGATCGACACATATGACAGCGTGTTCCAGTTCCCGCCAATATCCAGCAACTTCGCACAGCCATTGAAGAGGAGTGGGACAACACGCCACAATCAACAGCCTGATCAACTCAATGCTAAGGAGATGTGTCACGCTGCATGAGGCAATTGGTGGTTACACCAGATACTGACTGGTTTTCTGACCCATGTCCCTACCTTTTTTTAAGGTATCTGTGATCAACAGATGTATATCTGTATTCCCAGTCATGTGAAATCCATAGATTAGGGCCTAATACATTTATTCAATTGACTGATTTCCTTATATGCACTGTAACTAAGCAAAATCGTTGAACTTGTTGCATGTTGCATATATATTTTTGTTCAGTATATGAACTATAACTCAGTAAAATCTTTAAAATATTTGCATGTTGTGTATTTTTGTTCAGCATATGATCTGTAACTCAGTAAAATCATAAAAATTGTTGCATCTTGCGTTCATATTTTTTGTTCAGTGTGTACAGTACCAGTCAAAAGTTTGGACACACCTGCACATGCCAGGATTTTTCTTTATTTTTACTATTTTCTACATTGTAGTGTTTAGTTTACACTTTGACTTGCATACCCAGATGTCTTGCAAAACATGTGAAACATGTAAGCTATCCATTGACAGGAACCACCTTTCCGGAGCCATGTTAGGACTCTCTCTGGGAATGAAAGTTTGGGCACACCTACTCATTCTAGGGTTTTTCTTTATTTTTACTATTTTCTACATTGTAGAATAATAGGGAAGGCATCAAAACTATGAAATAACACATATGGAATCATGTAGTAACCAGAAAAGTGTTAAACAAATCAAAATATATGTTATATTTGAGATTCTTTAAAGTAGACACCTTTTGCCTTGATGACAGCTTTGCACACTCTTGGCATTCTCTCAACCAGCTTCATGAGGTAGTCACCTGGAATGCATTTCAATTAACAGGTGTGCCTTGTTAAAAGATAATTTGTGGAACTTCTTTCTTTCTTTTAATGTGTTAGAGCCAATCAGTTGTGTTGTTACAAGGCAGGGTCGGTATACAGAAGATAGCCCTATTTGGTAAAAGACAGTGTCCATATTATGTCAAGAACAGCTCAAATAAGCAAAGAGAAATGACAGTCCATCGTTACATGAGGACATTACTTTAAGGTCAGTCAATGCGGAAAACATTTCAAGAACTTTGAACGTTTTTTCAAGTGCAGTCGCAAAAACCATTAAGCGCTATGATGAAACTGGCTCTCATTAGAACCGCCACAGGAAAGGAAGACCCAGAGTTACCTCTGCTGCAGAAGATAAATTCATTAGAGTTACCAGCCTCAGAAATTGCAGCCCAAATAAATGCTTCACTGAGTTCAAGTAACAAACACATCTCAACATCAACTGTTCAGAGGAAACTGCGTGAATCAGGCCTTCATGGTCGATTCACTACTAAAGGACATCAATAAGAAGAAGAGACTTTCTTGGGCCAAGAAACATGAGCAATGGACATTGGACCGGTGGATACCTGTCTTTTGGTCTGATGAGTCCAAATTTTAGATTTTTGGTTCCAACCGCTGTTTCTTTGTGAGACGCAGAGTAGGTGAACTGTTGACCTCCGCATGTGTGGTTCCCACCGTGAAGCACGGAGGAAGAGGTGCCTATTCCAGTTACAAATAAGCACACACCCATTAAGAAACTGACTATAAGAACTGTGAATTCCCCTTGGATTGATGAGTCATTAAAAATGGTATGGTTGAGAGGGTCAAAAGTAATTGCAAATTAAGAAATTATGTGACTAAACTAAATTAAAAGAAAAATAAACTATAATATGAAACAAAAATAAATGATATAAAGAATAATAGTAAAAACCTTTGGAGCACCTTAAATTACATTTTGGGAAAAAAGACAAACTCGGTGTCACGTCCTGGCCATAAAGAGCCCTCAGGGTTCTCTATGGTGTTTTAGGTCAGGACGTGACTAGGGGGGATTTTCTAGTTGTTATATTTCTATGTTGGTGTTGTGTATGGTTCACAATTAGAGGCAGCTGTTTTTCGTTACCTTTAAGGGCATATCAACAGTTGGCTCATCTAGTCAGCTCGGGGATTCTAACCAGCAATCTTTCAGTTACTGGCCTAATGCTCTTATCCGCTAGGCTACGCTACCTACACTGTAGAATTTTTGCACATTTTACTGTAATATTCACTGTAGTATTTTTGCGTAAAAACACTACAGTGAATACTGTAGTATATACTGTAGAGTTTTTGCGGACATGACTGTACTATACTGTAGTATTAGTTCATCATAGAACATTACACCACTACATATCTACAATACAAAATGTTTAATACCACCATACAACATCACAATGTATGTGTATGCATGTGTCTGTACCTTTGTCTGTGTCTCTTCACAGACCCCGTTGTTCCATAAGGTGTATTTTTACCTGTTTTTTAATAATTTATTATCTGATTCTACTTGTATCAGATACCTGATGTGGAATAGAGCCATGTAATCATGGCTCTATGTACAGTAGTACTGTGCGCCTCCCATAGTCTTTTCAGGACACCGGCACTGTGAAGAAACCTCTGGTGGCATGTCTTGTGGGGTATGCATGGGTGTCTGAACTGTGTGCAAGGATTTTAAACATACGGCTCAGTACATTCAGCTTGTCAACACAACTTACAAAAACAAGTAGTGATGAAGTCAATCTCTCTTCCACTTTGAGCCATGAGAGATTGACATGCATGTCATTAATGTTAACTCTCCGTGTACTTTTAAGGGCCAGCCGTGCTGCCCTGTTCTGAGCCAACTGCAGTTTTCCTAAATCCCTCTTTGTGGCACCTGATCACACTACTGCACAGTAGTCTAGGTGCAATAAAACTAGGCCTTGTAGATACCTGCCTTGTTGATAGTGTTGTTAAGGCAGAGCTGCTGTTAAGCGGGGTGGAGCAGGTGAACCCAAGTGCAGACTCAGATGAGGAGACAGGGATAAGGTAACAAAGGTATTTATTGAAAAGCAGGGGGGAGATGGGGTGCAGGCCAGGGGGAGCTTGGGCCGGTAGCTGGGAACCAAGGAACTGAGGCTGAGGCAAAGGGAGCAGTGGCAGGGTAAGCAGGTCCGGAGCGAAACCCAAGGAAGCAGCAGAGCAGGGGTCCAGGGCAGGGAAGCAGGACTGACGAGACGAGGGATTGGCGACAGGGACCAGAGTCAGAGCGGGCAGAAACTGTAGCGGAGAAAAAAGCAGCGTCAGGCTGGGGAAAAAAGGCACCACAGGATAATATGCTCTATGCAGGAAGCTTGAAATGCAGACTGACTGAGCAGAGGCTGCAATCTGGCAGGACTGAGTATTTGTAGAGGTCTTGATTATGGAACAGGTTGCAGCTGGTGGGGATCTGCTCTGACTCCAGCACACCTATCTTCACTCACACAATCAGATACACCCACCCAGAGAGAGCGAGAGGGAGAGAGCACTGGGGGAGTGGCGACAGGTAATGGAGACACAGGATGAGAAGTAGAGGGCATGGCAGGGACAGATGTAACAGCAGCACTTTATTATGGACAGACTTCTCCCCATCTTAGCTACTGTTGTATCAATATGTTTTGACCATGACAGTTTACAATCCAGGGTTACTCCAAGCAGTTTAGTCACCTCAACTTGCTCAATTTCCACATTATTCATTACGAGATGTAGTTGAGGTTTAGGGTTTAGTGAATGATTTGTCCCAAATACAATGCTTTTAGTTTTGGAAATATTTGAGACTAACTTATTCCTTGCTACCCATTCCAAACAAACTGCAGCTCTTTGTTAAGTATTGCAGTCATTTCAGTTGCTGTAGTAGCCGGTCGTGTATAGTGTTGAGTCATCTACATACATAGACACACTGGTTTCACTCAAATCCAGTGGCATGTCGTTAGTAAAGATTGAAAAATGTAAATAGCTACCCTAGGGAATTCCTGATTATGTTTGAGAGGCTTCCATTAAAGAACATCCTATGTGTTCTGTTAGACAAGTCATTCTTCATCCACATTATAGCAGGGGGTGTGTAGCCATAATACATATGGTTTACCAGCAGCAGGCTATGATCAATAATGTCAAAAGCGACACTGAAGTCTAACAAGACAGCTCCACAATAATTTCATAATCAATTTATCTCAGGCAATCATCAGTCATTTGTGTAAGTGCTGTGCTTGTTGAGTGTCCTTCCCTATAAGCGTGCTGAAAGTCTGTTGTCAATTTGTTTACTGTGAAATAGCATTCTATCTGGTCAAACACAATTCTTCCACACCGAATTTACAGAATTCAAAAGCAATTTTTGTCTTTCATAATTTGGTAAGATATACTTGGATGTGTAGTGTCAGCGTATGTTGCTGGCGTTGCTGGCATGTCATACCTAAGCTTGCTTATCTTGCCAGTGAAAAGATAATTAACTTCTCAGGGAGCAGCTCCCGAGGTGACGGTTTTGGAGAGCCTGGCGTGCCCAAAGTAAAATGCCTCCCATTCAGGCCCAGAAAATAGGATATGCATATATTTAGTACCATTGGATAGGAAACACTCTGAATTTTCCAAAACTGTTAACCATTTGTCTGTGAGTGAAACAGAACGGATATGGCAGGCAAAACCCCAAGGAATTTCTGTCCTGGAAAAAGTGATTTTGACACATTGCTCATTTGGGAACCCCTCCCTCATGAAAATGACCATATAAGGGCATATGAATGCAGTACACGTCGCTTCCTTATGATGTCAACAGCCTCGAGACAGTGTATTTCTTCCATTTTGGATGCTTTAGACCATAGAAAAAGACCAAACAAGTGAGTCCCCCCTTGATGACAACAGTACCCAGGGCGCGCGCCCGAGAAGTCGCACAGTGTCTTATTTATCCTCGTTATTGATCAGTTTATATTCCGGTTGATTTGTAATAGTAAATATACGTAAAAGTGTTCCTAAGGATACATTTAAAACTATGTTTGAATGTTCTTGGACAAGTTTATAGGTATAAGATGAACGAGTTCGCGCCACGTTTCAATGGACTAGTGGAGGCTGTCGTTTCTGACTATGACGCGCGAACCAAATGGAGATTTATGGATATAATACATTACTTTTTCTAACAAAAGAACCATGGATTGTCTTCGTTGGACACTTAGGATGACCTCAGCAGAAGTTCTTCAACAGGTAATTGATTTGTTTTCGCTGTGAAATGTGTTATGTGTGTGCCACGCTGGCTAATGAATTCATGGCTATGAGAAAGTATGTGAGGTGCTGCCCTCAAACAATCAAATGTAGTGCTTTCGCC
>QNTS01002190.1:198544-223856 GCA_003317085.1 Hucho hucho
CAGAAAATCACAGAAATCACGTAGAGCTCCGAAACCCACGTAAACGGATTCGTCTGAACACGCCGCAACTAGATCCATAACTTTTTTGGGGAAAAAAAATATTTTTCTCAACATTACGAATTGGACATTTGACAATTTATCGAAAATTAAAACAGATAAATGTCTGGTTCTTTTTTTCCTTACACCGTAGGTTCATGTACTTTGACGTAAAGCTGTCAAATTAGCGCTCTATTTCCATTTTTCACCTTTAATCCCAGAAAATGGGCCTTATCTCAAAAACCTTGAGTCCCTGACGCCATCCTGTTTCGGGGCCAACAGCCCATTTGGCCAAACCCATGCCCACCAAGTTTCGTCTTCGAAGTCTTTTCCGTTTAGGAGAAAAAGCCATGTCAATTAGGTGTATGTTTTGTACATTTGCAATAAGAAGGCGTTCGCCATCTGGTGGGATAAACCTGAAGGGCGGAAAAATGACAAAAATTAATTTATTTTATTAAACGGACACCGAATGTCCGAGAAAGTTCGTTTGATGACTTCCTGGAAGATTTGGCCCTGGGGCACGGCCCGACGCCGTCGGTCTATTTTAGAAACAATTTCGGACGTCTAGTAAGGGAGCGTACATTTGCAATATGCAGTTTCTCATCAAACATACGGCAAATGCCATCCGCGTCCCTTATGTAGGAAAGGGTCTCGCATCCTCCTAGTATCTCTTCCTAAGTCCAACTCTCCTTCACCTCCTGGGCACGCTGCTTGGTCCTGTATTGGTGGGATATTCTGTCACGATCGTCGTTTGAATAAATGGACCAAGGCGCAGCGTGCGTAGAGTTCCACATATTTAATAAAGGTGGAACATAAAAACCAACAAAGAAAACAACTGATCGTACAATACGTAGGGCTCAACAGCACTAACAAAAACAATATCCCACAAATGCAGGTGGGAACAGAACACACTAAGTATGATCCCCAATTAACTACTTAGGGAGCAGTGCGGCGCTAGCCATTGAAATACCCGGTGAAATGTGAGGCGCCAAATTCAAAATCCAAAAGTTGAATTATTAAACATTCATCAATATACAAGTGTTGCATAGTCATCAAAAGCTCTGATTCTTGGCAATATCACAGCGTTGTCAGATTTCAAAAAGGCTTTACGGCGAAAGCACAATATTTGATCGTTTGAGGATAGCCCCTCTCATATTTTATGCATTAGCATAAATCCATAACCAACGCGGGTCTCACAAAACGCATAAAATCGCTAATATAAAATCCCTTACCTTTGATGAACTTCGGCTGAGGGCTTCCCAAGTGTCCAACGAAGACAATCCATGCTTCTTTTGTTAGAAAAAGTAATTTATTATATCCATAAATCTCTGTTTGGTTGGCGCGTTATGTTCATAAAATCCACCGTCGAGTCGCCCATAGAACCGTGAAGAGAACGCGTTCAAATTATACCTATCATATTTCTCCAAACAAATCAAACATCATTTTTAATGTTTCCTTAGGTATCATTTTATGTATATTTACTATAATATTTCAACCGGATTGTAGCCTGACTGATAAGAAAGGAAAATAAAGTGAGACGCGCTCTCGTTCTCGTGAACGGAAAAAGTATTTCTCATTTCCACTTCCTTCAGTAAATCTTCTATACGGTTCCCTTTAGCCCTATTGTTTTGAAACCTTGTCTAAAGACTGTTGACATCCTGTGGAAGCCATAGGTACTGCAGTCTCAGTCCTACAAAACAGAGAAATGAATAGGCACAAGGAGAAAAAGGTCATTTACAAAAAAAACAGCAAATCCGTATGGATTTTCCTTGGGTTTTCGCCTGCTATATCACTTCTGTTATACTCACATACATTATTTTAACACTTTTAGAAACTTCAGAGTGTTTCCTATCCAATAGTACTAATTATGTGCATATCCTATTTTCTGGGCCTGAATGGCAGGCATTTTACTTTGGGCACGCCAGACTCTCCAAAACCGTCTCCTCGGCAGCCGCTCCCTAAGAAGTTAAGCAAGGCACTTAATCCCAATTGCTCCTGTAAGTCGCTCTGGATATGAGTGTCTGCTAAATGATGTAAATAGTATAATAATATTAGTGTAGCATTTTTTTTAATTTGGGACCAGATAAAATTAGATCTAACCCTCATAGTGCTATGCTTAGTTGTTGTCTTTATCCGCTCACTGCCAATATCTGAGGGGTATACCTAGTGTCTAATCTAGTGTTTAGTTTATACTTTGACTCCGATACCCAGATATATTGCATAACGTATCAAACATGTAAGCTGTCCGTTGACAGGAACCACCTTTCCGGAGCCATATAAGGACTCTCTGGGAATGACGTAAGACCAGCTGTGACTGAGGAGTTTTAGGCCCACATTAGACAAACACTATCTCTGAATACACGCTGGAGGGCAGGCAGCTCCAACACATAACACACAAAACACACTCAAATACCTACAGTATACAACACACACTGTGACATCACATACAGTATATAGTACCAGTCAAAAGTTTGGGCACACCTACTCATTCAAGGGTTTTTCTTTATTTTTTACTATTTTCTATTATAAAGGCACAAGGCGAGACCCGGATGCAGACACAGGAGACAGATGGTTGGAGTCTAAGATGTTTATCAATCCTAAAAAGGGTAGGCAAGAGAATGGTTGTGTACAGGCAAAAGCTTAAAACCAGTTCAGAGTCCAGTAGGTACCGAAGGGCAAGCATGCTCGAGGTCAGGGCAGGCAGAATGGTCAGGTAGGCGGGAATGGAGTCCAGAAAAAAGGCAAGGGTCAAAACCAGGAGGACTAGCAAAGAGAAGAGAAAAAGGAGTACGGTAAAAAACACGCTGGTTGACTTGACAAACATACAAGACGAACTGGCACAAAGAGACAGGAAACACAGGTATAAATACACTGGGGAAAATAGGAAACACCTGGAGGGGGTGGAGACAATCACAAGGACAGGTGAAACAGAACAGGGTGTGATATAACACTAGAATTATAGTGAAGACATCAAATCTATGAAATAATGCATATTGAATCAAATAGTATCATATGTGGGGGCTGTGCTTCAGCAGAGTGGGTGGGGTTATATCCTGCCTGTTTGGCCCTGTCTGTGGGTATCGTCGGACGGGGCCACAGTGTCTCCCGACCCCTCCTGTCTCAGCCCCCAGTATTTATGCTGCAGTAGTTTATGCGTCGGGGGGCTAGGGTCCGTCTGTTATATCTAGAGTATTTCTCCTCTCTTATCCGGTGTCCTGTGTGAATTTAAGTATGCTCTCTCTAATTATCTATCTCTCTTTTTCTTTTTTTCTCTCTCTCTCTCTTGGAGGACCTAAGCATTAGGACCATTCCTCAAGGCCTACCTGGCCTGATGACTCCTTGATGTCCCGAGTCCACCTGGCCGTGCTGCTTCTCCAGTTTCAACTGTTCTGCCTGTTTTATGAACATTTTAAAATCTTGTCCATGTTCTGTTATAATCTGCACCCAGCACAGCCAGAAGAGGATTGGCCACCGCTCACAGATTGGTTCCTCTCTAGGTTTCTTCCTAGGTTTTGGTCTTTCTAGGGAGTTTTTCCTAGCCACCGTGCTTTTACACCTGCATTGCTTGCTGTTTGGGGTTTTAGACTGGGTTTCTGTACAGCACTCTGTGACATCAGCTGATGTAAAAAGGGCTTTATAAATAAATTTGATTTTGATTTGATAAACAAATATTGGAATGTATTCCAGGTGACTACCTCATGAAGCTGGTTGAGAGAATGCCAAGAGTGTGCAAATCTGTTCTTTGGTCTTATGAGTCCAAATTTCTTCTGAAACGCAGAGTAGATGAACGGTTGATCTCCACATATGTGGTTCCCACCATGAAGCAAGGAGGAGGAGGTGTGAGGGGTGCTTTGCTGGTGACATTATCTGTGATTTACTTAGAATTCAAGACACACTTAACTAGCATGGCTACCACAGCATTCTGCAGCGATATGCCATCCCATCTGTTTTGCACTTAATGGGACTATCATTTGTTTTTCAACAGGATAATGACCCAAAACACACCTCCAGACTGTGTAAGGGCTATTTGACCAAGAAGGAGAGTGATAGAGTGCTGCATCAGATGACCTGACCTCCACAATCACCTGACCTCAACCCAATTGAGATGGTTTGGGATGAGTTGGACCACAGAGTGAAGGAAAAGCAGCCAACAAGTGCTCAGCATATGTGGGAACCCCTTCAAGACTGAAAAGCATTCCAGGTGAAGCTGGTGAGAGAATGCCAAGAGTGTGCAAAGCTGTCATCAAGGCAAAGGGTGGCTACTTTGAAGATTCTAAAAAATAAAATATAGTTTTATTTGTTTAACAAATTTTTGGTTACTACGTGATTCCATATGTGTTATTTCATAGTTTTGATGTCTTTACTATTTTTCTAAAATGTAGAAAAATCCATGACTGAATAGATATGTCCAAACTTTTGACTGGTACTGTATTTCGTGCATCAATCATATACATCACACACACATCCTTCAAGTGCACCTTCATGGTACCAAACAGTGCAGTGTCATGCCAACATCATTAGTAAGGCCTATAATAAGACTGCTAATAGAACAATAAATCAAATCAAATCAAATCAAATTTTATTTGTCACATACACATGGTTAGCAGATGTTAATGCGAGTGTAGCGAAATGCTTGTGCTTCTAGTTCCGACCATGCAGTAGTATCTAACAAGTAATCTAACAAATTCACAACAACTACCTTGTACACAGAAGAGTAAAGGAATGAATACGAGTATGTACATATAAATATATGGATGAGCGATGGCTGATCGGCGTAGGCAAAATGCAGTAGATGGTATGGAGTACAGTATATACATATGAGATGAGTAATGTAGGATATGTAAACATTATATATATTGCATCGTTTAAAGTGGCTAGTGATACATTTATTTCATCCAATTATAATTATTAAAGTGGCTAGAGATTTGAGTCGATGGCCGAACGGCATAGGCAAGATTCAGTAGATGGTTTAGAGTACAGTGTATACATTTGATATGAGTAATGTCGGATATGTAAACATTATATACAAAATTGTTTAAAGTGGCTAGTGATACATTTGTTACATCCAATTCCTATTTTTAAAGTGGCTAGAGATTTAAGTCAGTATGTTGGCAGCAGCCACTCAATGTTAGTGNGATGTGTACGCCGAGGAACTTAAAACTTTCCACCTTCTCCACTACTGTCCCGTCGATGTGGATAGGGGGGTGCTCCCTCTCCTGTTTCCTGAAGTCCACGATCATCTCCTTTGTTTTGTTGACATTGAGTGAGAGGTTATTTTCCTGACACCACACGCCGAGGGCCCTCACCTCCTCCCTGTAGGCCGTCTCGTCGTTGTTGGTAATCAAGCCTACCACTGTAGTGTCGTCAGCAAACTTGATGATTGAGTTGGATGCGTGCTTGGCCACGCAGTCATGGGTAAACAGGGAGTACAGGAGAGGGCTGAGAACGCATCCTTGTGGGGCCCCAGTGTTGAGGATCAGCGGGGTGGAGATGTTGTTTCCTACCCTCACCACCTGGGATTGGCCCGTCAGGAAGTCCAGGACCCAGTTGCACAGGGCTGGGTCGAGACCTAGGGTCTCGAGCTTAATGACGAGCTTGGAGGGAACTATGGTGTTAAATGCTGAGCTGTAGTCGATGAACAGCATTCTTACATAAGTATTCCTCGGAAATACTCACTGTCTTAGTGACAGAGAAGACCAAACAAGGGAAATAATTATGGTATTTTCTCTTATAAGTGGGGTAATTGCTAAATAGACTCTCAGCTGAAAGTAGGCTTGAGATATCAGTCAGTCAGCTAGACTTGTAATTGTAGAATCAATAGCCTAACACTGCATGCCTAAGACAGATTGCATTGGTAACTTGATCTATTATTAACTACGATAAAATAAGTGTTAATACAATATCACCACAACTATATATTACATGATTTGCACATGTTTCCAGTCATTACTGGCAAGAAATGCCAATATTCTGGTAGTCATAGAAGCATACAAAAAAACTGAATATCACACAATGTATCACAAAACCGCAAATGACTACCAATGCTACTACTGTAACTGTGTAATGTATACTCAACGTAGGCCGATTGTCTACAGTGTGATCACTAGTCTATCTACTGTAAAATTCTACATTAAGCACTATATGAGGGATAGTACAGTGTGTAGTATTGTATTCTACAGTATACTCCAAAATTCTAAAGTAAGCACTATACATTATCAAGGGTTACTACAGTGTGGAGTATATTATTGTACAGTATATTACAGTTTACTACAGTCTGCTATATAATTATTTATAATTCTACAGTAAGTACTTTAGTATTCTCTAGTAAACTAAGTATTCTTTCTACTATTATTCTGACATTTCACATTCTTATGATAAAGTGGTGATCCTAACTGACCTAAAACAGGGAATTTTAACTTAAATGTCAGGAATTGTGAAAAACTGAGATTAAATGTATTTGGCTAAGGTGTATGTAAACTTCTGACTTCAACTGTATATGTAGTAAACAGCCAGTCATATATATTGTACAGAGCTGTAACCATCTCCAGCTGGACAACACAGCACATGACTGAGAAGCCCAGTCACCCAGCAGCAGAGTATCATGTTTAAAACAATTTGTTTTATTAATCTTTGGTGCTCTGTCCAAAACAAACATGCTAGTCCAGGCTGGATCCATTGCTCCCTGAAGTTATGCTGACGTGCCTACTAGCACAGAGAGTTCAGAGTTCTGAGTCAGGCCTAGAAAGTAAAACCCCAAACACCTTCCTAGACATTGACTCCCCATTGATTCACACACTGACTGATCTAATTCATCTCTCGATTCACAAACACATATCATACTCCAGAAGCTTAAGTCAATGCTTCAGGATCCACTGTATCTGCACTGTTTCATAGTGATTAGTTCCAGCACACACAAGCACGCCAGGGAGGCACGTGCGCACACCCACTCATACACGCGAGCACACACACATGCACACACACCTAGAAAGACACATGGACATAAACCAGTCAGATTTAATGAGTCATGAGTCATGTTCATCAGGTGTCATCCCATCCGAAAGCTGTCCGGCCCCTCACAATCTATAGTCCTTCCTAACTTCAAAGAGCTGGGCGTAGGACAGTCTGTCATATGTAGTTTCACTTGGCCCATCAAGGCAGGAAAATGACCTGATTGTGCGTGCAACATTATTAGTGTTCCCCTTTCCGAGTGGCCCGGAGGGAAGGCTTACTGCTGCAGAGGGACAATGTGCCATGCCCATACCCAGGCTATGAGCTCTGAGAGGAGCAAGCGAGGGAACACATCGGCCTTTGTGTGTGTGTAATGAGCGTGAGTGGGTCGTGAGTGGTGGTGTGGGAGAGTATTGGGGCGATAGACCTGTGTGTTTTCCCGCTGACTGCTCCTCGCCTCTGCCTCTCCTCCGCCTACGCCTCGCATCTGCTGGCCCAAGCCCGGGTGTGGACGCAGACACTGTGCTCTGGGGAACGAACTACGTGCCGGTTGTCAGGTGGAGGGGAGCCGCCGGATAGGCGGCTCCCCTCCACCACCATAGTCTTATATAATGATGGCCTTCCACACACATGTGAGGGCCTGGCAGGCAGGTGGCACTGCTAATTATGATTAATGCCAATGACGTTCAACAGCCGGTCATGTTATGTAGATGCTAAATATAAACGCACCAGCAGAGCACACATGATATGGTAGCAGTCTTTGGCTGTCAAATTATTGTGCACTGTGTTGTCATTAGATGTGAATGTGTGTATGTTGGGGGAATATGAGAGTATCTTCACATAATGTGTGAGCCCTTTGAATGGGTGCGTGTGTGTATCATAAGTATATGGTGTGTACAGTATGTTCATCTGTATGCATGTGTCTCCATGTCTCGGGGAATGTGTTTCTGTGTTTGTTTTGAATGAGTGCTGTAGCTGTGTGGTGACAACCTGTCCATACCTGCCCCAGGGGAGCCCCTATTGGTTATCTCTGGTGCATGAGGTCACACTCTCAGTCTCACTGAGACCTGTTTCTCAGACATAATCTGAGCAAACAAAGAGCACTCTACTCATGCATCGCTCTCATAAAATTCCCATAGCACTCTGCTCTGTCAGACAGACAGTGACCTGGCTGTGTGTTTGCCTGTCATGGGGACACTAAAACAGTGTATGACACTAGTAGTGAGACGAAGCCTACTGGCACTATGAGTATTAATGTGCCTGGAACATATCCAACATACAGTGTGGGATTCTGTTTTATGCCAAAACACTCATCACTCATCATTGACAAAGTGTATCTAAAGAACTAAAAAACAAGTCCCTGAGTCAAGCACCTGATTCCCTTGTTTGTTCATGCTGGGTTGAAGCTTGTTTGGGTACACTTTCTTTCCAATGTATCTAAAGAACTTTCTGTTGATTGATGCCTTGTTGTTTATCTCAGGTGTCATATAACAGATGACAATCCTGATGAGGAGCAGAGAAATTGTGGCTGGCATGTGGACATACTCGGCGCGTTCGTAAGTTCGCTCTATAACTTACGAATTTACGAACGCTCAACACCCTTTGAATATGGCCGGGGTCAGTAAACGTCGGCAAAAAAAGCTTAATTAAATTGTTGCCAGCAGCACAGTTATAGTCACCAATGCTCAGGATAACATGAAAACAGCTTAACCAGCTCTGCTAGGGCAAGTAAAATGGTCAGAGTGAGGTGTTCTCTCATTTATGTCTGGAAGTAGCTAGCAAGATAGCCAACTTTCCCCAACCACCTCTAAGCCAAATGGAGAGAATTGTTATAACTGCAGTCAACTGAGTGTTGCTCTTTTAATTATGAAGCGTGGTGCCGTCTGTAGATTAAGGAGTGTGTTGTAGTCTGTTAGCTGTCAGTCAAACTGTGCAAAAGTGAAAACTAAACTAACCTTGATGGTTAAGGTAAGAAATTAATTCTGACTGGTTAAAAAACCTAGAGTCGATTGACGCACCTAAAATTAACATAATTTTACAAATCCACATAAAAATCCATCTTGGTAAGCTAGAGAACAATTTTGTTTTTGCATGGGCTGTAATTAAATCCACCGCATCTGCTGATGTCAGCCTTCATCAGTGGCGGAGCTACAGTGCTGTTTGTCAGACCAGGAGACATCCTGAAAATCGGTCTTCTCCCGAAAACATCTGTAGCGTCCAACCAGCTTAAAAACGAATATGAGGCTCTCACGAACAAGATGGTTTTCTCCGTTTTGTTCTACGACCCCCACAAGTGTCACTGGACTCGTCTGAAGGTAACCAATTACTGGTTTTATGGAAGTTGTTTTGTTTTTCATTGGGTTAATTTGCCGCCGCAATAGTCTAGGCAAGCTCCTGGAGAGGGTCTTGGCTGACAGGTTTCAGAAGCATTTTGATGCAATAGGAGCCTTAGGGGTCAACCAGACATGCCTCCGAAAAAACTGGTCCACCACGGACAACATTCTGAGATTAGCAGAAGACACTCAAAGAGCTTTTAACAAAAAACAAGTAACCATTGCTGTATTCTTCGACATCAAAAAAGCATTTGAGAATATGTGGCACAACTGGCTTCTGTACAGGTTGCAGGATGCCAACTTGGAGCTTCCAAAACAAATGGTTGTGCTTTTAATCAGTTTTGTCAACCAATGAGGGTAGGGGTAGCTACGTCTGACAGGTTCTCCCAGAGGTGAGAGTTCCTCAAGGCTCCACCCTCAGCCCACTCCAATTTTTTATGTACATTTCAGATATTTATTACCCCAATCCTAGAGAGGGCCAGGTCCCTCAGTTCGCTGATACCTGTGCTACTGAGCATCATCTTTCAACTTCCCCCATGGAGCCAAAAAGCTCCAAAGAAGCACAATTAACATTTTATCCTGGGCAAACATGTGGAGAGTGAAACTGAACCTGATAAAAACCCAGTGTGTCCTATTCTCCAAGACAAGAAAGAGAAACAAAACAGTTGACCTCACTCTCTACGGGCAGACACTTCAGACCACTCCCCACAGCCAACTTCCTGGGTGTTACATTCCAAGAAGACATTAAGTGAAGCACCCATGTTGAGAACCTGGAGATGGAGCCCCCAGAACAGCCATCAGAGTATACATGTACATTACATTTAAGTCATTTATACCAAAGCTATATAAGATAAGATAATTAGTTTGGTGCTTACTTTTGTCCTATTTCACACAGTACAAGTGCATGTGTAAATTGGAAATGTGTTTTTTTGCATATCCCACTCCCCGAGACACCCTTGGAGAGTGGGGTCAGAGCCAGGGATCAGCCACCAGGGGCACATCTGGTGTTTTTAGATTGAATTCAGGCCCCTTTAGAACAAATCCAGACAGGAACTATTATTTCAGCAGGTGACCTAAATCATACATTAGATAAGATTGACAGACGTTGTAATACAAAAGGCAAATTTAGGGAGCCTCCAAAGAGACTGAACATTTTCATCTCTACAAATAATTTACAGGGCACTACAAAGGACTACTCTCAACTACAAAGGACTATTCCTTTTTTTCTGAAAGTAATAAAAGTTATTCATGAATTGACTACATTTTTATTTCCAAAAATGCACTCAACAATGTACTGGATTAAAAAAACGTATGATATAGGGATATCGGATCATTCTCCGGTATCATGCTTAAATACACAATTATACAAGAGACTAATTACAATTCTACAGCACAATGGCAGAGTCATGTCTTAAGTGTAAAACTAGCAATGTCTCAATAATCCATGCTTTCTGGGAATGCTACAAAGTCCAAAAGTTACGGGCAGAGCTAGAAAGTTGGCTGTCAGAAGTATTACAATGTAAACTTACTTTGAATCCATCTGTCTGCATATTTCTAGACATGGCATATGGGGTGTAGTGAGATACCTAATTGGCTGGATGATTCTCTTCTCATTACTCATCTTGAAAAAACATAAACTAAAAACCTGGAAATCAATCCGCCCCATTAACACAATGGAGAAATCGAATAAGTTATTATTGAAATATTGAAACAGTATAAGTGATTGACAAATACAAATACAATTTAAGGCCATGTTGCAAACAATAATGCAGGCACTAGGGAAGGGGGTGTGAGCATGCGAATCTGGGCAGATGAGATGTAGCTGTTGTTTGTGTGCATCTGTAAGTTGTTATTAATATGTGTATGTTTGTATCTGGTGTGAGGAAAAAATGAAAGAAAATGGAGAAAAAAATATTCTTAAAAAGATGGCATTCATGAAACCATGGTGGTTGCCATGTTGCCGTGAGGTTGCCTAGGCAGAGCGTTCTTGTACATTTTGTAAGTATGTAATCATAAAAATAAAAAGTGTTAGATTTTTTAATAAACATTTTATTTTTGATGTTACAGTGCCTTCAGAAAGTGTTCACTTCACTTTTTACACATTTTGTTGTGTTACAGCCTGATTCTTTTTTAAATAAAATTAGATTTTTTTGTCACTGGCCTACACACAATAACCCATAATTTATTTTTAAAATGTGTACAATTAAACGAAAAATTAAAAGCTGAAATGTCTTGAGTCAATAAGTATTCAACCCCTTTGTTATGGCAAGACTAAATAAGTTCAGGAGTAAAAATGTGCTTAACAAGTCACATAATAAGTTGCATGGACAATAATAGTGTTTAAAATGATTTTTGAATGACTACCTCATCTCTGTACCCCACACATAAAATTATCTGTTCCATGAATCGAGAAGTGACTTTCAAACACAGATTCAACCACAAAGACCAGGGAGGTTTTCAAATGCTGTTAAGCGTCTGTGTGTAGCTGGTGTAGAGGAGTCAGGCGCAGGACCGCAGATAGTAAATATAGCAATTTTACTCAAAATAATTAACAATACACGTCAAAAACGCCGCCCGAACAAGGAGAGGGACCGACTTCGGCGGATGTCGTGACAGTAACCCCCCCTTGACGCGCGGCTCCAGCAGCGTGCCGACACCGGCCTCGGGGACGACCCGGAGGATGAGGTGCAGGCCACCCAGCATTTCTCCTCCGGACCGTACCCCTCCCACTCCACGAGGTACTGAAGGCCTTCAGCAGTGAGGTAATGGGAGCCGCTACCTGACCTAAGCCCCGGATAAACCTCCGGTAGTAGTTGGCAAACCCTAGGAACAGCTGCACCTCCTTTACCGTGGTGGGAGTCGGCCAATTACGCACGGCTGAAATGCGGTCACTCTCCATCTCCACCCCTGAAGGGGAAATGCGGTACCCTAGGAAGGAGACGGACTGTTGAAAGAACAGACATTTCTCAGCCTTGACGTACAGGTCATGCTCCAACAGTCGACCAAGCACCTTGCGCTCCAGGGACACATGCTCGGCGCGTGTAGCGGAGTATATCAGAATGTCATCAGTATACACCACTACACCCTGCCCGTGCTGGTCCCTAAAAGATTTTTGTCTACAAAGGCCTGGAAGACTGATGGAGTATTCATCAAACCGTACGGCATGACGAGGTACTCATAGTGCCCTGAGGTGGTACTGAAAGCTGTCTTCCACTCGTCTCCCTCCCGGATACACACCAGGTTGTAAGCGCTCCTGAGATCCAATTTGGTGAAGAAGCGCGCCCCGTGCTATGACTCAATCGCAAAGGCTATGAGAGATTTATGTATGTGTTATAAATTACCAAAGGAGTCTGACTTTAAATTAAGTACAGTGTCATGCGATGTAAAATGCCGGCGGAAGAAATGGCAGCAGTTTTACGGGCAAACAACCAATTGTGCTATGTGTTTTTTTTCCGCGTTATTTGTAACTTATTTTGTACATAATGTTTCTGCAACCATATCTTACGACAAAAAAGAGCTTCTGGATATAAGGACAGCGATCACTCACCTCGGATTAGACAAAGATTTTTTCTTCAACAAGCAGAAGCACAGGACATTCTCCAAACACCCAACAAGGCTGACATCCCCGTTATGGGCAAGAGAATGAGACGCAGGTACAGAGGACACAGAGCGGGATGCCTCGTACGGACCCGCAGAAGGCGAGTGGGAAAGCTGCCGTTACCGTCAATATTACTCACCAGCGTGCAATCATTGGACAATAAATTAGACTAGGTACGATCACGAATATCCTACCAACAGAACATAAAAAACTGTAATATGCTATGTTTCACGGAATCATGGCTGAATGAGGACATGGATGTTCAGCTAGCGGGATATACACTGCATCGGCAAGATAGAACAGCACACTCCAGTAAGATGAGGGGGGGCGGTCTGTGCATATTTGTCAACAACAGCTGGTGCACGAAATCTAAGGAAGTCTCTAGATTTTGCTCGCCTGAAGTAGAGTATCTTGTTATAAATTGCAGACCACACTACTTGCCTAGAGAGTTGTCAGCTATACTTTTCGTGGCTGTTTATTTACCACCACAGACGGATGCTGGCAATAAGACCGCACTCAGTCAAGGAAATAAGCAAACAGGAAACCACTCACCCAGAGGCGCCGCTCCTAGTGGCCGGAGACTTTAATGCAGGGAAACTTAAATCAGTTCTACCTAATTTCCATCATTATGCAACCAGAGGGAAAAAATTCTAGATCACCTGTACTCCACACACAGAGATGCGTAAAAAACTCCCTCGCCCTCCATTTTGGTAAATCCGACCACAACTCGATTCTTTTGATTCCTGCTTACAAGCAAAAATTAAAGCAGGAAGCCCCAGTGACTCGGTCTATAAAAAAGTGGTCAGATGAAGCAGATGCTAAACTACAGGACTGCTTTGCTATCACAGACTGGAACATGTTCCGGGATTCTTCCGATGGCATTGATGAGTACGCCACATCAGTCACTAGCTTTATCAATAACTGCATTGAGGACGTCGTCCCAACAGTGACTGTATGTGCATACCCCAACCAGAAGCCATGGATTACAGGCAACATTCACACTGAGCTAAAGGGTAGAGCCGCCGCTTTCAAGGTGCGGGACTCTAACCCGGAAGCTTATAAGAAATCCTGGTATGCCCTGCGACAAACCATCAAACAGGCAAAGCGTCAATACAGGGCTAAGATTGAATCGTGCTACACCGGCTCCAACGCTTCTCTTATGTGACAGGGCTTGCAAACTATTACAGACTACAAAGGGAAGCACAGCCGCAAGCTGCTCAGTGACACAAGCCTACCAGATGAGCTAAATCACTTCTATGCTCGCTTCGAGGTAAGCAACACCAAGGCATGCATGAGAGCATCAGCTGTTCCGGACGACTGTGTGATCACGCTCTCCGTAGCCGATGTGAGTAAGACCTTTAAACAGGTCAACATTCACAAGGCTGCAGGGCCAGACGGATTACCAGGACGTGTGCTCCGGGCATGTGCTGACCAACTGGCAGGTGTCTTTACTGACATTTTGAACATGTCCCTGATTGTGTCTGTAATATCAACATGTTTCAAGCAGACCACCATAGTCCCTGTGCCCAAGAACACGAAGGTAACCTGCCTAAATGACTACAGACCCGTAGCACTCATGTCCGTAGCCATGAAGTGCTTTGAAAAGCTAGTAATGGCTCACATCAACACCATTATCCCAGAAACCCTATACCCACTCCAATTTGCATTACGCCCAAACAGATCCACAGATGATGCAATTTCTATTGCACTCCACACTGCTCTTTCACACCTGGACAAAAGAAACACCTATGTGAGAATGCTATTCATTGACTACAGCTCAGCGTTCAACACCATAGTAACCTCAAAGCTCATCACTAAGCAAAGGACCCTGGGACTAAACACCTCCCTCTGCAACTGGATCCTGGACTTCCTGACAGGCCGCCTCCAGGTGGTGAGGGTAGGTAGCAACATATCTGCCACGCTGATCCTCAACACTGGAGCCCCCCAAGGGTGCATGCTCAGTCCCCTCCCTGTTCACCCACGACTGCATTGCTAGGCACGACTCCAACGCCATCATTAAGTTTGCAGACGACACAACAGTGGTAGGCCTGATCACCGACAACAACGAGACAGCCTATAGGGAGGAGGTCAGAGACCTGGCCGGGTGGTGCCAGAATAACAACCTATCCCTCAATGTAACCAAGACTAAGGAGATGATTGTGGACTACAGGAAAAGGAGGATCGAGCACACCCCCATTCTCATCGAAGGGGTTGTAGTGGAGCAGGTTGAGAGCTTCAAGTTCCTTGGTGTCCACATCACCAACAAACTAGAATGATCCAAACACACCAAGACAGCCGTGAAGAGGGCACAACAAAGCCTATTCCCCCTCAGGAAACTAAAAATATTTGGCATGGGTCCTCAGATCCTCAAAAGGTTCTACAGCTGCAACATCGAGAGCATCCTGACTGGTTGCATCACTGCCTGGTACAGCAATTGCTCGGCCTCCGACCGCAAGGCACTACAGAGGGTAGTGCGTACGGCCCAGTACATCACTGGGGCTAAGCTGCCTGCCATCCAGGACCTCTACACCAGGCGGTGTCAGAGGAAGGCCAAAAAAATTGTCAAAGACCCCAGCCACCCCAATCATAGACTGTTCTCTCTGCTACCGCATGGCAAGCGGTACCGGAGTGCCAAGTCTAGGACAAAAAGGGTTCTCAACAGTTTTTACCCCAAGCCATAAGACTCCTGAACAGGTAATCAAATGGCTACCCGGACTATTTGCACAGTGTACATGTGTACATGGCCCCGTCCATCGTCCCTTTGATGCGGTGAAGTTGTCCTGTCTCCTTAGCAGAAAAACACCCCCAAAGCCTGACATCCTTGGTAAGCTCTTTGGTCTTGGCCATGGTGGAGAGTTTGGAATCTGATTGATTGATTGCTTCTGTGGACAGGTGTCTTTTATACAGGTAACAAGCTGAGATTAGGAGCACTCCCTTTGAGTGTGCTCCTAATCTCAGCTCGTTACCTGTATAAAAGACACCTGGGAGCCAGAAATCTTTCTGATTGAGAGGGGGTCAAATACTTATTTCCCTCATTAAAATGCAAATCAATTTCTAACATTTTTCACATGCGTTTTTCTGGATTTTTGTTGTTATTCTGTCTCTCACTGTTCAAATAAACCTACCATTAAAATTATAGACTGATAATTTTTTTGTCAGTGGGCAAACGTACAAAATCAGCAGGAGATCAAATACTTTTTTCTCTCACTATACATACTACCTCAATCAGCCCGACTAACCGGTGCCTGTATGTAGCCTCGCTACTGTTGTAGCTTTCACTGTTTTTTTACTGTTGTTTTTATTTCTTTACTTACCTATTGTTCACATAATACCTTTTTTGCACTGATGATTAGAGCCTGTAAGTAAGCATTTCACTGTAAGGTCTACACCTGTTGTATTCGGCGCACGTGACAAATAAACTTTGATTTGATTTATATAGTCTTTATCGATGTGTTATGAATGACTGAAGGTAACTCACTTCAAACTAAGTATTATAGAAAATTGCATAAAAGTGTCAATAAATAGGTTATTAACGTTCTTCTTATTTATGAAGGTTCTTTAATGATCCACAGGCTACTGTAGGGTGTGAGAGGTTTTTACATGGGTTGATGGGCCTGCAAAGTTTGCATTTGGGTGTTGTGTGTGTCAGAACCAAGCTGATTTGGAGTAGTCCAACCTAAGACTACCGCACCAGGTATTCCTCTTCTGTTCTAATGCTGGAGACCAGGGCTTGACTACAACTTGTTACAATGGTGCCAACATTTTGTGGCTGATCTTTCAGCAGGGAAGTGGGTGAATGTGTCAAAGACCTGACTGGAACCAGCACCGCAAGTTATGGCACATTTTTGTTGTGTGCATGTTTGTGTACTGAGGAACATGTAACTTGGTTCCAGAAGAAATACACTTACAATATCTTTAGGTTGGGGGCTTTCATCAAGATAAGTGTTTATTGGTCAAACGATGTCCCAAGGCTATTGCACACGCCACATATGTAAGCCTAGGATATCAACCATCCAAAGTTGGCCTTAGTGGGAGTGGCCATAGAATTTCTATTGAAGTGACCGTACTGAGTAAATTATTTGTCATCGTCACTATTTAACACAGTCATAAAACGTCATAATTATTGCTAAACCCTGTCCATTTCCGCAATGTACCTTCTTCAAATTTTAAACCTAACACTAACTCCTGCATTGGTCCACCAGACCTTCCACGCATTTGGGCGGAAGTGTCTGGGAACGAGATTAGGTGTAATGTGACTGACATGACATCACTTTGGAGTGTATGCCATCCTTCAGCACAACATGTCACCCTTTATAATGGGTTATGTCACATTTGACATTGGTGATTAAATCACCAGTTATGCCACATGTATGGCATAACCCTTTAAAAAGCATGACATACAGTTACAGATGCTTTATAGCACATTTATGTAGTGCTTATGAAGCCATTATGAAAGCTTTATGAAGCCCTTATAAGTTGAACGTCATTTAAAGCGAGAGCCAGATAATTGTATGTGTGGGGTACAGAGATGAGGTAATTGTTCAAAAATCATGTTAAACACTATCATTGCACACAGAGTGAATCCATTCAATGTATTATGTGAATTGTTAAGCAAAGTTTGACTCCTGAAGTTATTTAGGCTTGCCATAACAAAGGGGTAGAATCTTATTGACTCAAGAAATGTCAGCTTTTCATTAATTATTCATTTGTAAAACTCTATTCCATAATTCCCCTTTGGACATTATAGTGTATTATGTGAAGACCAGTGACACTTTTTTTATTTGATACATTTTGAATTCTGACTGTAACACAACAAAATATGAAAAAAGTCAAGGGCTGTGAATATTTTCTGAAGGCATTGTAGATGTCCTGGAGGGTGGGAGCTCAGTCCCAGCGATGTACAGGGCCGTCTTCTCCACCCACTGGAGGGCCTTGCAGTCAGCAATTCCCGGACCAAGCTCTCTATGGTGCAGCGGTAGCATCAGGAGAGGACCCAGGGTGGCATACCACATTTCTTCAGCCGTTGCGCCCTCTTAACTGTTATTGGTGTTATTGGTCCATGTCACGTCCTCGGGGGTGTGGACACAGGGGGATTTACAACTGCTGACTCTCTCTGCTGCAATCCCATTGATGTGAATAGGGGCATCCCTCCTCTGCTTCCTGAAGTCAACAATCAACTCCTTTGTTTTGCTGACGTTGCGGGAGAGGTTGTTGTCCTTGCACCACAACTCCAGTTCACTTACCCCCTCCCTTTAGACTGACTCGTCGCTGTTGGTTATCAGGCCTACAACCTTGGTGTTGTCAGCAGACTTGATGATGGAGTTGGTGTCGTGTAAAGCCACGCAGTCGTGGGTGAACAGGGAGTACAGCAGACAGCTGAGGACACACCCCTGGGTGGCCCCTGTGTTAAGAGTCAGTGTGGAGGAGGTGTTGTTGCCTATCCTCACAGCCTGTAGTTTGCCCGTCAAGAAATCCAGGATCCAGTTGCAGAGGGTGGTGTCCATACCCAGGGCTCTGAGCTTGGTCTTGAGCTTGGAGGGAACAGGTTGAATGCTGAACTGTAGTCAATAAACTTCCTTCTCACATAGGTGTTCCTCTTGTCCAGATGTGTTACTGCTGTGTGAATAGCGATGGAAATGGCATCTTCCGTGGATCTGTTGGTGGATAGGCAAATTGGAGTGGGTCCAGCATGCCTGGACTTGATGTGGGCCATGACCAGACTCTTGACGCACTTCATGATGACTGGGATGAGTGCGACTGAGCGATAGTCATTTGGGCATGTCACCTTGTTTTTCTTAGGCACTTGTCTTATACTGTGTGTGTGTGTGTGTGTGTGTGTGTGTGTGTGTGTGTGTGTGTGTGTGTGTGTGCGTGCGTGCGTGCGTGCGTGTGAGTGAGTGAGACCCAATCTAAGTTTGTAGCTCCTGCAGCAGAAATGTGAGCCGTTTCAGGAAAATAGTCGTGGCTCACGAGAGTCATTTTTATCTAAATGCGTTTTTTGTCTGAAAGGCCTTCTGAAACGTGAACTTTCATGTGCCTCAATAACAAACGTGTATGCCATCTGTAAATACAAATAAAATTGTTAAATTACAAGCCTAGTTGGTTTAGCCACAGAAAAAGGGAGCAACCTTCCCACTAGCCATGGTTGGCTGAGATAATGAGTGGGCTGGACATGCCGAGAGATGAGTTCAGATTGATCTGCCATATAGCAGGCTTATGTCTATTTGAGCTGGTTAGTATGTGTAGGTAATCCTGTCTAATGCTGCTTTTCTTTTTAAATATATTGCTTTATAGAACTGCAAAAGTGTTGCTCTCCACTTTCTGGAGGACCGAGTTTTGAAATCAGTGGAATTAGAGTATGATAGCTAAGGAGATGGAGAAAACACCTGTCTCTGGATTACATTTTCAAACTAAGGGCAACCATGGCATCCGTGACAAGGAGAAGCATCCAACCAAGATAGTCTAGCTAGCTACATTTTCAGATGTTACTTGTTTCTAATTTTGACAAAGTCGTTTTCATTTTAAGTTAAAGTGTACTGGTAGCTAGCTAGCGAACATGCGCTGGCTGGCTCACTAGGCAATGTTACGCGTATGATCTTATTATTCATTTCTCAGAGCCATTTGCTTGGCTAGTTATAATCTAATTGAACCTGGTTGGTTAGCTACCTGCAGATTCATGCAAGGTAGTAATGTCATGAGTTGGGGTTCATTGTTTAGCTAGCTAGCTACACGTCTTAACAAAAGACTCCACTATGCAAGTGTCCTTTTTAATATAATGTCACTGCGACAACTGTTAGCCAGTTAAATTGGGTGCTTGACTGCTGTTGTTAGGACAGAATACTCGGATCAACCCTTAAAGAGATTGGTGGAGCTAAAGCTTAAGAGGGTGTGAACGATGCTGAATGGGTGTAGACAAAGAAGAGCTCTCCAGTAGGTACCAAAACATTCAAGGCCATTTTCTCAAAAGTGAGGTTATAAGTTTATCAACTATGATAGCAGAATTACGTTCCCATTGTTCCTCAAATGCAGTGTATGATATACCATTTTGTCTCTGCTTTTATCCAATGTGAAAACATAATTTCAAATTTTAAACAAAAAGTTTAAGAGGGCACTTTGAGAATGAGGATATCACAGTGATGCAGTAAGTGGACTGAATAGCAACCTCTGCTGCAGTGTCATTTAGCAAATGTGATGGAGTCATGTATTTCATTATGGACAGTGTTTTATTAGAACAATAAGGAGTCAGCTCAAGACAAAATAGGGTTACAGTATCACAGTACAACGTACTTGACATACCTAGCTATCTTTTCCCTTGCACAGTAAGTGGAGAAGCAGCTGTAAGTTAGGTGGAATGTAACATGCAGTTAAGACGGAATGTTAGTCATGTTGTCAACTAAACATGTTGAATTCAAGAGTCAGTTGTTAAACAAAGTAAAATGACATACATAAACAATACTGCTAGTGCTATTTCTGAGGTCAATAAAATATCATAATACATTAAAATTAGCTCTTAGAATAAATATAACAAAAATGTAAGGATTGGTTTTCTTTAAACTTACAAAAGTCATGTCAAAACAATGAGGCATTACAAAAAACAACATTTCTCAATAACGCTTCCAGAATACAATAAATTAAATAAATATGAACATAAATAAATGCTTATACATTTAAATGCTGAATTGTCTTATCAGAGCTCAGTGGTCCTTTCTCTTATAAGTACCGTGGGGTTGCGATCGTTACTTCCCGAATGTGCCGTACTGGAATTAATGGCATTGGATCCATTGTCTTTTATGTCGGGCACATGAAAGGATGCCAAAGGGCAGGGGCCCTTGATGTTGCTGCAAACCAGACTCTGTAGGGACGCTGTGTTGATGATGTTAAAGCCGATGCTCCCACCGAAGGTGCTGGGCTTCCAGTACTCTGGTGAACAAATGGGGTTTCCCATCAGGCCTTTCAGGGAGTAGGGGGCACCCATCTCCACCATGGTCTCCCCAAAGATGGCATTGGTTCTTGGCTTCTCCACCAGCAGGCCTGGGTAGAGTTCCACAGCATCCACATGCCCATACATCTCCTCTAGCTCTGCAGCCATCTCCTTTTCCCCTGAGAAACACACAGAGAGAAAGGGAAATGTAACATTACTCAGTCTGGCTTCTGGGAGAAAGGGTTATGTTAGGTACTCTACTCAACCTGGCTTATCTCAGTCTCTGACTAAGCTGATGTGGACATTATGATGATGACACACTGATGTAATGTATCTACATCTGACCTCGTGCCTTGCCGTCTGTGTTTTGTCTACAGAACAAGTGTTATTGAAAACGATACAAGTTTGAGAGCTGTTTCATAAGCATTTAGAGATTGAGTTTGCATACTTGATGCAATATAATACACATGGAAAGTACCCCAAACTCATTCAACATCTTTCTCTCTCTCTTACTCTCTCTGTCTCTCGCTCTTTTTCACACACTCTCTCTCTTTCACACACACAGACTTTTTGTTTATTCTCACACTGTCATTAAAGAAAAGCTTCTTCTTTCTGAGAGGAATGCAGCAGGCCTGTGTGAGGCAGTGCAGAGCTTGTCGACCTCCCAGATGCTCCTCTGCCTGTTTACACCCGGCTCTCTGCCATCACTAACTGCTTACACTATCTTTAACTAAAGTGCACATCTGTTTGCCTTTGCTGTAGCCTTAAAAATGAGCTCAGTATTGCTCCAATATAACTTACAGCAGCAGGCTCCATCTGCCCAGGCTAGTTTTATTACTATTTCAATGACCTTCCATCCATCCCTTTACAGGGCTTAATTGAAAGCAGTATACCACAGGATGTCACACCTTCTACTGTTAATTCTACCCTTTAAAGTTAATTACACTAAATTATCACAATATTACAATCTAACTCAATCCCAATGCTTAGGATGATAAGTGTTTATGTAATAGCTGTGATGCTAATGGTGGTTCTCACCTGTGAGGTCTTCGAAGGAGATGTATGGCTTCATGGAGAAGCGTTTCCTGTAGGCGTTAAGGGACTGGTAGCGCATATGTCTGCTGTTCTCTATGGACTTCAGAGCCACCATTAGCACTGCAGGGGGGACATTACGACCTCCAGCAACCTAAGGAGGGACGAGGGACAAGATGTAAGTCGACCAGCCTTAAAAACCAATGAGTTTCTCTTTATTTTGAATGACTGACATTCCCTCAGGGTAAGCACTAACGTAAAATAGTTGGATCAAGTCTGCTTAAAACTCACATAATAACATGCAACATTACCATTATCATTCACCCACATTTTCAACCTTGGTTTACCAGGCCCCATTTACATTCCTAATTCTGAACCATACCTTAAGCAGTCACCCAGAGCCCACAGTGTACAACCTAAATTCCACACAGAAAGAGCCTCTTACCCGTCCAGCAATCTGCTTGGTGAAGGACTCCACCAGGTTGGTGATTCCATGCGTGGTGACCACAGAGGTGTTGAAGACAAACTGTGGGTAGGAGTAGACCTGCTCCTGAATGTGGAAGGCGTCGGGCATCAGTGGGTGCCAGTGGTACAGGGTGTTGAACTCTGATGCGATGCGGTTCTGATACTGGAAACGCTCTTTGAAGAGAAGCTCTGGGTCGAACTTCAGCTTGAAGTGGTAGCCGCTCAGGTGCTGCACGTAGTCCTCAATCACAATCTTGATTGTCTCACCTACAGCAAGGAGGAAGGAGAGGGGCAATTAGTTATAATCTTTGTTGTTTCTTTATATTATTTATTTATGCATCTACTCTTTACTTCAGGTTGTCCCCCTGGAACAAAATCCCTTTTACAAGAGAGGGAAGTTATTAAAAACCTCCATAAAGTAAATTTTGACATAATATCACAGAGTGATATCAACTCTCAAGTGTTGTTTTGAACCCCAATTTACATGGCGCCATTAAACTGCTGACATATTAGGCTTATTAACACAGTGACCGATCGACAACTTTTGATAACTGACATTAACACATTTTACATTTACATTTTAGTCATTTAGCAGACGCTCTTATCCAGAGCGACTTACAGGAGCAATTAGGGTTAAGTGCCTTGCTTACGCAATCTCAATCACACTCCACACTGCCCTTTCTCACCTGGACAAAAGGAACACCTATGTGAGAATGCTGTTCATTGACTACAGCTCAGCGTTCAACACCATAGTGCCCACGAAGCTCATCACTAAGCTAAAGACTCTGGGACTAAACACCTCCCTCTGCAACTGGATCCTGGACTTCCTGACGGGCCGCCCCCAGGTGGTAAGAGTAGGCAACAACACATCTGCCACGCTGATCCTTAACACTTGGGCCCCTTAGGGGTGTGTACTTAGTCCCCTCCTGTATTCCCTGTTCACCCATGACTGCATGGCCAAACACGACTCCAACGCCATCATTAAGTTTGCTGACAATTTACATTGACACCCCTGCCTTTCGTACACTGCTGCTACTCGCTGTTTGTTACCTATGCATAGTCACTTCGTCCCCACCTACATGTACAGATTACCTCAACTAGCCTGTACCCCTGCACACTGACTCAGTACCGGCGCCCCCTGTATATAGCCTCGTTATTGTTATTCTTGTTGTGTTACTTTTTATTATTACTTTTTATTTTACCCTACTTGGTAAATATGTTCTTCTTCTTGAACTGCACTGTTGGTTAAGGGCTTGTAAGTAAGCATTTCACGGTAAAGTCTACACTTGTATTCGGCGCATGTGACAAATAAAGTTTGATTTGATTTACTATCAAGACCTTCAAGTAAAAGGAGAAGACCACTTCCTGTGGTCAGACCCATAGAGAGGAAGTGAAAACAATGAGCACTACTGTAAACATGGGTTCACACTTTGGTTCATTAGGTCGAAATTTTATAGAATATTGGGTCTGCATACAATATTATGGAATATAATAGCTGTTTGCAAATACATGCAATATTTGATGGGCACAAGCTACAATAGACAATGTCAATCCAGATACTATGTAAGATCTGCAGGATCTGACCACATGGCTTCCTTGTGATAATAAGCAGAAAGTCCTATACATCTTTCTTCACATACTGCTTGCTTAGACTGCTTACCAATGAGAATGAGGCGAGATGTCTGGAAGAGCCTATCATCATCCCAGTCCGGATGTACCTCCTTCAGGACATCACAGACTCGGTTGTGTTCTCTCAGCCAGATGGTAGCATACATCATAAGACCAGGCACCAGGCCGAATGCCTCATGGCCCACAGCGAAGCGGTGAGACTCAGGGACATGGGGAGGGTAGTGCATATCCACCCCTACCTCCTTCACTGTAGGTGGGTACACCTCGCCCTCTAACACCTGTAGAGAGTAAAGGTGAGAGAAGAGACAGTCAGCTGGACCTATAACAAACAGAATCTGTTCAGTGATGTTCAAGGTTATTTATAGTTGACAAGATCTGTCCAGTACCTGAAACTTCAGCTTGCCATCCTTGAAGAGACGCAGTTTGTGTTGCCTCTCAAGGTTATCACCATAAATGTGACCCAGGTCCACCTGGAAATCAAGCATTGAAGTGAGTCACATACAGATGTAGGATCTTAATTTGAGCAAGTTTGCTACAGCAGGAAAATTATCCTGCAGCAACAGGTAAAGTGAATTATTATGTGGATTATAATTAATGGATATTTTTGTAAGGGTTGATACATTTTTAAAAGGGAAAATAAAGTCTGAGTTTTCAAAATGGAAATTACAAACTTCAGAAGCTTTTTTAAAACTCAAATACACTACAAGATTTAAATGTCCTACATTGCAGGAAAGCTCTCCTGCAACAGGGTGATCAGTTTAAGATCCTACATACAGTGCATTCGGAAAGTATTCAGAATCCTTGACTTTTTCCACATTTTGTTACGTTACAACCTTCTTCTAAAATGGATTTTAAAATAATTATTCCCTCATCAATCTACACACAATGCCCCATAATGACAAAGGAAAAACAGGTTTTAAGAAATGTTTGCAAATTAATAAAAAAAAAAAAACTGAAATATCAGATTTACATAAGTATTCAGATCCTTTACTCAGTACTTTGGTGAAGCACCTTTGGCAGCGATTACAGCCTCGAGTCTTCTTGGGTATGACGCTACAAACTTGACACACCTGTATTTGGGAGTTTCTCCCATTCTTCTTTGCAGAATCTCTCAAGCTCTGTCAGGTTGGATGGGGAGTGTCGCTGTAACGCCCAGGCCTGAGATGACAGGCTGGAGCGTTTTGGTTTCGTTTTGGTGTAGGGTTTGTCAGTTCTAGGTGTCATAGATCTATGTTGGGGTATGGTTCCCAATTAGAGGCAGCTGTGTGTCGTTGTCTCTAATTGGGAACCATATATATGTTTGTAGTTTTCACTCTAGGTTCGTGGGTTATTGTTTGAGCTTAGCTTGTC
>QNTS01002191.1:0-26513 GCA_003317085.1 Hucho hucho
AGATTTAACCCTTAGCCTATGTTCTGTGATTCAATATTTCCAGAGGAAGATTATTAACCATAGTCCATGAATAATTGATGCAATGTACTGAATATGAAGTCAAGGTGCCATTATAATATTGATTAAATCCGATATTAATCTGTGTCCATGAAGCTGGCCCTTTATCTTCCTTTTTATCTTAACACAATGTCTTACAACTGCGATTGTTTCATCCTTTATCCACAAAACTTCAATGACCTTACAGCTTGTTGAGCTTAGAGCCAAATATCAGCTGCCCTTTGTCTGAAAACAGACTGACCAATACCTAGGTTTACAGTGGTGACAAACATGTAGAGAGAGACGACTGTGTGGAAAATATTCAAATTATTGTCAAAGTCTGTACTAGGGGACATTTTTGAGCTGATGAAATCAGCGACGATCTACAGAGCACAAAGGAAGTACAGAATTCCCTGCAGGTTCCCAGTGATGGTGACCCTCATCTGACTCTGCAGTCAGGGAGAGGAGAAGGGGCTGCTGCTCTCTTTCATGACAAAGACATGCCTCCTCAAACCAAAATAAGAGGTGTACTTACGGGTCCTTCCCAACAATGCAAAGAGAAAGAAAACTGAGAAATAATAGAAAGGTTAAACATGTAACTATTTAGCAGTCATATGGCTTGGGGGTAGATGATAATGGCCCCAGTAGATTATGATTTTGATGTTCATTTTCACCCAGATGAAGCGCTAGCTGGACTGGGACAATTTGGGTGTCGTGGAAAAAACCTGCCAAACAGAGGTTGAAATGCTGGTGGATAAAGTGTACCCCAATATCAGAGAAGCAGCAAAGCAGAGCTCCGGATGTTTAGTGAAGAGGAATCGCCACAAACAGTTCACTGCAATAAGAGAGACCAGGTAAACAGTGGCAAACCAAGAATCCCAGGAGTATCTTTATAGAATGTTTCAGTCTCTCTCTGCCTCACGGTGGACAGAACAGAACAGACAGAAAGCAAAAAACAAGTTGGCCAATATGTTGAGAATAGCAAGAGGCCTGTTGACTATAGCAAAGGCCAAGACATCTATCTTGATATAGGCACACTACATGGAATATGTTGGCAGTGATATCTTCTCTCTCAGCTTCCAGGTGCTCAAATGCTCAACACCTCACCAGAGCCAGGGATTTCAGGGTGTCTCACTCAGGCAACAAAAGAACAGAGTAAACGTAGCATAACCTATTTACATTGTAACTTTTTATTGGGGCCTGCTGGACTACAACAACAATTCTGAAGGGATCTTGTCTAACTCACAGATTCACAGTTTTCTAAGGTATATCTATTTGGGAGGCACGGTATATCGTCCTTCATATCGGTATCAGACAATAATGGCTTAAAAACATAATATCAGTACTGATTCACATGGAACGAGTTAACCATCTTTTTCATGTTTATCTGCAAAACTGATAGATGCCCAACTGAAGGAGTTTATTGATGGAAAAACACAAATGAGGTACAGTGTAACACATGCTGGGGTATGGAAAACACCTTAAATATACCATAACCTGGTTTGTATCTCAGATAAAGATGGAAAACACAGGGCCAAGTCAACAAGTAAACCAAAATAAAATGAAAAATAAATTAACACACTATATTACTCATTTGCAAAATTGAAAATAGGTTATCACATTATAGCTACATTATGGGCCAGATTAAATAAAGTGAACTAACTACCCCTTTAAAATATTCATCTCTCATGGACAGCAACGAGTAGCTGATGCCAATTCACATGATTTTAGTTATGGGGTTTCTGATATTACTTTAATGTCATTCAACTGTATTTCATATTTGCTATTTCATATTTGCTGTTGTAGTACCATTCATCTCAGAGACCCAGAACTAAAATCTTGCGTAATTGCGTCAGATGCTCAATAAAATTTTTGGGGAGACATGTTAGAAAATTTATTAACGAGACAAGCGTAGTCTCCAGCCGTTAAAACCGAAACTCTCAACCAGTTTCGGGCAAGTCTGCAGCCAAATGTTCCTTTCCCTTTAGATATTAGAAAGACGCAAGCACCTGCAAAATCATGATTTGTTCAAATGATCAGTGACGAAAAATCTGCATACCGGAACAAAGTTCCTTGTTTGTTGTTCCTTGTCTGTCAACAGATGCTACTATCATTTATGTTACTTGTATATGTCCAAGAGAGATTAGAGTACCACAGTGACATAACATCCACACAACCTCAATGATCTTGCAGCCTGTTGAGCTTTGAGACAAATATCAGCTGCCCTCTGTCTGAAAACAGACTGACCGATACCAAGGTTAACAGTGGTGCCAAACATGTAGAGAGAGATGACAGTGTAGTAAGTATTATAGTCAAATTCTATAGAGGAGGGGTAATTGTCGCTGAAGATATTAAGGAAGATCCACAGAGCACAAAGGAAGTAGAGAATTCCCTGCAAGATCCCAGTGATGGTGACCCTCATCTGATTGTGCAGGCGGGGAGAGGAGAAGGTGCTGCCGCTCTCTTTCATACTCTTCATGTGTCTATGCAGGTAGCACACTGTGACCCAGCTCGACCCCACCATCACACACAGACAAAAAAACATGTAGATAATTTTGGAATAGAAACACACCAGGACAGTGTAAAACCGTCCATCTGTAGAGCCAGAAACAGTGTCGTTTGTTGATGTGTAAGTGATGTTATCGTTTCCTTCGGTAATGGTGAGATAATAATCTACTGATGCATTATTAAGAGCCAAGTCAAACAGAAAGAAAACTCTGTCGACAAACAGGCCCCAGTAAATGATGACTTTGATGTTCCTCTTTACCCAGATGAAGAGAGCTCGCTGGGCTGGGACGATCTGGGTGTAGTAGAAAAAATTCAGCCAAACAGAGGTTGACATGCTGGTAAATGCTGCAAACGATACAAACGTATCAATATACCGGAACTCTTTACTTTTAGAGAGTAGCCACAAGCATTCCGCCGTCATAAGAGAGACCAGGAAAATTGTGGTGCAGCAAACCAAGAATCCCAGGAGTAACTTTACAGGCTGTTTGAGTCCCTCTCTGCCTCGCGGTGGACAGAAAAGACAGAAAGCAAAAAACAAGTTTGCCAAAATGTTGAGAATAGACAGAAGCCCGTTGACTATGGTATAAGCCAATTCATCCATCTCGATAAAGGTTAACGATATTTCTGAAGATCAAGAGGTTTATTGTATGTTCACAGGGAGTTACTCTGGGTGTTCAAGTGATGGAAAATAAACCCTGTCAATATCTGTGGGTATGAGGTATGAGGCAAAAATGAAAATTAATTCAAATACAACCTATTTACATTGTAAATATGTAAATGATTGGTCAGCAACAGAAACCAAAAAGGAGGAATATTTGAAGGTAGCATTGTATAAGCTTCCTGAATGGTTAAAAAATAGCAAATTTGCATTTAATGTGATATAGATGTGTCTTTACGATATGGACCTGTGGACAGGAATAATCTGGGTGTAGTATAAAGAAATCATCCACATGGAAGATAAAAGTAGATAAATCGAATCAAATTGTATTAGTCACATGCTTTAATATTGTGGATAGATTGTTGCTTCCATCAATGTAATTGTCTGCATCGTTTCCAATCCCCCCATATATTTTTGGGTAAATATATCTATATACGTACATACAGTGCCTTGCAAAAGTATTCATCCCCCTTGGCATTTTTCCTATATTGTTGCATTACAACCTGTAATTTAAATAGATTTTTGGGCAGGATTTCATGTAATGGACATACACAAAATAGTCAAAATTGGTGAAGTGAAATGAAAAAAATAACTTTTTTTTTTTTAAATATAAAAAAAACGGAAAAAAGTGGGGCCTGCATATGTATTCACCCCCTTTGCTTTGAAGCCCCTAAATAAGATCTGGTGCAACCATTACCTTCCAAAATCACATAATTAATTAAATAAAGTCCACCTGTGTGCAATCTAAGTGTCACATAATCTGTCACATGATCTCAGTATATCACATGATATGTCACGTGATCTCAGGACCTGTTCTGAAAGGCACCATAGTCTGCAACACCACTAAACAAGGGGCACCACTAAGCAAGCGGCACCATGAAGACCAAGGAGCTCTCCAAACAGGTCAGGGACAAAGTCGTGGAGAAGTACAGATCAGGGTTGGGTTATAAAAATATCTGAAACGTTGAACATCCCACGGAGCACCACTAAATCCATTATTAAAAAATTGAAAGAAACCCCAACACCTCTCATCACCCCAAGAACACCATCCCTACAGTGAAGCAAGATGGTGGCAGCATCATGCTGTGGGAATGTTTTTCATCGGCAGGGACTGGGAAACTGGTCAGAATGGAAGGATGGATGGATGACGCTAAATAAAGGTAAATTCTTGAGGGAAGCCTGTTTCAGTCTTCCAGAGATTTGAGACTGGGACGGAGGTTCACCTTCCAGCAGGATAATGACCCTAAGCATACTGCTAAAGCAACACTCAAGTGGTTTAAGGCGAAACATTTAAATGTCTTGGAATGGCCTAGTCAAAGCCCAGACCTCAATCCAACTGAGAATCTGTGGTATGACTGAAAGATTGCTGTACGCCAGCGGAACCCATCCAGCTTGAAGGAGCTGGAGCAGTTTTGCCTTGAAGAATGGTCAAAAATCCCAGTTGCTAGATGTGCCAAGCTTACAGAGACATACCTCAAGAGACTTGCAGCTGTAATTGCTGCAAAAGGTGGCTCTACAAAATATTGAGGGGGGTGAATAGTTATGCACACTCAAGTTTTCAGATTTTTTGTCTTATTTCTTATTTGTTTCAGAATAAAAAATATTTTGCATCTTCAAAGTGGTAGGCATCTGAATCAAATGATACAAACCCCCAAAAATCTATTTTAATTCCAGGTTGTAAGGCAACAAGATTGGCATTATTCCTATGGGGGTGAATGCTTTCGCAAGCCACTGTACATACATACACATACCATATACATTTATATACATAAACATTCATACATATTCACATACATACATACATAAACACACTTTTTTTAATATACCTTTATTACAGTGCAGGTTTAAGAAAAATAAGTTTTAAGTAAAAAATAGATAAGTCAAAAAAAAAAAAGTTAAAAGTAACAAATAATTAGAGAGCAGCAGTAAAATAACAGTAGCGAGGCTATATACAGAGGGTACCAGTACAGAGTCAATGTGCGGTAGCTACAGTTAAAGTGACTATGCATAGATGATAAACAGAGAGTAGCAGCAGAGAAAAGGAGTTGGGGGCGGGGGGGCAATGCAAATAGTCTGGGTAGTCATTTGATTATCTGTTCAGGAGTCTTATGGCTTGGGGGTAGAAGCTATTAAGAAGCCTTTAGGACCTAGACTTGGCGCTCCGGCACCGCTTGCTGTGCGGTAGCAGAGAAAACAGTCTATGACTAGGGTGGCTGGAGGCTTTGACAATTATTAGGGCCTTCTTCTGATGTTGCCTGTTATAGAGGTCCTAGATGGCAGGAAGCTTGGCCCCAGTGATGTACTGGGTCTTACACACTACCCTCTGTAGTGCCTTGCGGTCGGAGAAAGAGCAGTTGCCATACCAGGCAGTGATGCAACCAGTCAGGATGCTCTTGATGGTGCAGCTGTATAACTTTTTGAGGATCTGAGAACCCATGCCAAATCTTTTCAGTCTCCTGAGGGGGAATAGGCGTTGTCGTGCCCTCTTCATGACTGTCTTGGTGTATTTGGACCATGATAGTTTGTTGGTGATGTGGGCACCAAGGAACTTGAAGCTCTCAACCTTCTCCACTACAGCCCCATCGATGAGAATGGGGGCGTGCTCGGTCCTCCTTTTCTTCACTTTGAGGGAGAGGTTGTTATCCTGGCACTGTTGGGGTAGGTTTCTTGTTCCTTGTCAATCATTTGCTTATTGGTGAAATCAGCAATCAGACAATATCTTTAAGTAAATCAATCAAAAACCTTTATTAATGAAATTGCAGACAGAAGTTGACAAAGGGAAAATAGCACGCATGTTTCCGAGTAGTTCTGCAACATAAAAAAGGTCCAAGTTGCTTTAATATGCTTGCAGTCAACCCCTCGTGATGTAACTGCCTACGTCAACACCTTCTACTCATGAGACCAAGCCCATGCATATACAGTTATACAAACTTGCAGGATAGAACAATAGTTCCAGTGTTTTCTAAGAGCTCAGCAGTAATTTTCCACTCTCCAAGTTGCTTTATAGTGGTATGTCTGACTTGTCTCTTATCTCTTTCACTCCCCTGCAGGGTTCTGTGTCTAATCTCTTTTAGCCTTGAGGCACTTTTTCACAGACACCCTGTTTTGACTGCAATAACTCACACATCTCCAGACCGTTACTTATAAGAGGCAGAGACTAGAAAAGAACTGTGGAGCAATATTAAACCTTATAATGCATATATATTGCTAATCTGGAGTCCAGGACCCTATACATGTAGTGAGGGAGGGGTCTTATAGCCCTTCCCCTTCTATTAATACAACATAAGCATAATCAATTATTATAATACATCAATCATTTTGCTCAGCCCCTATCATGACCCCAAAGTGAACCCCATCAGCACCACATGGCCAGGTCTCTGACCTCCTCCCTATAGTCTGTCTCATCGTTGTCGGTGATCAGGCCTACCACTGTTGTGTCATCAGCAAAGTTAATGATTGTGTTTAGTCGTGCCTAGCCATCCAGTCATGAGTGAACAGGGAGTACAGGAGGGGACTGAGCACACACCCCTGAGGGGCCCCTGTGTTGAGGATCAGCATGGCGGACGTGTTGTTACCTACCCTTACCACCTGGGGGCGGCCCATCAGGAAGTCCAGGATCCAGTTGCAGAGTGAGGTGTTTAGTCCCAGGGTCTTTAGCTTATTGATGAGCTTTGAGGGCACTATGGTGTTGAACGCTGAGCTGTAGTCAGTGAATAGCATTCTCACATAGGGGTTCCTTTTGTCCAGGTGGGAAAGGGCAGTGTGGAGTGCAATAGAGAGTGCATCATCTGTGGATCTGTTGGGGCAGTATGCAAAATCGAGTGGGTCTATGGTTTCTGGGATAATGGTGTTGATGTGCGCTATGACCAGCCTTTCAAAGCACTTCATTGCTACAGACGTGAGTGCTACGGGTTGGTAGTCATTTAGGCAGGTTACCTTAGTGTTCTTGGGCACAGGGACTATGGTGGTCTGCTTGAAACATGTTGGTATTACAGACTCAGACAGGGACAGGTTGAAAATGTCAGTGAAGACACTTGCCAGTACATGCTCAGAGTCCACGTCCTGCTAATCCGTCTGGCCCTGCGGCCTTGTGAATGTTGACCTGTTTAAAGGTCTTACTCACAACGGCTATGGAGAGCATCATCACACAGTCATCTGGAACAGCTGATGCGCTCATGCATGTTTCAATGTTGCTTGCCTCAAAGCGAGCATAGAAGTGATTTAGCTCATCTGGTAGGCTTGTGTCACTTGGCAGCTCACGGCTGTGCTTCCCTTTGTAGTCTGTAATAGTTTGCAAGCCCTGCCACATCCGACGAGCGTCGGACCCGGTGTAGTGCGATTCAATCTTAGTCCTGTATTGGCTCTTTGCCTGTTTGATGGTTCTTTGGAGGGCACAGCGGGATTTCTTTTAAGCTTATGGGTTATAGTCTCGCTCCTTGAAAGCGGCAGCTCTGGTCTTTAGCTCAGTGAGGATGTTGCCTGTAATCCATGGCTTCTGGTTGGGGTATGTACGTACAGTCACTGTGGGGACGACGTCATTGATTCACTTATTGATGAAGCCAGTGACTGATGTGGTGTACTCCTCAATGCCATCAAAAGAATCCCGGAACATATTCCAGTCTGTGCTAGCAAAACAGCTCTGTAGCTTAGCATCTGCTTCATCTGACCACTTTTTTATTGGCCGAGTCACTGGCGCTTCCTGCTTTTGTTTTTTTTTGTAAGCAGAAATCAGGAGGATATAATTACGGTCAGATTTGCCAAATGGATGGTGAGGGAGAGCTTTGTACGCGTCACTGTGTGTGGAGTAAAGGTGGTCTAGAGATGTTTTCACTCTGGTTGCACATTTAACATGCTAGTAGAAATGATGTTAAACGGATTTAAGTTTCCCTGCATTAAAGTCCCCAGCCACTAGGAGTGCCGCCTCTGGATGAGCATTTTCCTGTATGCTTATGGCCGTATGCAGCTCATTGAGTGTGGTCTTAGTGCCAGCGTCTGTCTGTGGTGGTAAATAAACAGCCACGAAAATAATAGATGAAAACTCTCTTGGTAAATAGTGTGGTCTGCAGCTTATCATAAGATACTCTACCGCAGGCCAAACAAAACCTCGAGACTTCCTTAGATTTCATGCACCAGCTGTTGTTTACAAATATACATAGACTGCCACCCCTTGTCTTACCAGAGGCTGTTCTATCCTGCCGAAACAGCGTAAAACCCGCCAGCTGTATGTTATTCATGTCGTCGTTCAGCCACGACTCGGTGAAACATAAGATATTACCGTTTTTAATCTCCCGTTGGTAGGATATACATGATCGTAGTTAGTCTATTTTACTATCCAATGATTATAAATTGGCTAATAGGACCGATGGTTAAGGCAGATTACTCGCCGTCGGATCCTTGCAAGGCACCCCGACCTATGTCCCGGCTCTTTCTGCTGCGAATGATGGGGATGAGGGCCTTGTCGGGTGTCTGAAGTAAATCCTTTGCGTCCGACTCGTTAAAGAAAAAACATTCTTCAAGTACAAGGTGAGTAATCGCTGTCCTGATATCTAGAAGCTATTTCCGGTTATAAGAGACGTTGACAGAAACATTATGTACAAAAATAAGTTACAAATAACGTGAAAAAACACACAATAACACAATTGGTTAGGGGTCCGTAAAACAGCCAGCCATCAAAATACTCAGTATGGGTGATTCTCATTAAAATCTCCTTTCTCCTGAAGTGTGTACTCTTTCACCACTTTCGACAAATATAACGAAACAATCCAAGGAGAGGCAGGCATAGAACGGCAGGCAGGCTCGGGGTCAAGGCATGCAAAAACAGGTCGGAACCAGGAAGACTAGAACACAAACTAGAGAGATGTAAAAACACGCTGGGACGACTTGACGAGACAAGACGACCTTGCAACAAACAGACAGAAAACGCTGGTATAAATACACAGGGGATAATGGGGAAATAAGGAGACACTTGGTGTGTGGTGGAGACAAGTATAAGACCAGGGTGTGACAACAAAACTAAAAGCTTTGGATTGGTGGAGGCATGAGCTACTTGGAGTTTCCACCCTATTTCTTATAACAGTCCATTTCCTTTCAAGTAAAATCAAATCGAATTAAATTTGTTACATGCGCCAAATACAACAGGTACTCCTTACAGACCATGCAGTGAAATGCTTACTTACGAGCCCTTAACCAACAATGCAGTTAAGAAAAATAATTGTTAATAAAGTATTTACAAAAATAAACGGAAGTAAAAAATAATTAAATAAAATAGAAGGCAATTGAAAAATAACAAATAACTAAAGAGCAACAATAAAATAACAGTAGCGAGGCTATATACAGGGGGTACCGGTACAGAGTCAAATGTGCGGGGGCACAGGTTAGTCGAGGTAATTGAGGTAATATGTACATGTAGGTAGAGGTAAAGTGACTATGCATAGATAATAAACAGAGAGTAGCAGCAGCGTAAAAATGGGGTGGGGGGGATGCAAATAGTCTGAGTAGCCATTTGATTATCTGTTCAGGAGTCTTATGGCTTGGAGGTAGAAGCTGTTAAGAAGCCTTTTGGTCCTAGACTTGATGCTCCGGTACCGCTTGCCATGCGGTAGCAGAGAGAGCAGTCTATGGCTAGGGTGGCTGGAGTCTTTGCCAATTTTTATAGGTCATGGATGGCAGGAAGCTTGTTCCCAGTGATGTACTGGGCCGTACACACTACCCTCTGTAGTGCCTTGGGGTTGGAGGCCAAGCAGTTGCCATACTAGGCGGTGCTGCAAACAGTCAGTTCAGTGAAGAGAAGTGAACATATGCACACTTTGGGAGGAAGTAGCAGATACTTTGGACATAGCCCATATCACTATGAGATGAACAACACAAAGTCTATTCAAAAACAGCCTCTGAGTAGGATTGCTGATCTAGGATCAGGTCCCCCCTGACCATATAATTGTATTCATTATAATCTAAAAGCATTCCTATTCTGAGACGCTTTATGAATATGGGCCCTGAGCTTGAGTGTGATCATGCAAATACATCTTCCCCAAATGATTACCTTTAAAGAGTCAGACAGGCAGTTGTACAGAACTATTTTATTAATTATAAAATACACGTCTGACTTAAACACCAGAGGTAAGAGACCATCATATTAGAAGGAAGACAAATATATAAAAGGATACAGCATCTAAAAATAACAGGCTTAATTACGAATAATAGCACATCTTTATACAAACNGGGTGTATGAGTCCCTCTTACAATGCAAGATGTTGAAAATGTCTTCATACATTTATAACAGTTGAAATAATCAATAAATTTGAACAACTATTCTACTGTTCAGACCAACAGACTGCAGCAGACCTTGACCATCATGCAATCTCTCATATGAAACCACTTTGGTGCATCTATTCCTCATCTGACGAATACAAAGATATTTTTGACATACATGTTTTCCATCTCATATGCAGTTAAATATCTTCACAATGTAACAATACTTGACACACACAAAACACGTTTGGCAACTTTCTCTTGTCAACCTGTATTTTCAGTTAAATAAAATAGGCTATTATGTTAATCTACAAATCACATCGTTCTGCTGCGTAGCCTAGGCGAACCCTTTGCCATTATCCACAGATTTTTGCAACTATTAATGACCTTATCAATGGTGCTTTACTAAGGGGAGTATTTCCCCCATATGGCAACTATCCTTCTAACGACTATAGTAGGCTACGTGAGCACACTCAATAAAACAAATTATCTTGGGATCCTTGCGACCAGGTGCTATGCTTGTGTATGTCAAGCTGCTCTCCAAACTTGCTACTACACCGCTATGTTGTAGACCATCAGTGGCGATTTAACATGGAAATCTGGGTTGGGCAACAAAAAAAGTTTTACATGCATGCCAGCAAAGCAACTACACAACACAACACAACACAACACATTAATTGCACTAGAACGGTGACAAACAGTGCCCACAAATTGTTAGGGCCTACATAAAATTGTCCCAACAGCAGAGCTTTCTTTTCAGCACCATGGAGTGAATCCTTATCACTGCTACACCTGGCTATCAGCGGAGCCTTGTCTGGCAGTGAAACAGTTCATTCAGCCTCATTTCCTGACTTTTAAAACAACATAGCTGAAATGACTGACTTGCTTAAACAATTGAGATGTACAAACTATGGCATGAGGGGACGACGAGCGGATAAGAGGCAATCCGTAATTTCGATTAAGACATTACTGAGCGAGCTAGGACGGACATAGTCAAAATAGCTATTTGTTCAGCACTTCTGAAATGTACAGAGACAGAATTCAGAACATGGGCCGGGCTTACAGTATTCTCCCTGTACACAAAGTCAGAACCGAAGGATAAACTAAGGGGTCATATAAGCAGACAATGAAAGCTCTTACAATATTAGATGATTACATTTTTGGTGGTCGAAAACCGCCCGGAAACGGCGATTGAACTCCTCATAGTGGTCCAACACCGCGTCATCCTCTCCCCATACGGCGTTGGCCCACTCCAGAGCTTTCCCAGATAAACAGGAGACGAGGGCGGAAATGCTCTTGCTTCCCGAAGGAGCCGGGTGGACGGTCGCCAGGTAGAGCTCCAGCTGGAGCAAGAACCCCTGGCACCCGGCACCCGTCCCATCATACTCCCTCAGGAGCGAGAGCCTAATCCCACTGGGACCAGATGAAGGAGGGGTAACCAGTGGGGTAGGTGGTGAAGGTAGAGGTGCTGGCAGTCCTACTCTCTCGAATCGCTCCAGGGTCAGCAGCACACGATCCATGGCTGAGCCGAGATGTTGAAGCATGGTCGCCTGCTGCTGGATGCAATCCTCTACATGAAGAGGAGGGCTGTGTTCTCCTGCTGATTCCATTTAAAAGGTCCGTGATTCTGTGAGGGCTCTTGAATGCAGGTCTTCCGGAATCAATCGCAGGAAACAGAGTAAGGCAAAACTCCTTTAATAAAGGACACGAAAATACTACCCAAGTAGTTATACACTGTTATGAGAATTTTGTACTCAATATTCATAAACTGAACTTTAATTAAATAACTCCGTCTTTAACCCAGAATTTGTAAGATACTGGTTGAAATTAAACAGACGGAAGCCCAGTCTACAATAGTCAAATGTCAAAATGTTTATTCACGAGAGCTCTGCCTACAATGTGAACAGTTTTTTTTATATTGTATAAGCTTTAAGCTGAACACCAATATACAAATGCCCCACCCTCTCTAGGAAATAATATTTTCCCACAGTACACATTCATCGGCATAACACAATCTTGCAACATAAGTCAATTCTAGACATCTCCTATCAGTCCCTCCCTTCCCAAGGACGAGAAGGCCTCTATCATGTGTCTGGTTTCAAAGAATTCTTTGTTCTCTCAGACACATTTATTACCACCTTGTTCCACTCTCTATACAATATACATTTCTAGACACACACACACATCAATTGGATTATCATTGTCTTATAACCCTATTTCTATTGCATACATTTTCAGAATGGAATATTCTTAGTCATTACTTACAAACATCGCTATCATACACCTGCTCACTCAACACGGAGCCACAATACAGGAAACAATCATGGACAAAACCAGGGGGGAACAGATTAATTAAATAACACAATTAGGGTAATTTGAACCAGGTGTGAAATGAGACAAGACAAACAGAAAATGAGAAATGGATCAGTGGTGGCTAGAACTCTGGTGACGTCGACCGCCGGTAGCCGCTCGAACCAGGAGAGGGACCGACTTCAGCGGAAGTCGTGACACTGTCCTGCGTTTTGACCGGTGTTGAAAGAGCCAGCTGTCTTATTCCCTTTCCTCAAGCTAACGTAATAACTGCGTCAAAAGAGTTTCCTTTTTCAAACAGCGAGCCTGTCCACAATGAATCAAAACATTTTGACGGTAAATTAACAAAGATGTAAACAACTCCTTCACTCAACCTTTTCTGGCCATGGTATTGCAGAGCAGTGGGGCAATTTTTACCCCCAGGGCCTGGAGTTGTTCCTTATATGTTAACCTAACAAGGAAAACTCTGGACCCTATAAGGTATGACAGTGATTAATCAGTTGTAAAAAGGCTTTATATGGGATATGATGGGACCAGTTTTTCCTAATTAGATCACATGGTTTTAAAAAACTCCTGAAAAAAACTCCTGGCCCTGGGGGGGATGAAAAGCCTGTCAAACTGCAGCTGCCTTATATTTGTTCATATCAATTATATTTAGACTAGATTAGGAGGGGGATTTCCTCTACCCAGACAGATAGACAACAACTGATAGACAATAGAACTCACAGGGTTGAGCTTGCTTTATGCATGTTTGCATCATGCAGGCCTATGCAACTGTAGGCCTTATAAAAGATGTAGTCACATCCGTCATCACTATTATGTTGATTGATTCAATCCAGTTAATCATTTTGTATTAAAAACATATAGGCAGCCTAGCCAGCCCAATTTTGAATATAAACTAAATTTGATCACTTTCACATTTTCTCCTGACACTCAAATGAACTATAAATACATACCGTTACCAATTAGTTTACCCTGACCAGATGGACAGAGTGCATAGGCTGCATGCAGCTGCTTTATTAGTAGCCTACAGACTGAAAAATAGCCTAGTTTTCATCCCATACAGCATGTCAGATTTTTTATGTTTAGGTGCTGCAACATTTATGTCATGAGTTTTTGCTTGTGTCTGTTCGGAGTGATTATGTGTTATCATCTTTGCTAAATAAATACCGGAAGAAAGTGGAAAGTCTACTTGAGCGCACAAGAAAAAATGCGCTGCGTCAACCTCTCTCTTCAATCTAACGTTTAATGGATGATGCGACGGAAGCTATCAAATCATTCAGAATTGTTTTCGACATCCCAGAAAAGACAGTAGAAAGTTCCGTATGTTCAGCAAGTAAAGTATCGTAACATTGAATTGAAGCATCGTAACGTGCAATTGAAGTGCTGTTAAAGTTACTGTAGACCTTCATTGCAAAACAGTGTATTTAAATCAATTATTTGTTGACATATGATTACATTTAGCATAGTTTTATCTAAAAAGAATAACTTTTTGAATGTTTCACAATTTAAATGTTTATGAAATTTCACTGAGGAGGATGGTCCTCCCCTTCCTCCTCTGAGATATACTAAATAATCTATCCACATACTGTCCATAATGTCTATACATCAAATCACATTTAAATATTTATACTCTGATATATTTATATTCCAACATTGCTCATCCTAATGTTTATATATTCTTAATTCCATTCTTTTACTTTTAGATCTGTGTGTATTGTTGTGAATTGTTAGATATTACTGCACTGCTGGAGCTAGGAATACAAGCATTTCGCTACATCCGCAATAACATTCCATAAATATGTGTATGCGACCAATAAAATTTGATTTGATTCATTCTATCAATTTGTGACATTATTCTATTGAGCAAGGCTTTATTTAGTCTACTAGTGTCACGACTTCAGCTGAAGTTGGTCCCTCTCCTTTTTCGGGCAAAACAATATGTCTATATTAACGGGTTAGGGTCAGGCGCGGGCCTCAGATTTGGAATTGATCACATATAGTCAGTAGGTCAGTTGCATATGGGTTATTAGCCATTGCGATCTGGTGTGGGTGAACAAACAGCTGACTCCCACACCACTATTGTCCACAGATACACACACGCATGCACACTTACACTTCCAGAGCAGATAGACATGATTCCACACATTATGAATACATGGTAACTTTTATAATTAAATGGATCATTGCTTTTGACATATAATCAAATGAGTAGTTGCTAATGAAGGAAGGGTTCCCACTGGCGGGGGTAGATGCAGGAATGACAGGAGCCCATTATCTAATGTTACAGTATACCGAAACCTCAGTACTTTGGGTGAAGAGCTGACCACTGCACCACTAGTGTCCACAGATACACACATGCATGCACTCACGCGGCGCACACACTTTCGGTACTTCTGTCGAATTTGTCTTACGTCACACTGACTGAGAGGGTTGAGTCTATCTAGTAATTGGTCTGTATCATCTCAACCGGGCAGTAGTAAACTAGCCAGGCTATTTGCGCGTGAAGCTGACACACCCATTTTGAGAGCAAGAGAGAGGAGAGAGAAAATGCTGACTGCATGGCTTCTTGTAACGAACACATCTTACCTCCACACCCAATTCTTGTTGACAAATCTGGTTCCAAAAGTGAACTACATGAATACTTTGCTTACAGAAAGGATGATGAGGGCCAGCTGACCGAAACAACTAAGTAAAAGGTGTTACAAATCCAGGCAGTTCCCCGTGATACAAGTTAGTATTTGACGTATTTGATAACACGGAAACCGGCCAGTAGGGGCTACAGTGAGCGTTGTTACCAGTTTTGCTAGGTCGTTGTGAACGGGGACGGTGGATGGTGTGTCTGTTTATAGCACTCTAATGATGCGATATTTTAGTACTGTGAGTAGTAGCAGGGGTAACTTTAGTAGCATTGTTGGGATATCAGTTTATGAAGACTCATACCACATGGATTGGTAACTGGGAGACGGATGGGTGTATAGGTTATGATGGGACTTTGACACGATTTGGCGAGCCCTATCATAAAAATTAATCCTGTATAATGACGTATCCCGGTGTTGGGAATCTGTGAATCTGGGATGGAACTGAATTTGCAGGTCGTTTTAGGAAAAACGTGGTGTGTATGAGTTATGATAGGACTTTGCCCCGATTTGGCGAGTTCCTTTCATAAAATAAATCCTATATCGTGTTGTAGAAGTGTATCGATAATTAATAGGCTTAGGAAAGACGTAGTGTGTGTGTGTGTGTTGCCTGTCCAGAGTGGGGGAATTGCGCAACCTTCTTGTGATGTCAACTGAGTGTGATCTGACCGGAGGGGCGCATCTAGTCCTCACTAGGAAAAAGGAAAGCAAACGATGTATGGGAAATGTGTAAAGATAAGAGATTGACAAAATAGTATGTTAAACAATTATCCTTGCAACATAGGAATATTAACAAGTGTTAAGTGAGAAGCATAAAGTATATACTGGTGTGAGGTAGAGAAGTATAGAATGCAGAGAGAAGCGTAGCTATAGTATGCGTTTGAATTAATTCTATACTGTTTAAAGAAATAATGGTCATAGACACATTAACAGAAGCAGTAGGGTCCATAGCAACAGCTGATAGAGGTATTTAGTAACGTGAGTAGACAGTGAGAGAAAATAGAGTATGGTTAAAGCACTCCGCAGCTTAAACGGACCCTTAGGGAAATATAGCCCGGGAGGGACAGATATAGCCCGGGAGGAACGGGAGTGTAAATCACAGTGAGTGAGAGAGAGAGTGGTTTTGAATAGGTGAATAGCACAATAAAACAAAACTAAGGAGCAATGAATAATTATAATTCTCACAAGAAGTAAGGTCCAGCTGCATAATGGGTAAGCTTGAAAACACCATAACAGAAGAAGCGGAGCTAAAGAGAGAGAGACTAGATTTCACTGTAGACATACATGCAGATGGGTTGCAGAAGTCTAAGAGCTACCTGTTTTATTGGTTAATGCATCATATGAAAAAGGATAGATGTTAGGGTAATTGTACTCTAAACAACATGTTGAAGGCATTGATGTGAAAGCATATACAGTGCTGAGTTACCTCAAGAGGATGTAATGTTAATTGCACTTGCATATCAGGTGACATGCCTATCAGTTGAAATGGAAGAGATGGGGAACTAAGTGAAAATTACATGACTTGGGAACACCTCTCAGAACCTGGGGGCAAAGTGGAAGACTGGGTGAAAGCATGAGGAAGCTTTTTAGGGCTTTTATTTTTGTCCAGCAGAAAAGTATCCTGAAGGCATAGAGTCAGGTAAAGAGAGAGTGGAAATTGTCATGGTCTTAGATTTTGGTTTTCATGCATATATATTTATGCATAACAAATCACATTGTCAATACTATTATGTTTAGATTTTTGTTGCTTTCCAAGTCTTATGCTATCACTCTCTTAGGAACCAGAAGGAGAGGGGGTCGCCAGCTTCAGCTGGAATGTCAGTTTGTTGTGTGATGAGTGATGGAAATAAGAGGGTGTATGGGGTAATCATAGAACAGAGGCCATAAGTCTCTAAGTTTGAATGCCTCACAGAAAGAAGGCAGAAACCTGAACCAGGACCAGAGGTTCCACGTCCGGTGATCCAAGGTGACCAGATCTGAGTGTTCCGGAGGAAGTGGAATCAGCCAAGGAGGAAGGGTCCTTACGAGGTGGCTCGAACAACGTCAACCGCCATCCAGGTGAAAGGAAGCAACACGTGGTACCATCTAAACCACTGTACTAAAGTCCCATCGGAGAGGAGGAGACAACCACCAGGCCATGAAGACGCAGAGGATGCTGATACACCAGGTGGGTGTCTAGAGGGAACGGGAGCAGAGGAGATCGACGCATCAGGAAAGAGCCAAAATGTCTATGCACCAGGCAGGAGCCAGGATGCTGATGCACTGAGTGGAGAACGGAAGGAGGATGACGCAGGTTCAAAAACTTGCAAACAACGGATCCAAACATGGGATGGACAATTGTATTTTGTGCAGCAAATCTCCTTTGGTAGATTTGTTAGTTGTACCTGAACCTGCATCATTTAATGAATGTGCTAAATAGAAAAATGTTCAATGCACTCAGAGAAAATACTACATTCCTTTGTGTAACATAGAATGCAGGTTGGCATTAGGTAGCACTAAAGGCAGGAGTATATTAAACAACACCATTTTGGGAGAACATGAATATGACATAAGAACTGAATTAAATGGTTCTCCTAATGACATGTATACTATTATAAAAAGTACATATGAATGTTTCTACAGCAATGAAGAGAGTGGGATAGATGTGGGAAATAGCACGGTTGATTGTAAAACAATATGGGTGTTAGAAACTGCAGGAGTTCGTAGATTTGATGATAAAGGCCTGATTATGCATAGAAGGGAGAAATGTGGCAATATAACTCAAGTCACACCATATCTTACAATGTTAAAGAATCAGGATAGAGGTATAGCTGACAGATTCTGGGTGTGTGGGCAGAACAAACTCTTGAATGTTTTACCAGAAGGCTGGACTGGTCTCTGTGACTTGGTTAGAGCGATACAACAGGTGTCTATCATTAAATCAAAGCAGGATCAGTATATAAAGCATAGAGTAAGGAGAGCCTATGAAACAGATCCAAAAGTATACCTTGATGCAATTGGACAGCCTAGATGAATTCCTAATGAATACAAAGCAAGAGATGAGGTTAAATCAGGGTTTGAATCAATATTTCTGTGGATAACACCTAATAAAAACTTGGAGTGGATAAATTATATTTACTATAATCAACAAAGATTCATTAACTATACTGACTCTGCATTAACAGCCTTAGGAGAACAGGTACAGGCGACTAGCAAAATGACATGGCAGAATAGACAGGCTCTAAACTGGCTTTTAGCTGAGAAGGGTGGAGTCTGTGTGATGTTGAGAGATGAATGTTGTACCTTCATTCCCAACAACACTACACCTGATGGATCTTTCCCAAGGGTTAAGATGGAGAGACGGTGGAACTCCCACAGCAACGAAGGGTCCAGAACGTCCTCCACCGGCACCCAGCATCTCTCCTCCGGACCATACCCCTCCCACTCCACGAGGTACTGAAGGCCCCTCTGACGCCTCGAGTCCAGGATGGCTCGAACAGCATACGCCGGGGCCCCCTCGATGTCCAGAGGGGGCGGAAGAACCTCCCACACCTCAGACTCCTGGAGTGGACCAGCCACCACCGGCCTGAGGAGAGACACATGGAACGAGGGATTAATACGGTAATCTGGGGGAAGCTGTAACCTGTAGCAGACCTCGTTCAGTCTCCTCAGGACTTTGAATGGCCCCACAAACCCCGGGCCCAGCTTCCGGCAGGGTAGGAGGAGAGGCAGGTTTCGGGTCGAGAGCCAGACCCGGTCCCCCGGTGCGAACACCGGGGCCTCACTGCAGTGGTGGTCGGCGCTCGCCTTCTGCCGCCTCACGGCCCATTGCAGGTGCACATGGGCGGCGTCCCAGGTCTCCTCCGAGCGCTTAAACCATTTGTCCACCACAGGAGCCTCGATCTGGCTCTGATGCCAAGGTGCCAGAATCGGCTGATACCCCAGTACGCACTGGAAGGGAGAAAGGTTAGTGGAGGAGTGGCGGAGTGAGTTTTGGGCCATCTCTGCCCATGGGATGAATGCCACCCACTCCCCCGGCCGGTCCTGGCAATATGACCGCAGAAACCTACCCACATCCTGGTTTACTCTCTCCACCTGCACGTTACTCTCGGGGTGAAAACCTGAGGTGAGGCTGACCGAGACCCCCAGACCGGGGGGTCCCTCCAGACCCTGGACGTGAACTGGGGACCCTGATCATGTCCTCAGGCACCCCGTAGTGCCGGAAGATGTGTGTGAACAGGGCCTCCGCAGTCTGTAGGGCCGTAGGGAGACCGGGCAAAGGGAGGAGACGGCAGGACTTAGAAAACCGATCCACAACGACCAGGATCGTGGTGTTTCCCTGTGAGGGAGGAAGATCAGTCAGGAAATCCACTGACAGGTGCGACCACGGCCGTTGTGGAACGGGTAGGGGTTGTAACTTCCCTCTGGGCAGGTGCCTAGGAGCCTTGCACTGGGCGCACACCGAGCAGGAGGAAACATAACCCCTCACGTCCTTGGCCAAGGTGCACCACCAGTACTTCCCACTAAGACAGCGCACTGTCCGACCGATGCCAGGATGACCAGAGGAGGGTTACGTGTGAGCCCAATAGATCAATCGGTCGCGGACAGCAGACGGAACATACAGACGCCCAGCTGGACACTGAGAGGGAGTGGGCTCTGTACGTAACGCCCGCTTGATGTCCGCGTCCAGCTCCCACACTACCGGTGCCACCAGGCAAGAGGCCTGGAGTATGGGAGTGTGATCCATGGACCGCTCCTCTGTGTCATACATCTGGGACAGTGCGTCTGCCTTAGCGTTCTTTGAACCTGGTCGGTAGGACAGGGTGAAAACAAAACGGGTAAAGAACATGGCCCACCTTGCCTGGCGAGGGTTCAGTCTCCTCGCCGCCCGGATGTACTCCAGATTGCGGTGGTCAGTCCAGATGAGAAAAGGGTGTTTCACCCCCCCCAAGCCAATGTCTCCACGCCTTCAGAGCCTTGACGACAGCCAACAGATCCCGGTCCCCCACATCATAGTTTCGCTCCGCCGGGCTGAGCTTCTTGGAAAAGAAGGCACAGGGGCGGAGCTTCGGTGGCGTACCCGAGCGCTGAGAGAGCACGGCTCCTATCCCAGCCTCGGACGCGTCCACCTCCACTATGAATGCCAAAGAGGGATCCGGATGAGCCAGCACGGGAGCCGAGGTAAACAGAGCCTTCAGGTGACCAAAAGCCCTGTCCGCCTCAGCCGACCATTGCAGTCGCACCGGTCCCCCATTCAGCAGTGAGGTAATGGGAGCCGCTACCTGCCCGAAGCCCCGGATAAACCTCCGGTAGTAGTTGGCAAACCCTAAGAACCGCTGCACCTCCTTTACCGTGGTGGGAGTTGGCCAATTACGCACGGCTGAAATGCGGTCACTTTCCATCTCCACCCCTGAAATGCGGTACCCTAGGAAGGAGAAGGACTGTTGGAAGAACAGACTTTTCTCAGCCTTGACATACAGGTCATGCTCCAACAGTCGACCAAGCACCCAGAGCACCAGGGACACATGCTCGGCGCATGTAGCAGAGTATATCAGAATGTTGTCGATATACAGTGGGGCAAAAAAGTATTTAGTCAGCCACCAATTGTGCAAGTTCTCTCACTTAAAAAGATGAGAGAGGCCTGTACTTTTCATCATAGGTACACTTCAACTATGACAGACAAAATGAGGAAAAGAAATCCAGAAAATCACATTGTAGGATTTTTTATGAATTTATTTGCAAATTATGGTGGAAAATAAGTATTTGGTCACATACAAACAAGCAAGATTTCTGGCTCTCACAGACCTGTAACTTCTTCTTTAAGAGGCTCCTCTGTCCTCCACTCGTTACCTGTATTAATGGCACCTGTTTGAACTTGTTATCAGTATAAAAGACACCTGTCCACAACCTCAAACAGTCACACTCCAAACTCCACTATGGCCAAGACCAAAGAGCTGTCAAAGGACACCAGAAACAAAATTGTAGACCTGCACCAGGTTGGGAAGACTGAATCTGCAATAGGTAAGCAGCTTGGTTTGAAGAAATCAACTGTGGGAGCAATTATTAGGAAATGGAAGACATACAAGACCACTGATAATCTTCCTCGATCTGGGGCTCCACGCAAGATCTCACCCCGTGGGGTCAAAATGATCACAAGAACGGTGAGCAAAAATCCCAGAACCACACGGGGGGACCTAGTGAATGACCTGCAGAGAGCTGGGACCAAAGTAACAAAGCCTACCATCAGTAACACACTACGCCGCCAGGGACTCAAATCCTGCAGTGCCAGACGTGTCCCCCTGCTTAAGCCAGTACATGTTCAGGCCCGTCTGAAGTTTGCTAGAGAGCATTTGGATGATCCAGATGAGGATTGGGAGAATGTCATATGGTCAGATGAAACCAAAATAGAACTTTTTGGTAAAAACTCAACTCGTCGTGTTTGNTCTTCAAACCAAGCTGCTTACCTATTGCAGATTCAGTCTTCCCAACCTGGTGCAGGTCTACAATTTTGTTTCTGGTGTCCTTTGACAGCTCTTTGGTCTTGGCCATAGTGGAGTTTGGAGTGTGACTGTTTGAGGTTGTGGACAGGTGTCTTTTATACTGATAACAAGTTCAAACAGGTGCCATTAATACAGGTAACGAGTGGAGGACAGAGGAGCCTCTTAAAGAAGAAGTTACAGGTCTGTGAGAGCCAGAAATCTTGCTTGTTTGTATGTGACCAAATACTTATTTTCCACCATAATTTGCAAATAAATAAATTAAAAATCCTACAATGTGATTTTCTGGATTTCCTTTTCTCATTTCGTCTGTCATAGTTGAAGTGTACCTATGATGAAAATTACAGGCCTCTCTCATATTTTTAAGTTGGAGAACTTGCACAATTGGTGGCTGACTAAATACTTTTTTGCCCCACTGTACACCACTACACCCTGCCCGTGCAGGTCCCGGAAAATCTTGTCAACAAAGGCCTGGAAGACTGATGGAGCATTCATCAACCCGTACGGCATGACGAGGTACTCATAGTGCCCTGAGGTGGTACTAAATGCCATCTTCCACTCGTCTCCCTCCCGGATATGCACCAGGTTGTAAGCGCTCCTGAGATCCAATTTTGTGAAGAAGCGCGCCCCGTGCATTGACTCGATCGCACTGGCTATGAGAGGCAGCGGGTAGCTGTACCTCACAGTTATCTGATTGATACCCCGATAGTCAATACACGGGAGCAGACCTCCATCCTTCTTCTTCACATGAAAGAAACTCGAGGAGGCAGGTGAAGTGGAGGGCCGAATGTATCCCTGCCCCAGGGATTCAGAGACATATGTTTCCATAGCCGCCGTCTCCTCCTGGGACAGAGGATACACGTGACTCCTGGGAAGTGCTGCGTCTGCGTCTACCAGGAGATTTATCGCACAATCCCCCAGTCGATGGTGTGGTAATTGAGTCGCCCTCTTCTTACAGAAGGCGAGAGCCAAATCAGCATATTCTGAGGGGATGCGCACGGTGGAGACCTGGTCTGGACTTTCCACCGTAGTCGCACCGATGGAAACCCCTACACACCTCCCTGAGCACTTTCGTGACCACCCCTTGAGAGCCCTCTGTTGCCACAAAATAGTGGGGTCATGACAGGCCAACCAGGGTAGGCCCAGCACCACGGGAAACGCAGGAGAATCAATAAGGAAGCGACTGATTCTCTCCCTGTGGCCCTCCTGCGTAACCATGCCTAGTGGAGCCGTGGCCTCCCTAATCAGCCCTGACCCTAATGGTGGACTATCTAGGGCATGCACAGGGAAGAGCATATCCACAGGAACAATGGGGATCCCTAAACTATGGGCAAATGAACAGTCAATAAAATTCTCAGCTGCGCCTGAATCTACGAGCGCCTTATGCTGGGAATGCGGGGAAAACTCAGTTTAATAAACACATACATGTAAGCAACAGGGGGCTCTGGGTGAGCCTGGTGCCGACTCACCTGGGGTGAAACGATAGTGCCCTGCCTGCTGCTTCGACTCCCTGAGGAACCCCCCCAGCACCGACCAGCAGTGTGCCCCTCCTCCGGTCACCCTAAGCGCAGCACCTCCCAGCTCCATGGGCGTCGGAGTGGAGGTGCTGGGGATGGAACTGACAGGCTCCGATCCGGACGTCCGCGGGTAGCTAGCAGGTTGTCCAGCTGGATTTCCAGGTCCACCAGCTGGTCCAACGTGAGGGTGTTGTCTCGGCAGGCCAACTCCCGACGGACGTCCTCGCGCAGACTGCACCGGTAGTGATCGATCAGGGCCCTGTTGTTCCATCCCGTGCTGGCGGCCAGGGTCCAAAAGTCCAAAGCAAAATCCTGTGCGCTCCTCGTCCCCTGCCTCAGATGGAACAGACAGTCACCCGCCGCTCGACCCTCAGGCGGGTTGTCGAAAACTGCCCGAAAGCGGCGGGTGAACTCTGCGTAATAGTCCAACGCCGCGTCTCCTTCACTCCATACGGCATTGGCCCACTCCAGGGCTTTGCCTGAGAGGCAGGAGACGAGGGCAGACACGCTCTCACGTCCCGAAGGAGCCAGGTGGACGGTCGCCAGGTAGAGTTCCAGCTGGAGTAGGAACCCCTGGCATCCGGCAGCCGTCCCATCATACTCTCTCGGGAGCGCAAACCGAATCCCGCTGGGACCGGGTGAAGGAGGGGTGGACAGTGGGTTCTGCTGTAGTGGGGCTGGTGGAGGCGCTGGAAGACCTCCTTCTCTCTCCCATCGATCCATCGTCTGCAGCACGCAATCCATGGCGGTGCCCAGACGTTGCAACATGGTTGTGTGCTGCTGGACGCACTCCTCTACCGCCACAGGGAGGGAGTTTGCTCCTGCTGACTCCATTCGTCTGGGTGAGTGATTCTGTAATGCGTCTGTGTGTAGCTGGTGTAGAGGAGTCAAGTGCAGGACAGCCGATATGAGTAAATATAGCATTTTTACTCAATAATTCACAAAACACGTCAAAATAATGCCAAGCCCACAATAACGGACCACAATACAATAAACAATCACTCACAAACAAACATGGGGGAACAGAGGGTTAAATAATGAACAAGTAATTGTGGGATGAAACCAGGTGTGTAAAACAAGGACAAAACCAATGGAAAATTAAAAGTGGATCGGCGATGGCTTGAAAACCTGTGACGTCGACCGCCAAACGTCGCCCGAACAAGGAGAGGGACCGACTTCGGCTGAAGTTGTGACACTATGTAAACTTCTGTGTTGAGTCAGTTGTGCCTACTAAAACCTGTAAAATATTCCCTAACAATAAGCCTTGGGTATCAAAACATCTAAAATCACTACTTAATAGGAAGTAGGCAGTTTATGCTGAGGGTGATAGACAGGCTTTAAGAAATGTACAACGTGAGATCAAAAGACCGATACTGGTGGACAAAGAGGCATACAAGCAAAGGGTGGAGAGAACCCTCGCCTCAGGAAACGCAAGGGTGGCCTGGCAAGGGATTAAATCCATGGCTAGTGCCCCCCACATAGGCAGGGTAAAAACCAGTGCTGACCTTGGGAAACATGAGGGCCAGAACATGGCTAATGAACTGAATGTTTTCTTCTCAAGATTTGAATCAGACAACTTTGTGTTGGAGGAAAAACAAATGGAAATGTTTGACAGGGTTGTTGTTAAACAGTCTGATGTTTTAAAGTTGTTCAGGGGATGTAACGCATACAAAAGCCCAGGCCCAGACAAAATAAGTGGACATGTGTTAAAGCACTGTGCTGAACAATTGGCTGGTGTTTTTACAGACATTTTCCAATCCCCACTCGACCAGCAACACGTGCCAGTATTGTGGAAAAACTCAATAATTATACCAATCCTTAAAGCATCTAATCCCTCTGTGCTGAATGACTACCGCCCTGTTGCCTTGACATCCTTAGTAATGAAATGCCTTGAGAAAATTGTGAAAAGTCATATTCTCAGTGTCACCCAGAAGCTTCTCGACCCATTTCAGTTTGCCTATCAGCCTAGCAGAGGAGTTGATGATGCCATTCTTACCCTCCTTAACTACTTAGGGAGTAGTGGGGCGCTAGACCCCGTAGAGACCCCCTGCTTAATGGGGAGAACCGGTTGAAAGTTTTTGACAGCTGAGTGAGCGACACCGGGTTGAGTATTCCTACAGCATTTCCCTCCAGAAGCCATGAAAAAAATGTCTGGCTGCAGGGACTGTGCGAGGGGATTTATACTACTATCTGTACTTACTGGTGGCACAGACGCTGTTTTATCCTTTCCTACACTTAAATTTCCCTTGCCTAACGATTGCGTCTGAAGCTGGGCTTGCAGCACAGCTATCCTCGGCATAAGGCGATCGTTCTCCTGTATATTATGAGTTCAGCGACTGCAATTAGAAGGCATCATGTTAACATGGTCTATAGACATCTAGAGGGTGCCAAATCCCATGTCAGGGTTCTGTTTGTTGACTTTTCTTCTGCCTTCAACACAATCCAGCCTTACATTCTGGCACAGAGACTCATTCGGGACTTCTCCTTAGATGGGGGGCTGGTTTTGTGGCTGTTGGACTTCCTGAGCCAACGCTCACAGCGAGTCAAAATAGGTCCCCACGTGTCAGACATACGCAATACCAACACAGGCTCTCCTCAGGGATGTGTTTTGTCCCCACTCCTGTACATCTTGTACACTAATAGTTGTACTAGTTCCCATCCTGACAGACACCTCTTTAAGTTCGCTGATGACACTGCCTTGATCAGCCTGTTGCATGAGGACGAGGAACATCATGGCCCGGTCCTAGATTACTTTTTAGAGTGGTGTGAGGAATCACACTTGGTCCTCAATACCAACAAGACCAAAGAGATGTGCATAGACTTCAGGAAGCGTACAACACCTACCTCTGCAACATCTATCAGAGGTCAGAATATAGAGATTGTAGAGGAATACAAATGTCTTCAGTGGAGTAAATGTACAGACCTGATCTACAAAAAGAGCCAACAGAGACTGTACTTTCTCAAAAAGCTGGGATCTTTTAATGTAGACTGTACTATACTGACTCTGTTTTACAAATCTTTCATTGAGAGTATTTTAACTTTTTGTATTGTTTGTTGGTTTGGCAATGCCACTGTCAGCCAGAGAAATATGCTGAGAAGGATTATCACCACAGCAAGCAAG
>QNTS01002191.1:32291-71517 GCA_003317085.1 Hucho hucho
TTTTTTTTGTAAATTGAAATTTGCTATCGTAAATGTTAGCAACACCTCCGCCTTTGCGGGATGCGCGGGGGATATGGTCACTAGTGTAACCAGGAGGTGAGGCCTCATTTAACACAGTAAATTCATCAGGCTTAAGCCATGTTTCAGTCAGGCCAATCACATCAAGATTATGATCAGTGATTAGTTCATTGACTATAACTGCCTTGGAAGTGAGGGATCTAACATTAAGTAGCCCTATTTTGAGATGTGAGGTATCACAATCTCTTTCAATAATGGCAGGAATGGAGGAGGTCTTTATTCTAGTGAGATTGCTAAGGCGAACACCGCCATGTTTAGTTTTGCCCAACCTAGGTCGAGGCACAGACACGGTCTCAATGGGGATAGCTGAGCTGACTACACTGACTGTGCTAGTGGCAGGCTCCACTAAGCTGGCAGGCTGGCTAACAGCCTGCTGCCTGGCCTGCACCCTATCTCATTGTGGAGCTATGGGAGTTAGAGCCCTGTCTATGTTTGTAGATAAGATGAGAGCTAGGATGGAGTCCGTCACTCCTCAACAGGCCACGCTTGGTCCTGTTTGTGGTTGAGTCCCAGAAAGAGGGCCAATTATCTACAAATGCTATCTTTTGGGAGGGGCAGAAAACAGTTTTCAACCAGCGATTGAGTTGTGAGACTCTGCTCTAGAGCTCATCACTCCCCCTAACAGGGAGGGGCCAGAGACAATTACTCGATGCCGACACATCTTTCTAGCTGATTTACACGCTGAAGCTATGTTGCGCTTGGTGACCTCTGACTGTTTCATCCTAACATCGTTGGTGCCGACGTGGATAACAATATCCCTATACTCTCTACACTCACCAGTTTTAGCTTTAGCCAGCACCATCTTCAGATTAGCCTTATCCTCAGTAGCCCTGCCCCCTGGTAAACAGTGTATGATCGCTGGATGATTCATTTTAAGTCTAATACTGTGGGTAATGGAGTCGCCAATGACTAGAGTTTTCAATTTTAGAGCTAATGGTGGGAGGCTTCAGCGTCTCAGACCCCGTAACTGGAGGAGTAGAGACCAGACAAGGCTCGGCCTCTGACTCCGACCCCCTGTTTAATGGGGAGAACCGGTTGAAAGTTTTTGACAGCTGAGTGAGCGACACCGGTTGAGCATTCCTACAGCATTTCCCTCCAGAAGCCATGAAAAAAAATTCTGGCTGCAGGGACTGTGCGAGGGGATTTATACTACTATCTGTACTTACTGGTGGCACAGACGCTGTTTTATCCTTTCCTACACTTAAATTTCCCTTGCCTAACGATTGCGTCTGAAGCTGGGCTTGCAGCACAGCTATCCTCGGCGTAAGGCGATCGTTCTCCTGTATATTATGAGTTCAGCGACTGCAATTAGAAGGCATCATGTTAATGTTACTACTTAGCTTCGGCTGGGGGAGGTCCTGACGAAACACGTCCAGATAAAGCGTCCGGAGTGACAAAGTTGAATGAAAAAAAAAATTGAGCGATGGAAAATCTAAAAATATAGACGGTAATTAAAAAGTAAAAACCGTAAAGTTGGCAGGTCACAAAGTTAGGTTAGCAACAAAACGCACAGCAGCACATAAACAAGTCTGTTCGCTGTGAGCAGAAATGACGGTGTATTACCAAAGCATTCATGATTTCACAATTATTTGGGACAGTCTGACTGAGCAAAAGTGCTATCATTATTAGTAGCTCTCCCCATTTGCTGCAAACAGTTTCCAAATGTTTGCTGTTTGTTTCCAAATGTTTGCTAATGCTTGTTGATGTAGCCAGCAAACAAGCATATTCCTATTGCTAAATCGGTTTGAACATGCCTTGAAATTGTTACATTGTATCGCTGACCTGTACTCACTACAACAGATTGTTTTAGAACAAACAATGTGTATATACATAATGTTTAGAACTGATCTTGAAGAACGCACATGCAGGTCACGTTCACATATTTATCAAGCAGGGTGCTTGATAAATATTCTATGACGTCAAGTGGAGTGTTTTTGGTAATGTGACATCATGTCCAGTGCACTGCAGTTTCGCTTGGCCCTCCACAAGGTCTAACTTCTGCACATTTGCCATGGGGCAGAGAGAAAATGTTTCTGTTAGAAAGCTAATCTCATGCTATTCTACATATTTTGCCATGAGGCTAAGAGAACATTTTTAAGTTGTAAAGCTAATTTTCTGTAATTCTATATGTTGTGCCATGGTTTACGACGTGTTCATATGTCATCTGGGGAGGGCCCCGACCTCCAGGGGGTACCCAAGAGCTCATTTGCACCCACTGCCCTGCGGGTGCTGCGGGGTGTGTGATATGCCAATCATCAAATAGCCAGGTCATAATACATTTGTATTTGTTGAATGTTTGTATGTTATGTCCTAGCCAGTGAAATGATGACAATTGAGATTGAAGGAAGTTGCTGACGTTAATTTAAAAAATACCTGTTCAGTTGCCTTTTGGATTATCCCATTGTTAGAGGTTGGGTATTTAACTTGTTCAGGTTGCACATTTGAGGTAAGAGAGTAACATGTTGTCCCAGTACAGGGCTCTCTTTAACTCCGCTGTGTGAGGAAGTAATTTGTTATTTTGAAAGTCAAGTATAAATCTATGTCTGTTTGTTAATGTTTTGTAGGCCTACATATTTTAGATCCATCTTTATTCCTTCTACGCACCACTTAAATAACACCATTTGCACCTGAATCCTGCTGATGCTTCCCACCCTGCGGACACAGAATGTAGGGTCCACTATCTTACATGATCATAGACTTTAAAAATGATGTAAGTGATTTGTGCTGTTTAACTTACAAGCAAATAGACCAATTGTACAGTTATCCATGTCTATCACAACTCAGGATATGTGTCAGATGCAGACACAGTAGTCGGATAGTACAATTCTCAGATTATTTATTGTAAACACGGGGCAGGCAAAGGGCAGGTCGAGGACAGGCAGAGGTTCGTGATCAGGTCAGAGTCAGGCAGGTACAGGACGGCAGGCAGGCTCGGGGTCAGGGCAGGCAGAGGTTCGTAATCAGGTCAGAGTCAGGCATGTACAGGACGGCAGGCAGGCTTGGGTTCAGTGCAGGCAGGGGTTTGTGATCAGGTCAGAGTCAAGCAGGTACAGGATGGCAGGCGGAATAGTCAGAACCGGGAAAACTAGGAAACAGAACTTGAGAAACAGGAAGATGGGAAAGCACGCTGGTAAGACCTGACCAGACAAGACAAACTGCCAACAGACAAACAGAGAACACAGGTATAAATACACAGGGGATAATGGGGAAGATGGGCAACACCTGGAAGGGGGAGGAGACAAGCACAATGTCACAAAGATCTATTGGTTGTCTGGAGTCTCCATCAGCCCAAAATGAAAATTTATTGAGCACACAAAGCAAAGGCACACACTTTTTTAAGTTCAAATTAATAATGTTTTCAATTTGACTTTTGGTTTCAAAGCAGCTCAAACATAGAACAATGTAAGAATGAACTCCATAGTCATTGAATTATACCGTGCATTATAGGGAAATATTGCAAGCTCTGGAATGCCCTTCTAGCCTATCAGAATGAAGTACTCAACAATGCCATGGTATAATTAAGCAATAAGGCTCAAGGGGGTGTGGTATATGGCCGATATACTATGGCTAAGGGCTGTTCTTAAGCGCGATGCAACGGTAGAGTGCGTGGATACAGCCCTTAGCCATGGTATATTGGCCATTTACCATAAACCCCTGAGGTGACTTATTGCTATTATAAACTATTATAAATAGAGACATTGATTTATAGAAATACTCATTTGTAAAAGAGAAAGCATGGTTATCACATTAAAACCTACTTAATGGATCAGTTTCACAGACCCAGATTATCTCAGATTGTTCAATCTCACATAGAAATCTCATTGGGAGGAAGGATGTTTGATACGCTTTTAAAAATCTGTTTCAGAAAAAAAAAAAATCATGGTGAAAGTGGCTGTTTATGTCCTTTTTAGACCTACACGTGCCTGTTGTGAGACGCTATCATCCATGAACCGCATTTAACACAGACAACATCTTGGTCTCATTCTACTCCTTATAATGGGCTCTAAAATATGGATTATGTCTAGATTATGGAATAAAACTATTTACATTAACATTAAAGATATTAATATCTCAAAAGTACTTTTTGATTTTGACATTATAGGTTATGAAATAATCACATTCTGCAAATCACCAGCAGAGGGAGTTCCCTTTGAATCCATTTTCCCATTCATTGGTGGTGCTCATAAAATAGATCATAACTTAAAAAGTATTATAGCACCCAATTTGTAAATTGGATGTACTAGTAGAGTATATTGTTCTGAACATGTCTTAAAATTAACAAAATAAATACATGTATGTGAAAAATTGTATTTCAGAACCTAATCATGCTCCATATTTTAGAGCACATTTTAAGGTGTATAATGACATCAAGATGGTGTCTGTGTCGTGTACGGTTCAGTAATCATAGGGTCTTACAGGAGACATGTATAGGTCTACAAAAGTTGTAAAATGGCCACTTTCATCATGATTTTCTCAAAAATGGTTTGTGATACAAATACATAGAAACTTAATTAGGAGGAAGGATATTTTATATGTGAGAATTGGCAGAAAAACCAAGAACTAAACATTTAATTTCACGGACATTCAAAATCCAAGATTTAACCCTTAGCCTATGTTCTGTGATTCAATATTTCCAGAGGAAGATTATTAACCATAGTCCATGAATAATTGATGCAATGTACTGAATATGAAGTCAAGGTGCCATTATAATATTGATTAAATCCGATATTAATCTGTGTCCATGAAGCTGGCCCTTTATCTTCCTTTTTATCTTAACACAATGTCTTACAACTGCGATTGTTTCATCCTTTATCCACTCAACTTCAATGACCTTACAGCTTGTTGGGCTTTGAGCCAAATATCAGCTTCCCTCTGTCTGAAAACAGACTGACCAATACCCAGGTTAACAGTGGTGACAAGCATGTAGAGAGAGACGACTGTGTGGAAAATATTCAAATTATTGTCAAAGTCTGTACTAGGTGAAATTTTGCAGCTGATGAAATCAGCGACGATCTACAGAGCACAAAGGAAGTACAGAATTCCCTGTAGGTTCCTAGTGATGGTGACCCTCATCTGACTCTGCAGTCAGGGAGAGGAGAAGGGGCTGCTGCTCTCTTTCATGACAAAGACATGCCTCCTCAAACCAAAATAAGAGGTGTACTTACGGGTCCTTCCCAACAATGCAAAGAGAAAGAAAACTGAGAAATAATAAACATGTAACTATTTAACAGTCATATGGCTTGGGGGTAGATGATGATGGCCCCAGTAGATTATGATTTTGATGTTCATTTTCACCCAGATGAAGCGCTAGCTGGACTGGGACAATTTGGGTGTCGTGGAAAAAACCTGCCAAACAGAGGTTGAAATGCTGGTGGATAAAGTGTACCCCAATATCAGAGAAGCAGCAAAGCAGAGCTCCGGATGTTTAGTGAAGAGGAATCGCCACAAACAGTTCACTGCAATAAGAGAGACCAGGTAAACAGTGGCAAACCAAGAATCCCAGGAGTATCTTTATAGAATGTTTCAGTCTCTCTCTGCCTCACGGTGGACAGAACAGAACAGACAGAAAGCAAAAAACAAGTTGGCCAATATGTTGAGAATAGCGAGAGGCCTGTTGACTATAGCAAAGGCCAAGACATCTATCTTGATATAGGCACACTACATGGAATATGTTGGCAGTGATATCTTCTCTCTCAGCTTCCAGGTGCTCAAATGCTCAACACCTCACCAGAGCCAGGGATTTCAGGGTGTCTCACTCAGGCAACAAAAGAACAGAGTAAACGTAGCATAACCTATTTACATTGTAACTTTTTATTTGGGGCTGCTGGACTACAACAACAATTCTGAAGGGATCTTGTCCAACTCACAGATTCACAGTTTTCTGAGGTATATCTATTAGGGAGGCACGGTATATCGTCCTTCATATCGGTATCAGACNAAATAAAATTTTATTTATCACATACACATGGTTAGCAGATGTTAATGCGAGTGTAGCGAAATGCTTGTGCTTCTTGTTCCAACCATGCAGTAGTATCTAACAAGTAATCTAACAAATTCACAACAACTACCTTATACACACAAGAGTAAAGGAATGAATACGAGTATGTATATATAAATATATGGATGAGCGATGGCTGATCGGCGTAGGCAAGATGCAGTAGATGGTATGGAGTACAGTATATACACATATGAGATGAGTAATGTAGGATATGTAAACATTATATAAAAGCATTGTTTAAAGTGGCTAGTGATACATTTATTTCATCCAATTATAATTATTAAAGTGGCTAGAGATTTGAGATTTGAGTCGATGTTCCTCTAACGAGACTAGCGAAGTCTCCTGCCCTCTAAACCAAAACTCTCAATCAGTTTTGGGCAAGTCTGCGGCCAAATGTTCCTTTCCCTTTAGAAATTAGAAAGACGCAAGCACCTGAAAAATCATTAGAAAGATGCAAGCACCTGCAAAATCATGATTTGTTCAAATGATCAGTGATGAAAAATCTGCATACCAGAACAAAGTTCCTTGTTAGTCGTTCCTTGTCTGTCGACAGATGCTACTACTATTTATGTTACTTGTATATGTCCAAGTGAGATTACAGTACCACAGTGACAGTATCATCCACACAACTTCAATGAACTTACAGCCTTTTGGGCTTTGAGACAAATATCAGCTGCCCTCTGTCTGAAAACTGACTGACCGATACCCAGGTTAACAGTGGTGCCAAACATGTAGAGAGAGATGACAGTGTAGTAAGTATTATAGTCAAATTCTATAGAGGAGGGGTAATTGTCGCTGAAGATATTAAGGAAGATCCACAGAGCACAAAGGAAGTAGAGAATTCCCTGCAAGATCCCAGTGATGGTGACCCTCATCTGATTGTGCAGGCGGGGAGAGGAGAAGGTGCTGCCGCTCTCTTTCATACTCTTCATGTGTCTATGCAGGTAGCACACTGTGACCCAGCTCGACCCCACCATCACACACAGACAAAAAAACATGTAGATAATTTTGGAATAGAAACACACCAGGACAGTGTAAAACCGTCCATCTGTAGAGCCAGAAACAGTGTCGTTTGTTGATGTGTAAGTGATGTTATCGTTTCCTTCGGTAATGGTGAGATAATAATCTACTGATGCATTATTAAGAGCCAAGTCAAACAGAAAGAAAACTCTGTCGACAAACAGGCCCCAGTAAATGATGACTTTGATGTTCCTCTTTACCCAGATGAAGAGAGCTCGCTGGGCTGGGACGATCTGGGTGTAGTAGAAAAAATTCAGCCAAACAGAGGTTGACATGCTGGTAAATGCTGCAAACGATACAAACGTATCAATATACCGGAACTCTTTACTTTTAGAGAGTAGCCACAAGCATTCCGCCGTCATAAGAGAGACCAGGAAAATTGTGGTGCAGCAAACCAAGAATCCCAGGAGTAACTTTACAGGCTGTTTGAGTCCCTCTCTGCCTCGCGGTGGACAGAAAAGGCAGAAAGCAAAAAACAAGTTTGCCAAAATGTTGAGAATAGACAGAAGCCCGTTGACTATGGTATAAGCCAATTCATCCATCTCGAAATAGGTTAACGACATTTCTGAAAATCCAGAGGTTTATTGTGTGTTTATAGGGAGTTCCTCTGGGTGCTCAAGTGATGGAAAATAAACCCTGTCAATATCTGAGGGTATGAGGCACCAACAATGAAAACTAATTTAAATACAACCTATTTACATTGTAAATATGTAAATGATTGGTCAGCAACAGAAACTAAAAAGGAAGGAATATTTGTATGTAGCATTGTATAAGCTTCCTGAATGGTTAAAAAACAGCAAATTTGCATTTATTGTGGTAATGATGTGTCTTTTTACGATATGGACCTGTGGACAGGAATAATCTGTGTGTAGTATAAAGAAATCATCCACATGGAAGATGAAAGTAGATAAATCGAATCAAATTGCATTTGTCACACGCGCCGAACACAACAGTGAAATACTTTCTTCCAAGCCCTTAACCAACAATGCAGATTAAAAAATAAATAAATTGGGGGGGTGGATCAGCTTTAATATTGTGGATAGATTGCTGCTTCCATTAATGTAATTGTCTGCATTGTTTCCAATCCCCCATATATTTTTGGGGTAAATATATCTATATACATACATACAGTGCTTTGCAAAAGTATTCATCCCCCTTGGCATTTTTCCTATTTTGTTGCATTACAACCTGTAATTTAAATGGATTTTCGGGGGGCATTTCATGTAACGGACATACACAAACAGTCAAAATTGGTTAAGTGAAATGAAAAAAATAACATGTATTCACCCACTTTGCTATGAAGCCCCTAAATAAGATCTGGTGCAACCAATTACCTTCCAAAGTCACATAATTACTTAAATAACGTCCACCCGTGTGCAATCTAAGTGTCACATGATCTGTCACATGATCTCAGTACCTGTTCTGAAAGGCACCAGAGTCTGCAACTGTAAGGAGTGCGTACTGGCGGTAGAGAAGTCAGGCGCAGGAGAGCAGAACTCTGTTTTCACAACGAAGTTATTTAATAACAAAAACCCACCGGAAAACAGAATAAACGGAATAAATGGGTAACATAACCCATAGCACACCATACTACGTGCACAAGCACTTACAAAAAACAAACAATTCCGGACAAGGACATGTGGGAAACAGAGGGTTAAATACACAACATGCAATGAATGGAATTGAAACCAGGTGTGTGGGAAGACCAGACAAAACAAATGGAAAATGAAAAATGGATCGATGATGGCTAGAAGACCGGCGACGCCGACCGCTGAGCGCCGCCCGAACAAGGAGAGGCACCAACTTCGGCGGAAGTCGTGACAGCAACACCACTAAACAAGGGGCACCACCAAAGAAGCGGCACCATGAAGACCAAGGAGCTCTCCAAACAGGTCAGGGGCAAAGTATTGGAGAAGTACAGATCATGGTTGGGTTATAAAAAAATCTGAAACATTGAACATCCTACGGAGCACCTTTAAATCCATTATTAAAATTTTTAAAAAAATATGGCACAACAACAAACCCGCCAAGAGAGGGCCGCCCACCAAAACTCACGGACCAGGCAAGGAGGGCATTAATCAGAGAGGCAACAAAGAGACCAAAGATAACCCTGAAGGAGCTGCAAAGCTCCACAGCGGAGATTGGAGTATCTGTCCATAGGACAACTTTAAGCCGTTCACTCTACAGAGCTGGTTCTTTACGGAAGAGTGGCCAGAAAAAAGCCATTGCTTATAGAAAAAAATAAGCATTTACATTTGGTGTTCGCCAAAAGGCATGTGGGAGACTCCCCAAACATATGGAAGAAGGTACTCTGGTCAGATGAGACTAAAATTGAGCTTTTTGGCCATCAAGAAAAACGCTATGTCTGGCGCAAACCCAACGCCTCTCATCACCCCGAGAACACCATCCCTACAGTGAAGCATGGTGGTGGCAGCATCTTGCTGTGGGAATGTTTTTCATCGGCAGGGACTGGGAAACTGGTCAGAATTGAAGGAAAGATGGATGACGCTAAATACACAAAAATTCTTGTGGGAAGCCTGTTTCAGTCTTCCAGAGATATGAGACTGGGACAGAGGTTCACCTTCCAGAAGGAAAATGACCGTAATCATACTGCTAAAGCAACACTCGAGAGGTTTAAAGGGAAACATTTAAATGTCTTGGAATGGCCTAGTCAAAGCCCAGACATCTGTGGTATGACTTAAAGATTGCTGTACACCAGCGGAACCCATCCAACTTGAAGGAGCTGGAACAGTTGTGCCTTGAAGAATGGAAAAAAGCCCAGTGGCTAGATGTGCCAAGCTTACAGAGACATACCTCAAGAGACTTGCAGCTGTAATTGCTACAAAAGGTGTCTCTACAAAATATTGACTTTGGGGGGGTGAATAGTTATGCACGCTCAGGTTTAACGTTTTTTTGTCTTATTTCTTATTTGTTTCACACAAAAAAATATTTTGCATCTTCAAAGTGGTAGGCATGTTGTGTAAATCAAAATGATACAAACCCCCAAAAATCTATTTTAATTCCAGGTTGTAAGGCAACAAAATAGGAAAAATGTCAAGGGGGTGAATACTTTCGCAAGCCACTGTACATACATACACATACCCATATACATATATATACATAAACATTCATACATACCCATATACACATATATACATACACATACATATATAGATACATACATATACACACTTAAAAATATATATATATACCTTTATTACAGCGCAGTTTTAAGAAAAATATGTGTTAAGTAAAAAATAAATCAAATCAAAAGTAACAAATAATTAAAGAGCAGCAGTAAAATAACAGTAGCGAGGCTATATACAGGGTGTACCAGTACAGAGTCAATGTGCGGTAGGTAGAGTTAAAGTGACTATGCATAGATAATAAACAGAGAGTAGCAGCAGAGTAAAAGAGGTGGGGGGGCAATGCAAATAGTCTGGGTAGTCATTTGATTATCTGTTCAGGAGTCTTATGGCTTGGTGGTAGAAGCTGTTAAGAAGCCTTTTGGACCTAGACTTGGCGCTCCGGTACCGCTTGCCGTGCGGTAGGAGAGAAAACAGTCAATGACTAGGGTGGCTGGAGGCTTTGACAATTTTTAGGGCCTTCCTCTGACGCTGCTACTCTCTGCAGCTGCTTCCGGCGCCGACAGAGATGGCAGCCTCGGTTCACGTTCTCAGGAAACTATGCAGTATTTTGTTTTTTTATGTATTACTTCTTACATTGTTACCCCGGGAAATATTAAGTTTTATTACATACATCCGGGAGGAACTATTGGATATAAGAGCAACGTCAACTTATCAACATTACGACCAGGAATACGACTTTCCCAAGGCGGATTCTCTGTTTGGTATCCTAACTAGGACAATAGACTGGATCCCAGCCGGCGACTCAAAACAACGGCGGCGCAAGAGAAGGGGGAAACGCGGCGGTCTTCTGGTCAAGCTACGTCGACGGTCGCATCGTGCACCTCTCCTGAGTATTTTAATCGCCAATGTCCAGTCTCTGGACAACAAAGTGGACGAAATCAGAGTGAGGGTTGCCTTCCAGAGAGACATCCGAGACTGCAACGTTCTTTGCTTCACGGAAACATGGCTCACTCAGGACACGTTATCTGAGTCGGTACAGCCACCTGGTTTCTCCACGCATCGCGCCGACAAAAACAAACATCTATCTGGTAAGAAGAAGGGCGGGGGTGTGTGTCTTATGATTAACGAAACGTGGTGTGATCATAAGAACATACAGGAACTCAAGTCCTTTTGTTCACCTGACATAGAATTCCTTACAATCAAATGCCGACCGCATTATCTACCAAGAGAATTCTCCTCGATTATAATCAAGCCGTGTACATCCCCCCTCAAGCTGACACATCGACGGCACTGAAAGAAATTCATTGGACTCTATGTAAATTGGAAACCACATATCCTGAGGCTGCATTTATTGTGGCTGGTGATTTTAATAAGGCTAATTTGAAAACAAGGCTCCCGAAATTTTACCAGCATATTGAATGTGCGACCCGGGCTGGTAAAATCCTGGATCATTGTTATTCTAACTTCCGTGATGCATACAAGGCTATTCTCCGCCCTCCTTTCGGCAAGTCTGACCATGACTCCATTTTGTTCCTCCCAGCCTACAGACAGAAACTAAAACAGGAAACGCCCGTGCTCAGGTCTGTTCAACGCTGGTCCGACCAATCTGATTCCATGCTGCAAGATTGCTTCGACCACGTGGACTAGGATATGTTCCGGACAGCATCTGACAACAACATTGATGTATACGCTGATTCGGTGAGCGAGTTTATTAGCAAGTGCATTGGTGATGTGGTACCCATAGAACTATTAAAACCTTCCCCAACCAGAAACCGTGGATTGATGGCAGCATTCGCGCAAAACTGAAAGCGCAAACCACTGCTTTTAACCAGGGTAAGACTACCGGAAACATGACTGAATACAAACAGTGTAGCTATTCCCTCCGCAAGGCAATCAAACAAGCTAAGCGTCAATATAGAGACAAAGTAGAGTCACAATTCAACGGCTCAGACACGAGAGGAATGTGGCAGGGTCTACAGTCAATCACGGACTACAAAAAGAAAATCAGCCCCGTTGCGGACCACGACGTCCTGCTCCCAGACAAACTAAACAACTTCTTTGCTCGCTTTGAGGATAATACAGTGCCACCGACACGGCCCGCTACCAAAACCTGTGGGCTCACCTTCACCGCAGCCAACGTGAGGAAAACATTTAAATGTGTTAACCCTCGCAAGGCTGCTGGCCCAGATGGCATTCCTGGCCGTGTCCTCAGAGCATGCGCAGACCAGCTGGCTGGTGTGTTTACGGACATATTCAATCAGTCCTTATCCCAGTCTGCTGTTCCCACATGCTTCAAGAGGGCCACCATTGTTCCTGTTCCCAAGAAAGCTAAGGTAACTGAGCTAAATGACTATCGCCCCGTAGCACTCACTTCCGTCATCATGAAGTGCTTTGAGAGACTATCTGACAGGGTATCTGACATCCTGCCAGATACCCTGGACCCACTCCAATTTGCTTACCGTCCCAATAAGGCCAACAGATGACGCAATCGCAATCACGCTGCATACTGCCCTAACCCATCTGGACAAGAGGAATACCTATGTAAGAAGGCTGTTCATCGACGACAGCTCAGCATTTAACACCATAGTTCCCTCCAAGCTCGTCATTAAGCTCGAGACCCTAGGTCTCGACCCAGCCCTGTGCAACTGGGTCCTGGACCGGCCCCAGGTGGTGAGGGTAGGAAACAACACCTCCACCCCGCTGATCCTCAATACTGGGGCCCCACAAGGGTGCGTTCTCAGCCCTCTTCTGTACTCCCTGTTTACCCATGACTGCGTGGCCAAACACGCATCCAACTCAATCATCAAGTTTGCTGACGACACTACAGTGGTAGGCTTGATTACCAACAACGACGAGACGGCCTACAGGGAGGAGTGTGGTGTCAGGAAAATAACCTCTCACTCAATGTCAACAAAACAAAGGAGGTGATCGTGGACTTCAGGAAACAGGAGAGGGTTCACCCCCCTATCCACATCGACGGGACAGTAGTGGAGAAGGTGGAAAGTTTTAAGTTCCTCGGCGTACACATCACGGACAAACTGAATTGGACCACCCACACAGACAGCGTGGTGAAGAAGGCGCAACAGCGCCTCTTCAACCTCAGGAGGCTGAAGAAATTCGGCTTGTCACCAAAATCACTCAAAAACTTTTACAGATGCACAATCGAGAGCATCCTGTCGGGCTGTATCACCGCCTGGTATGGCAACTGCTCCGCCCACAACCGTAAGGCTCTCCAGAGGGCAGTGAGGACTGCACAACGCATCACAAGGGGGTAAACTACCTGCCCTTCAGGACACCTACACCACCCGATGTCACAGGAAGGCCAAAAAGGTCATCAAGGACAACAAACACCCGAGCCACTGCCTGTTCACCCCGCTATCATCCAGAAGGCAAGGTCAGTACAGGTGCATCAAAGCTGGGACCGAGAGACTGAAAAACAGCTTCTACCTCAAGGCCATCAGACTGTTAAACAGCCATCACTAACATTGAGTGGCTGCTGCCAACATACCGACTTAAATCTCTAGCCACTTTAAAAATAGGAATTGGATGTTCCAAATGTATCACTAGCCACTTTAAACAATTTTGTATATAATGTTTACATATCCGACATTACTCATATCAAATGTATACACTGTACTCTAAACCATCTACTGAATCTTGCCTATGCCGTTCGGCGATCGACTCAAATCTCTAGCCACTTTAATAATTATAATTGGATGAAATAAATGTATCACTAGCCACTTTAAACGATGCATTTATATAATGTTTACATATCCTACATTACTCATCTCATATGTATATACTGTACTCCATACCATCTACTGCATCTTGCCTACGCCGATCAGCCATCGCTCATCCATATATTTATATATACATACTCGTATTCATTCCTTTACTCTTGTGTGTATAAGGTAGTTGTTGTGAATTTGTTAGGTTACTTGTTAGATACTACTGCATGGTCGGAACTAGAAGCACAAGCATTTCGCTACACTCGCATTAACATCTGCTAACCATGTGTATGTGACAAATAAAATTGTATTTTATTTTATTTTATTTTGAGGTCCTGGATGGTCCCAGTGATGTACTGGGTCGAAAACACACTTGCGTTCGGAGAAAGAGCAGTTGCCATACCAGGCAGTGATGCAACCAGTCAAGATGCTCTTGATTGTGCAGCTGTATAACATTTTGAGGATCTGAGAACCCATGCCAAATCTTTTCAGTCTCCTGAGGGGGAATAGGCGTTGTCGTGCCCTCTTCATGACTGTCTTGGTGTATTTGGACCATGATAGTTTGTTGGTGATGTGGGCACTACAGCCCCATCGATGAGAATGGGGGTGTGCTCGGTCCTCCTTTTCCTCACGTTGAGGGAGAGGTTGTGATCCTGGCACTGTTGGGGTAGGTTCCTAGTTCCTTGTCAATCATTTGCTTATTGGTGAAATCAGCGATCAGACAATGCCTTTAAGTAAATCAAAAACCTTTATTAATGCAATTGCAGACAGAAGTTGACAAAGGGAACATAGCACGCATGTTTCCGAGCAGTTCTGCAACATAAAAAAGGTCCAAGTTGCTTTAATATGCTTGCAGTCAACCCCTCGTGATGTAACTGCCTACGTCAACACCTTCTACTTATGAGACCAAGCCCATGCATATACAGTTATACAAACTTGGAATAGTTCCAGTGTTTTCCAAGGGCTCAGCAGTAATTTTCCACTCCCCAAGTTGCTTTATAGTTGTATGTCTGACTTGTCTCTGATCTCCTTCACTCCCCTGCAGGGTTCTGTGTCTAATCTCTTTTAGCCTTGAGGTGCTTTCTCACAGACACCCTATTTTGACTGTAATAACTCACACATCTCTCAGACTGTTACTTATAAGAGGCAGAGACTAGAAAAGAACTGTGGAACAATATTAAACCTTATATATATATTTATTGCTAATCTGTAGTCCAGGACCCTATAAATATAGTGGGGGAGGGGTCTTATAGCACTTCCCCTTCTATTAATACAACATAAGCATATTCAATTATTATAATACATCAATAATTTGGTTCAGCCCCTATCATGACCCCAAGGTGAACCCCATCAGCACCACAGGGCCAGGTCGCTGACCTCCCTAAAGTCTGTCTCATTGTTGTCATAGATCAGGCCTACCACTGTTGTGTCATCAGCAAAGTTAATGATGGTGTTGGAGTCATGCCTAGCCATCCAGTCATGAGTGAACAGGGAGTACAGGAGGGGACTGAGCATGCACCCCTGAGGGGCCCCTGTGTTGAGGATCAGCGTGGCTGACGTGTTGTTACCTTCCCTTACCACCTGGGGGCGGCCCGTCATGAAGTCCAGGATCCAGTTGCAGAGTGAGGTGTTTAGTCCCAGGGTCCTTAGCTTATTGATGAGCTTTGAGGGCACTATGGTGTTGAACGCTGAGCTGTAGTCAGTGAATAGCATTCTCACATAGGGGTTCCTTTTGTCCAGGTGTGAAAGGGCAGTGTGGAGTGCAATTGAGAGTGCATCATCTGTGGATCTGTTGGGGCAGTATGCAAATTAGAGTGGGTCTTGGGTTTCTGGGATAATGGTGTTGATGTGAGCTATGACCAGCCTTTCAAAGCACTTCATTGATACAGACGTGAGTGTCACAGGTTGGTAGTCATTTAGGCAGGTTACCTTAGTGTTCTTGGGCACAGGGACTATGGTGGTCTGTTTCAAACATGTTGGTATTAGAGACTCAGACAGGGACAGGTTGAAAATGTCAGTGAAGACACTTTCCAGTTGGTCAGTGCATGCTCGGAGTCCACGTCCTGGTAATCCGTCTGGCCCTGCGGCCTTGTGAATGTTGACCTGTTTAAAGGTCTTACTCACATTGGCTATAGAGAGCATCATCACACAGTCATCCGGAACAGCTGATGCGCTCATGCATGTTTCAGTGTTGCTTGCCTCGAAGTGAGCATAGAAGTAATTTAGCTCATCTGGTAGGCTTGTGTCACTGGGCAGCTCACGGCTGTGCTTCCCTTTGTAGTCTCTAATAGTTTGCAAGCCCTGCCACATCCGATGAGCGTCGGAGCCGGTGTAGTACGATTCAATCTTAGTCCTGTATTGGCTCTTTGCCTGTTTGATGGTTCGTCGGAGGGCACAGCGGGATTTCTTTTAAGCTTCCGGGTTATAGTCCCGCACCTTGAAAGCGGCAGCTCTAGCCTTTAGCTCAGTGCGGATGTTGCCTATGATTCATGGCTTCTGGTTGGGGTATGTACGTACAGTCACTGTAGGGACGACGTCATCGATTCACTTATTGCTGAAGCCAGTGACTGATGTGGTGTACTCCTCAATGCCATCAGAAGAATTCCGGAACATATTCCAGTCTGTGCTAGCAAAACAGTTCTGTAGCTTAGCATCTGCTTCATCTGACCACTTTTTTATTGACTGAGTCACTGGTGCTTCCTGCTTTTGTTTTTGCTTGTAAGCAGGAATCAGGAGGATAGAATTACAGTCAGATTTGCCAAATGGAGGGTGAGGGAGAGCTTTGTACACATCTCTGTGTGTGGAGTAAAGGTGGTCCAGAGATATTTCCCTCTGGTTGCACATTTAACATGCTAGTAGAAATTATGTAAAACGGATTTAAGTTTCCCTGCATTAAAGTCCCCGGCCACTAGGAGCGCCGCCTCTGGATGAGCGTTTTCCTGTTTGCTTATGGCCGTATGCAGCTCATTGAGTGTGGTCTTAGTGCCAGCGTCTGTCTGTGGTGGTAAATAAACAGCCACGAAAATAATAGATGAAAACTCTCTTGGTAAATAGTGTGGTCTGCAGCTTATCATAAGATACTCTACTGCAGGCGAGCAAAACCTCGAGACTTCCTTATATTTCTTGCACCAGCTGTTGTTTACAAATATACATAGACCCACACCCCTTGTCTTACCGGAGGCTGTTCTATCCTGCCGAAACCGCGTAAAACCTGCCAGCTGTATGTTATTTATGTCGTCGTTCAGCCACGAGGGGCACAGGTTAGTCGAGGTAATATATACATGTAGGTAGAGGTAAAGTGACTATGCATAGATCATTAACAGAGAGTAGCAGCAGCGTAAAAATGGGGTGGGAGGGGGGGCAATTTTGGCAGGAAGCTTGGCCCCATTGATGTACTGGGCCGTACACAGTACCATCAGTAGTGCCTTGTGGTCGTAGGCCAAGCAGTTGCCATACCAGGCGGTGCTGCAAACAGTCAGTTGTTAATTTGTTCACCTCAGTGAAGAGAAGTGAACATACGCACACTTTGGGAGGAAGTAGCAGATACTTTGGACATAGCCCATATCACTATGAGATGAACAACACAAAGTCTATTCATAAACAGCCTCTGAGTAGGATTGCTGATCTAGGATCAGGTCCCCCCTGACCATATAATTGTATTCATTATAATCTAAAAGCATTCCTATTCTGAGACGCTTTATGAATATGGGCCCTGAGCTTGAGTGTGATCATGCAAATACATCTTCCCCAAATGATTACCTTTAAAGAGTCAACAGACAGGCAGTTGTACAGAACTTTATTTTATTAATTATAAAATACACGTCTGACTTAAACACCAGAGGTAAGAGACCATCATACTAGAAGGAAGACAACAAATATATAAAAGGATACAGCATCTAAAAATAACAGGCTTAATTACGAATAATAGCACATCTTTATACAAACCAAGATATGAAACTAGGCATGATAATTGAACTGAATTCATCCAAGATTCTCACTCACACACACACACACACACACACACCCTTTTGTGGTCCAAACTTCAGATGTTACTTCTTATAGAATAGGGTGGGGTATGAGTCCATCTTACAACGCAACTTGTTTAACATGTCTTCATACATTTCTAACAGTTGAAATATTCAATAAAATAGAACAACTGTTCTACTGTTCAGACCAACAGACTGCAGCAGACCTTGACCATCATGCAATCTGTCATATGAAACCACTTTGGTGCATCTATTCCTCATCTGACGAATACAAAGATATTTTTGACATACATGTTTTCCATCTCATATGCAGTTAAATATCTTCACAATGTAACAATACTTGACACACACAAAACACGTTTGGCAACTTTCTCTTGTCAACCTGTATTTTCAGTTAAATAAAATAGGCTATCATGTTAATCTACAAATCACATCGTTCTGCTGCGTAGCCTAGGCGAACCCTTTGCCATTATCCACAGATTTTTGCAACTATTAATGACCTTATCAATGGTGCTTTACTAAGGGGAGTATTTCCCCCATATGGCAACTATCCTTCTAACGACTATAGGCTAGTAGGCTACGTGAGCACACTCAATAAAACAAATTATCTTGGGATCCTTTAGACTGGGGGCTATGCTTGTTATATGTCAAGCTGCTCTCCAAATTTGCTACTACACCGCTATGTTGTAGACCATCAGTGGCGATTTAACATGGAAATCTGGGTTGGGCAACAAAAAAAAGTTTTACATGCATGCCAGCAAAGCAACTACACAACATAACACTAAATAATACATTAATTGCACTAGAACGGTGACAAACAGTGCCCACAAATTGTTAGGGCCTACATAAAATTGTCCCAACAGCAGAGCTTTCTTTTCAGCACCATGGAGTGAATCCATACCACTGCTACACTTTGCTATCAGCGGAGCCTTGTCTGGCAGTGAAACAGTTAATTCAGCCTCATTTACTGCGTTTTAAAACAACATAGCTGATATGGCTGACTTGCTTAAAGAATTGAGATGTACAATTGAGATGTACAAACTATGGCAAAACGAGCGGATAAGAGGCAATCCGTAATTTCGATTAAGACATTACTGAGCGAGCTAGGACGGACATAGTCAAAATAGCTATTTGTTCAGCACTTTTGAAATGTACAGAGACAGAATTCAGAACATGGGCCGGGCTTACAGTATTCTCCCTGTACACCAAGTCAGAACCGAAGGATAAACTAAGGGGTCATATAAGCAGACAATGAAAGCTCTTACAATATTAGATGATTACATTTCTCTAAAACTGTCACGCCCTGATCTGTTTCACCTGTTCCTGTGATTGTCTACACCCCCTCCAGGTGTCGCTTATTTTCCCCAGTGTATTTATCCCTGTGTTTCCTGTCTCTCTGTGCCAGTTCGTCTTGTGTGTTAGTCAAGTCAACCAGTGTGGTTTCCCATACTCCTTTTGCTATTCTCTTTTTGATAGTCTTCCTGGTTTTGACCCCTGCCTGACTCTGGACTACTTTCCTGCCTGCCTGATCATCCTGCCTGCCCTGATCTTTATTCTGTCTGCCCTTTGGTACCTTTTGGACTCTGAACTGGTTCTGACCTTTTTGCCTGTCCACGACCATTTTCTTGCCTTACACTATTGGATTAATAAATATTGTAAGACTCCAACCATCTACCTCCTGTGTCTGCATCTGGGTCTCGCCTTGTGTCATGATAAAAACAGGCTATAGGCTACATGTGCACCACCAAGTGAGAACAGTAGGCTAAGTTATGAGGGGGAAAGGGACCAATTATGAAGGTAAGGCACAAGGGCTACTAACAGCTAACTACACAGCATTCACTTAGTATTACTTTCTTAGCTACAGTTTAAATACAGTTGAAGCGGGAGGTTTACATACACTTAGGTTGGAGTCATTAAAACTTGTTTCAAACTCAGTGCCTCTTTGCTTGACATAATGGGACAATCAAAAGAAATAAGCCAAGACCTCAGAAAACAAATTGGAGACCTCCACAAGTCTGGTTCATCCTTGGGAGCAATTTCCAAACGACTGAAGGTACCACGTTCATCTGTACAAACAATAGTACGCAAGTATAAAAACCATGGGACCACGCAGCCGTCATACCGCTCAGGAAGGAGACGCGATCTGTCTCCTAGAGATGAATGTACTTTGGTGCAAAAAGTGCAAATCAAACCCAGAACAACAGCAAAGGATCTTGTGAAGACGTTGAAGAAAACAGGTACAAAAGTATCAATATCCACAGTAAAACGAATCCTATATCGACATAACCTGAAAGGCCGCTCAGCGGAAGAAGAAGACACTGCTCCAAAACCGCCATAAAAAAGCCAGACTACGGTTTGGAACTGCACATGGGGACAAAGATTGTACTTTTAGGAGGAATGTCCTCTGGTCTGATGAAACAAAAAAAGAACTGTTTGGCCATAATGACCATTGTTATGTTTGGAGGAAAAAGGGGGAGGTTTGCAAGCCGAAGAACACTATCCCAACCGTGAAGCACAGGGGTGGCAGCATCATGTTGTGGGGGTGCTTTGCTGCAGGAGGGACTGGTGCACTTCACAAAATAGATGGCATCATGAGGAAGGAATACGATGTGGATATATTGAAGCAACATCTCAAGACATCAGTCAGGAAGTTAAAGCTTGGTTGCAAATGGGTCTTCCAAATGGACAATGACCCCAAGCATACTTCCAAAATTGTGGCAAAATGGCTTAAGGACAACAAAGTCAAGATATTGGAGTGGCCATCACAAAGCCCTGACCTCAATCCTATAGAAAATGTGTGGGCAGAACTGAAAAAGCGTGTGCGAGCAAGGAGGCCTAAAAACCTGACTCAGTTACACCAGCTCTGTCAGGAGGAATTGGCCAAAATTCACCAAACTTATTGTGGGAAGCTTGTGGAAGGCTAACCAAAACTTTTGACCCAAGTTAAACAATTTAAAGGCAACGCTACCAAATACTAATTGAGTGTATGTAAACTTCTGACCCATTGGGAATGTGATGAAAGAAATAAAAGCTGAAAGAAATAATTCTCTACTATTATTCTTACATTTCACATTCTTAAAATAAAGTGGTGATCCTAACTGACCTAAGACAGGAAATATTTACTAGGACTAAATGTCAGGAACTGTGAAAAGCTGAGTTTAAATGTATTTGACGAAGGTGTATGTAAACTTCCGACTTCAATTGTATCTCCCTGATATATTACATAATTTATGCAGCAGCATACAATACATTTTTGGACTCAACTTGTTGTGCTGTGCTCACTTGAACAGGAAGGTGGCGCGGAGGCAAATTTTGTCATCAAACTTTGTCATCAAAGTCTGTTAGTCTCTGGTTTGATGGTGCTTTCAAGACAACTTGGATCTCGGAAAAAAAACAAGGTCGAATCATGACGTCAGTGATCTTCACGTTGGAGCTCTAGAATTGGCTTAAGTTCCCAACTTGGTATTCCGAGTTGAGTGACCGTTCAAAACGTAATTTCCCAGTCGGAGCAAGTTTTTTTCTGAGTTCCCAGTTGAACTCACTGAAGTCTGAGATTTCCCAGTTTCCAGTTGTTTTGAACGCTGCAGAAGTCATGCTGGATTGAGAACATGGCCAATGTATTTAACCTTTTAGGTGAATTATAGCCTAAATAAACCATTATAGCTCCATTATTGTCTTTACATGCCTACACCAACATTATCTTAGCCTATATTGTTGAGTAATTGACACTAAGAAAACTCACTACAATGCAAACCCCAAACTCACCTCTTTTAACAAAATAATTTGATCCAAATCAACCTGTGCCACAGTTCTGGCCTCCTCTGTCCTGCGTTTTGCCCGGTGTTGAAAGAGCCAGCTGTCTTATTCCCTTTCCTCAAGCTAACGTAATAACTGCTTCAAAAGAGTTTCCCTTTTCAAACAGCGAGCCCGTCCACAATGAATCAAACCATTTTGACGGTAAATTAGCAAAGAAACAACTCCTTCACTCGTGCTGTATTCAACCTTTTCTGGTCTATGGTATTGCATGTGAATGTTTAGCCTTTTAACCTTGGAAAAGAGACCCTTATACCCAGACTTGGACCACATACCCACTCCACTGAAAATTAGGCTAGTGATTGCTTTTCAACGCTTGCAGTTAGCCACTGATTCCTTGTTGAATTTGCGATTTCCAACTTGTTGTGTAATGATTATGTCGAATTGCCGATGAGCACCGATACGTTTTATCTATAATTTATCTTTATATGACAAGGATTGAAAAGGATTTGCCAGTAGATTGTTGACTTGATTCATGACGATGACTGCTTGTCTAGCTTGATAGCTAAGATTTTCAAAGTAGGATGTTGATATGATCAGTCCAATCAAAGCTACGGTAGATATAACGTGATTTGACTTAATTTTATCTGTGGCCAATGACTTTGAGCCTTCTTGGATGGACACTATTAATGTAACTCTATGGCAGCACCCAAGGGGCTTGACTTTTTGAGCTCTCCCCGTAGATTTTGCGTTGACAATAAACTGAGCCAATCACGGTGCAACTAGAGAACCAACCCCTACGCTCAGTATTGTCCGCTGGCTGCCCCACCACCACAGAAAGCACAGAGCTAGGCTCGGGCTCTGCCCCACCTGCCCTGAATGACGAGTTGCCGCTGCAGCCTGTGAAAAACTTATAGCGGTCCACTAGATTGAGTACCCTAACCTGTAGGCTTATCGTATGTTACAGTGGGCAAGTGAAAGTAAATAATAAGCCTATCCAACGGCTATGGGAGGAATGAACAATGAAGCTGGGGTTTTACGCAAACGTGTCTGTGGAAGGAGAGGCAACTCAAGGACCACTTCTGCATGCGCAAATCAGCTAACCGGAGGCACTGTTTGAATATATTCATAGCAGTGGAAGCTAGTGACTTGAATAATTGAGGAGGATGGGAGACCCACGGTTTAGGCACGGAATGCACGGAGACGATAAAGTGTGTTTCAAAAATCGTCAGACAATTTTTCTTTACCTAAAGCATTTAATAAAGACATTTATAGTACAATATTATGGGGAATGGGAATGAGAGTGCTACTTACACTGTGTGGGAAGGGATCACAGCAGTGATTGAATGAGGGTATGAGGCATGAGTTGAGGTGTTCAGAGGCTTGACCAGTGCAGGACAGGATTTGACTGAGAAGACAAAAAACAATAACACAATACTACACAGTTAGACAAAAGAGCAAATAATGAGTTAGTCCAAGCAAGGAGTAAAATCATTGATGTGTAATAATGTGATTGTATATGTGATTGACTCTACATACAGTAATGAGAGAAAATGTATAGGGGTACTCATAGTGCTTGGAGGGGAAACATTCAATGTGCCAGTGGATTAGCGGGCACATGAGATGAAGCTTCAGTTAATGTCAGGAGAAAGTTGACAATGGTAGTGGAGTGGAGTAGACAGGGAACTTAGTCAGGGAACTTAGCTGTAAATACAAATGGCAGATACATTCCATTACAGCTGCGCCATCGTAGGTTTGTGTAACGAGGACGCTGAGGCAGAGTGAGAATCCATGTGCGGAAGTTTATTCAGGGCAGGTGGCTGGATCATATACGAAAGGCAGGCAGAGAGTCAAAACCAGAGTAGCAGTCAGATCTGTCGACATCCAAAGGGGAATTCCAAAAGGCATAAGTCAGTAGGCAGGCAATAGATCCAAGCAAAAACATCAGTCCAAAAAGGTAATCAAACAGGCAAAACGCTCGGTAAGGCAGGTAAACTGGCAATACTTTGCACAGAGCACAGGTAAGGTTTCTGGCTAAATAGCAGTCAAACAGGAAATGAATGCAGAGGAAGCCAAAGGGAGTGGAGCACAGTCAGTACTCAGGCGATGGCTCCCTCTGCTGGTTTGGCATTACAGAACCCCCCTCTCTAAGAGCGACTCCTGGAGCTCGACGTGGGCGTCCCCGTGGTCGTGGTGCTGGTCGGTCAGGTCTGGCTCGATGAAATTCCTCGATGAGAGATGGATCCAAAATGTCCTGGGCAGCTACCCATGATCTCTCCTCAGGTCCATACCCCTCCCAGTCGACCAGATATTGGAGCCGACCCCCTCTTCGTCTTGAGTCTAGTAACTCATTTACTTGGTAAGCCGGAGTTCCATCAATGTCCAAAGGAGGTGGTGGTTCTGGGGTCTCGTGGTCAGGGTCAGCATTCGGGTGGACCGGTTTGAGGAGGGAGACGTGGAAGGAGGGAGAGATACGGTAATTAGCAGGAAGCTCCAACCGGTAAGTGACCTCATTAATTATTTTAAGAATCTTAAAAGGGCCAACATACCTTGGGCTGAGCTTCCTGCTTGGCAGTCGTAATTTGATGTCCTTCGTCGAGAGCCAGACCCGTTGTCCTGGTTGGTAGGGAGGATGTGGACGACGTCGTCTGTTGGCCTGGAATTCCTGTGTTCTCACAGCCCGCTGGAGACGGACGTGAGCATTGTCCCACACCCTCTTGCTACGTTGAACCCAGTCATCCACCGCTGGGACCGAGGAAGGTTCACCAGACCACGGGAACAAGGGAGGTTGGAACCCCAGGACGCACTGAAAGGGGGTCAGGCCTGTGGATGTGTGCGGGAGCGAGTTCTGAGCATATTCGGCCCAGGGTAGAAACTCAGACCATCGATGTTGCTCTCGACTGCAGTAGGTACGTAGATATCTGCCGATTTCTTGGTTGAGGCGTTCAACTTGGCCGTTGGCTTGAGGATGATATCCTGACGTGAGACTAACATTGATATCCAATTGTTTGCAGAAAGCTCTCCAGACTTGTGAAGTGAATTGTGAGCCCCGATCGCTGACGATATCTTCTGGGAGACCATATACTCTGAAGACATGGTGGAACAGGGCTTGGGCAGTTTCCATGGCGGTAGGTAGTCTCTTTAAGGGAATTAAGCGACAGGATTTGGAGAAACGGTCAATAATAACTAGAATAGCGGTGAAATTGTCTGAGGGAGGCAGATCAGTGACAAAGTCTATGGATAGGTGGGACCATGGCCATTGCGGGATGGGTAGAGGTTGTAGGAGACCGGAGGGTAATTCTTTAGGGGTTTTGGATTGGACACAGACGTGACACGACTTTACATAAGTGGTGACCTCTCTTGCCATTGCAGGCCACCAAAACAAATTTTGTATTAGACGAATAGTTAGAGAAATGCCGTGATGGCCTGCACTAAGGGAAGTGTGGATCCGTTGCATGATTCGTTGACGTAGACACAGGGGTACGTACTGTTTGTCAGGGGGGCAGTGAGCAGGTGGTGGTTCACGTTCTTGTTCTTGTTGTAACTCCTCCATGATATCCCAGGATACTGGAGCTAGGATAACTGAGTGAGGGAGGATGGATTCTGGTGAGAGATGTTCGGTAGGTAGGTCGTAACGTCTGGAGAGGGCATCGGCTTTACAGTTCTTACTGCCGGGCCGGTAGGTTACTATAAATTGGAAACGAGTGAAGAACAGGGCCCAACGGGCTTGGCGGGGGTTAAGGCATTTAGCACTTTGGATATACTCCAGATTTTTGTGATCTGTGAGGATTTGGAAAGGGTGGACCGCCCCCTCTAACCAATGTCGCCACTCCTCGATGGCTGCTTTCATGGATAGCAGTTCCTTGTTCCCCACATCGTAATTACGTTCGGCGGCGGTTAGTTTCCTTGAAAAGAATGCGCATGGATGTAGTTTGCCTGGTTGACCGGTTCTCTGTGAGAGCACTGCCCCTATACCACAGTCAGAGGCATCCACCTCTACTATAAAAGGTAAACTAGGGTCTGGATGCTTCAGAATGGGGGCAGACGTGAATCTTTCCTTCAGAGTGACAAAGGCATTGGTGGCTTCCTTAGTCCATCCGAGCCTTGTGGGTTTACCTTTTAGAAGAGATGTTAGGGGGGACGTTACGGTGCTGTAGTTGCGGATGAAACGTCTGTAGAAATTAGCAAAGCCTAAGAATCTTTGTAATTCCTTGACTGTGGTGGGTTGGGGCCCATTCGGTGACGGCTTGAACCTTCACTTCTTCCATTTTTACCCCATGGTGACTTATACGGTAGCCTAGAAACGAGGTTTGCTTAACATGGAATTCACATTTTTCGGCCTTGACGTAGAGTTGATTTTCGAGTAAACGAGCGAGGACTATCTTAACATGGTTGATATGTTCTGCCTCAGTCTTGGAGTAGATGAGAATGTCATCAATATAGGCTACCACAAACTGGTTGATAAGGTGCTTGAAGATTTCATTTATGAATGATTGAAAAATGGCGGGTGAGTTGGTAAGCCCATATGGCATAACTTGGTACTCATAGTGCCCCCTGGTGGTGTGAAAGGCAGTTTTCCATTCATCACCCTCCTTTATCCGTATTAAATTGTAGGCACTTATCAAATCCAGTTTAGTGAAAATGGTGGCCTCCCGCAGCTGCTCTAGGGCCGAGGGTACTAGAGGAAGGGGATAATGACATTTCACAGTCAAGTTATTTAGTCCTCTGTAATCGATGCAGGGCCTTAATCCTCCATCTTTCTTTTCGACAAAGAAGAATCCTGCAGCGGCAGGAGATGTAGAAGGACGAATAAACCCAGAGTTTAGAGCCTCTGCAATATATCCCTCCATTGCTTGACTTTCGGGTCGGGAGAGAGGATAAACTTTCCCCTTGGGTGGCATGGCATTGGGAAGTAGATCAATAGTACAGTCCCAGGGTCGGTGGGGAGGTAGCTGTGTGGCCTTGGTTTTACTAAACTTCAGAAAGATGGGAGTAATAGGCGGGGATCTTCACAGTCTTGAGGGTGTCGGGACTTTCAATACGGGTTGTGAGACATGGTTGGGGCTTAGTGGGGAAGCAATGATTGAAACAAAATGAGGACCAATGATTCAGCTCACCATGATACCAGGAAATGTCAGGGTCGTGGATGGAGAGCCAGGGATGTCCCAGGATGATCTCGAGTTTGGGAGAGTCAACAATGTATAGTGTGATGGATTCCTGATGCAGCACACCGACCTGGAGCGTGAGAGTTTTGGTTTGATGAGTGATCCTCTCTCCAATGAGTGTATCATCGATGGCCTTGATCTTGATGGGTGGTGAGCAGGGTTGAATGGGAATGTTATACTTGGTGACAAGGTCCTTATTAATCAGATTCAGAGCGGCTACAGAGTCGATCATCGCTGTCAATTCACAAGACAAGGTGTCAGTCCTGAGAGTAATAGGTAAGGTAAATGATTTGTTACTGAGTAAAGAGAAATGTTCAATATTTACCCTGGGAATAGCTTGGGATTTGTGTGGGCATCCTAGACTGCGATGGCCTGCCTCTCCGCAGTAATAGCATAATTGATGTTGCCGACGCCTCTCCCTTTCCCCTTCAGAAAGTCGGGAGACGTTGAGTTGCATGGGTTCGTCGTGAGGGCGTGTCTCGATAGTGACTGGAATCGGTGAGTTGCTCTGATTTCCTCTGCTGCCCTGGCGTTTAGAAGCTTGTCTCATGAGGTTATCAATTTTAATGGTAAGCGTGACAAATTCAGAAAAGGAGAAATCCTCTCCCTTACAAGCTAATTCGGTTTGCAGTTCAGTGTTGAGACTACGGTGAAACATGGCTTTTAAAGCGATATCATTCCAACCACTCTGTGCAGCCAGTGTTCTAAATTCAATAGCATAATCCGCAGCGGTGCGGTTACCTTGTGTGATGCTAATGATTCGTGTGGACACGTCCTTGCCTCCGGCGGGGTATTCAAACACCTCACGACGTTGTTGGATGAAATAATCCGTTGAATAACGGAACCGTGAATCAGAGTCCCATACTGCTGCAGCCCAGTCGATCGCTCGCCCCATTAACAGCATCATTAAGAACGCACATTTATTTTCCTCTGATTCAAATTTATCCCCTTGATGATTAAAGTACAGCTGGATTTGGCGAACAAAGCCCTTTCATTGTTCGGCAGTACCATCAACTTCGTTGACTGATTGGAGTTTGGTTAGTTATTCCTGGTAACCCTTCAACACCTCGCTTTGATAAGCGAACGCAGCTTGTATGTTCGGAATTTCCGCGGGATTCATTGGAGGCGAAGTATTCTGTAACGAGGACGCTGAGGCAGAGTGAGAATCCATGTGCGGAAGTTTATTCAGGGCAGGTGGCTGGAAAAATATACGATAAGGCAGGCAGAGAGTCAAAACCAGAGTAGCAGTCAGATCTGTCGACATCCAAAGGGGAATTCCAAAAGTCATAAGTCAGTAGGCAGGCAATAGATCCAAGTAAAAACATCAGTCCAAAAAGGTAATCAAACAGGCAAAACGCTCGGTAAGGCAGGTAAACTGTCAATACTTCGCACAGAGCACAGGTAAGGTTTCTGGCTAAATAGCAGTCAAACAGGAAATTAATGCAGAGGAAGCCAAAGGGAGTGGAGCACAGTCAGTACTCAGGCGATGGCTCCCTCTGCTGGTTTGGCATTACAGTTTGACAACAAGTCGCTAAATGAAGTTAAACTCAGACTACGCATCTCGCCCACTTGACAAATCAAAGTAGCCCAATTAACGTTCTCTAGTAAAGCCCTGATCATCCACATACCTGACGATAACTGGCAACTGCAAGCAGACTGGTGGCACAAAAAGTCCCAGAGCAGTGGGGCAATTATTACCCCCAGGGCCTGGAGTCTTTCCTCATAAGTTAACCTAAGAAGGAAAACTCTGGACCCTATAAGGTACGACCATGATTAATCAGTTGTAAAAAGGTTTGATATGGGATATGATGGGACCAGTTTTTTATTATTTTTTATTTTTTATTTAGTTCACCATTATGTAACCAGGTAGGTTAGTTGAGGACAAGTTCTCATTTACAACTGCGACCTGGCCAAGATAAAGCACAGCAGTTCGACACATACAACAACAAATAGTTACACATGGAATAAACAAACATACAGTCAATAATACAGTAGGGGAAAAAAGTCTATATACAGTGAGTGTTAATGAGGTAAGATAAGAGAGGTAGGGCAATAAATAGGCCATGGTAGCGAGGTAATTACAATATAGCAATTAAACACTGGAATGGTAGATGTGCAGAAGATGAATGTGCAAGTAGAGATACTGGGGTGCAAAGGAGCAAGACAAATAAATAAATACAGTACGGGGATGAGGTGGTTGGATGGGCTGTTAACAGATGGGCTATGTACAGGTGCAGAGATCTGTGAGCTGCTCTAACAGCTGGTGCTTAAAGCTAGTGAGATATCTCCAGCTTCAATGATTTTTGCAGTTCGTTCCAGTCACTGGCAGCAGAGAACTGGAACGAAAGGCGGCCAAAGGAGGAATTGGCTTTGGTGGTGACCAGTGAGATATACCTGCTGGAGCGCGTGCTACGGGTGGGTGCTGCCATGGTGACCAGTGAGCTGAGATAAGGCGGGCTTTACCTAGCAAAGACATGTAGATGCCCTGGAGCCAGTGGGTTTGGCGACGAGTATGAAGAGAGGGCCAGCCAACGAGAGCTTACAGGTCGCAGTGGTTGGTAGTATATGGGGCTTTGGTGACAAAACGGATGGCACTGTGATAGACTGCATCCAATTTGTTGAGTAGAGTGTTGGAGGCTATTTTATAAATGACATCGCCGAAGTCGGAGATTGGTAGGATGGTCAGTTTTACAAGGGTATGTTTGGCAGCATGAATGAAGGATGCATTGTTGCGAAATAGGAATGGTCACCGATTCTAGATTTAATTTTGGATTGGAGATGCTTAATGTGAGTCTGGAAGGAGAGTTTACAGTCTAACCAGACACCTTGGTATTTGTAGTTGTCCACAAATTCTAAGTCAGAACTGTCCAGAGTAGTGATGCTGGACGGGCAGTCAGGTGCGGGCAGTGATCAGTTGAAGAGCATGCATTTAGTTTTACTCGCATTTAAGTGCAGTTGGAGGCCACAGAAGGAGAGTTGTATGACATTGAAGCTCGTCTGGAGGTTAGTTAACACAGTGTCCAAAGAAGGGCCAGAAGTATACAGAATAGTGTCGTCTGCGTAGAGGTGGATCAGAGAATCACCAGCAGCAAGAGCGACATTATTGATGTATACAGAGAAGAGAGTCGGCCCGAGAATTGAACCCTGTGGCACCCCCATAGAGACTGCCAGAGGTCCGGACAACAGGCCCTCCAATTTGACACACTGAACTCTATCAGAGAAGTAGTTGGTGAACCAGGCGAGGCAATCATTTGAGAAACCAAGGCTGTTGAGTCTGCCAATAAGAATGTGGTGATTGACAGAGTCGAAAGCCTTGGCCAGGTCGAGGAATACAGCTGCACAGTAATGTCTCTTATTGATGGCGGTTATGATATCGTTTAGGACCTTGAGCGTGGCTGAGGTGCACCCATGACCAGCTCTGAAACCAGATAGCATAGCGGAGAAGGTACGGTGGGATTCGAAATGGTCGGTAATCTGTTTGTTAACTTGGCTTTCGAAGACCTTAGAAAGGCAGTGTAGGATAGATATAGGTCTGTAGCAGTTTGGGTCTAGAGTGTCTCCCCCTTTGAAGAGGGGGATGACCGTGGCAGCTTTCAAATGTTGGCAATTTCAGACGTTAGGAAAGAGAGGTTGAACAGGCTAGTAATAGGGGTTGCAACAATTTCGGAAGATAATTTTAGAAAGAGAGGGTCCAGATTGTCTAGCCCGGCTGATTTGTAGGGGTCCAGATTTTGCAGCTCTTTCAGACCATCAGGTATCTGGATTTGGGTGAAGGAGAAATGGGGGAGGCTTGGGCGAGTTGCTGTGGGGAGTGCAGGGCTGTTGACCGGGGTAGGGGTAGCCAGGTGGAAAGCATGGCCATTCCTAGAAAAATGCTTATTGAAATTCTCAATTATAATGGATTTGTCGGTGGTAACAGTGTTTCCTAGCCTCAGTGCAGTGGGCATCTGGGAGGAGGTGCTCTTATTCTCCAGAATGTTTTTGCCCCGACTTCCTAGTTAATTACATTTACATGATTAGTTTAATAACATAATAATAATTACAGAGAATTGATTTGATAAAATAACAGTCTTCACTTTTAATGATTGCAAAGACTAGCTACAGAAGTTAGCAAGGCAAATTTAAAAACAACTGCACTAACTGGACACAAAAATACAGTTCTAAAACCATGAAAACAATGTATAATATACCTCCTCTATCTCCTGTAATTTGAAAAAAAAATGCTAGACTCTCACTCTTCACTCTTAATCTCTATCCAACAATGTCACCAAGCTTTCCAACATATAGAACCCCCATAATGCTCTGTGGCACAATCCCAATACAACACACTAGGTTAATTCTCTGATCCTAATTCTATGATTGGATGGACAACATGTCAGTTTATACTGCAAAAGCTTTGATTGGTTGCAGGATGTCCTCCGGAAGTGGTCATAATTACTATGTATGTCTATGGAAGGGGGTGAGGCCTACGAGCTCCTAGGTTTTGTATTGAAGTCAATGTAGCCAGAGGAGGACAGAAGCTAGCTGTCCTCCGGCTACACAGTGATGCTAGCCCAGACAGTGCTGTTGAAGTTACTGTAGACCGTTAATTGCAAAACAGTGTATTTTAATCAATTATTTGTTGACATATGAATATATTTAGCATATTGTTTTATCTAAAAAGGATAACTTTTTGAATGTTTCACAATTTAAATTTGTATGAAATTTCACTGAGGATGATGGTCCTCCCCTTCCTCCTCTGAGGAGCCTCCACTGCTGTATTCTATTTAATGCCATCCTATTCAACTATTGCTGTATATACTATTATATCCTACATATTCTACAGATATACTAAATACTCTATCCACATACTGTCCATAATGTCTATAATGTATATACATATAATCACATATAAATATTTATACTCTGATATATTTCTATTCCAACATTGCTCGTCCAAATATGTATATATTTCTTAATTCCATTCTTTTACTTTTAGATCTGTGTGTATTGTTGTGAATTGTTAGATATTACTGCACTGCTGGAGCTAGGAATACAAGCATTTCGCTACATCTGCAATAACATTCCATAAATATGTGTATGCGACCAAAATAAAATTTGATTTGATTCATTCTATCAATTTGTGACATTATTCTATTGAGCAAGGCTTTATTTAGTCTACTAGTGCAACATATAATGACAGAAGGGAAGCTGCATGTATCTAATTATAGACAAGTTGACAAACAAATAGCCTACCAAAATGTCTGAAATTATAAGCAGAAACGTATCTAAATCAGGGAAAACAATATGTCTATATTAACGGGTTAGGGTCAGGCGCGGGCCTCAGATTTGGAATTGATCACATGTAGGTCAGTTGCATATGGGTTATTAGCCATTGCGATCTGGTGTGGGTGAACAAACAGCTGACTCCCACACCACTAGTGTCCACAGATACACACACACGCATGCACTCATGGGGAGGCAGGTAGCCTAGTGGTTAGAGCGTTGGACTAGTAACTGAAAAGTCGCAAGATCGAATTCCTAAGCTGACAAGGTAAAAATCTGTTGTTCTGCCACTGAACAAGGCAGTTAACCCACTGTTCCTAGGCTGTTATTGAAGATAATAATTTGTTCTTTACTGACTTGCCTAGTTAAATAAAAAATGTGAACTCATGTGTGCACACACATTTCCAGAACAGATAGACATGATTCCACACATTATGAATACATGGTAACTTTTATAATTAAATGGATCATTACTTTTGACATATAATCAAATGAGTAGTTGCTAATGAAGGAAGGGTTCCCACTGGCGGGGGTAGATGCAGGAATGACAGGAGCCCATTAGCTAATGTTACAGTATACCAAAAAAATGTACTTTTTTTATTATATAAATGTGGTCACTTTCGGTACTTCTGTCGAATTTGTCTTACGTCACACTGACTGAGAGGGTTGAGTCTATCTAGTAATTGGTCTGTATCATCTCAACCGGGCAGTAGTAAACTAGCCAGGCTATTTGCGCGTGAAGCTGACACACCCATTTTGAGAGCAAGAGAGAGGAGAGAGAAAATGCTGACTGCATGGCTTCTTGTAACGAACACATCTTACCTCCACACCAACATCTTGTTGACAAATCTGGTTCCAAAAGCGAACTACATGAATACTTTGCTTACAGAAAAGATGATGAGGGCCAGCTGACCGAAACAACTAAGCAAAAGGTGTTACAAATCCAGGCAGTTCCCCGTGATACAAGTCAGTATTTGACGTATTCGATTACATGGAAACCGGCCAGTAGGGGCTACAGTGAGCGCTGTAACCGGTTTTGCTAGGGCGTTGTGGACGGGGATGGGAGTAAGCATCTGCCTCTGGTTCCAAAGGCTGCATGTTTTAGACAATTTTGTTTTGAAGGTGCACTATGCAGAAATCACTCCGTCATTTCCTGTTTGCAAAAATGTCAGTTTATGTGACAAAACAAGCAAGTATAGTGTAGAGAATAATTGTACCATCTAATCAGCTGTGAAATATATTTTCCATAACCAAAAATATTGTCAACAAAAAACTAAACCTAAGAAAAGGAAGGATAGAAATAGCTCAAATAGAACAGATCTACCGCTTCTTATACTTGCTTTCAATGAGGAGATCTATAACTCATAAATGCATGTGAATTCGGTCGGGTCACCAAAAAGTTACATAATGCAGCTTTAAGCCTATTCCAAACCTTAACCCTTACTTTAACTATCCGGACCCTAAACTTAAGAATTTGGAGTTAATGCCTAAAGTTAACATACACTTTGAAATTTGACATATGGAACAACTTGGAAATTTGATGTTTGAGAAACATGGACTGTCTAATTCTGATGTGAGACTGAGAGCTTTTAGACAAAACAGTGCAGTGTAAAGGAGGTTGCGTTGCAAAATGACATAAAAAACGAGTTTACACATGGCATTTTCATTATTCTACTAGCAACTAAATTACAATAATTTTTGAGTGACAATGACATTAACATATATTCAGCATGACATTTATTTGAACATTATAATACGATTACAAACCAAAAGTATTGTGAAATGCACTCATAACTTAGCTATGACAGCAATATATTTAGACTACTTCCCATTTGTCTGGGCTTGCTAGCAGTAGCCACTAGCCAGCCAGCAGCCCTGGGCAGAGCATTGCACCCTGGGAGTTGAAATGCACTCTGGGAATCGTGGTAAAATCCATTGTATTTCTATGGTGTGTAGACTATTTCTATATAGCAGCTCCAGAAATGAGCATCATATTGTTTTTTATGTTGTTTTGGCTAAACTATTCATTTAAGACATTCAATTATTTAGCTGTAATGAACAATTAATCATAGGTCTCATTAATTTCATTTGACCCAATATTATGGCCATAGATTAGCAAATTAACCCTCTTATATATATAAAATAATTTAGTATGCTCTGAGTATCAGATGTGGTTCTGCATAAGGAAAATGTAAGATTCTTCTGCTATTTAATATGGTGTTTTATTTTTGAAAGAAAAGTAATTTAGAGAGAGAGACAGAGATGTATGTTACTCCTAACCTGCTGTAGTGGAACAAAAATAACAAACATCTTGGCATTTCTGTATAATTGGTTTGTCTATTGTCTTCTGGAGGAATGTCATATGTTTATGTCTTATTATTGTGTTGTGTTTGACTTTTTCCAAATCTTGTTGTGTTGCAAAAGTATGCATCCCCCATTTTTACTATTCTGTTGCATTACAACCTGTAATTTAAATTCATTTTTATTTGGATTTCATGTAATGGACATACACAAAATAGTCCAAATTGGTGAAGTGAAATGAAAAAAAATACTTGTTTCAAACAAATTCAAAAAAAATTAAAACGGAAAAGTGGTGCGTGCACATGTATTCACCCCCTTTGCTATGAAGCCCCTAAATCAGATCTGGTGCAACCAATTTCCTTCAGAAGTCACATAATTACTTAAATAAAGTCCACCTGTGTGTAATCTAAGTGTCACATGATCTGTCACGTGATCTCAGTATATATGCACCTGTTCTGAAAGTCCCCAGAGTCTGCAACACCACTAAGCAAGGGGCACCACCAAGCAAGCTGCACCATGAAGACCAAGGAGCTCTCCAAACAGGTCAGGGACAAAGTTGTGGAGAAGTACAGATCAGGGTTGGGTTATAAAAAAGATCCGAAACTTTGAACATCCCATGAAGCACCATTAAATCCATTATAAAAAAATGGAAAGAACCTGGCACCACAACTAACCTGCCAAGAGAGGGCCGCTCACCAAAACTTACAGACCAGGCAAGGAGGGCATTAATCAGAGATACAACAAAGATAACCCTGAAGGAGCTGCAAAGCAGAGATTGGAGTATCTGTCCATAGGACCACTTAATTGATTTAACTAGGCAAGTCAGTTAAGAACAAATTCTTATTTTCAATGACAGCCTAGGAACAGTGGTTTAACTGCCTTATTCAGGGGCAGAACGACAGATTTTTACCATGTCAGCTCAGGGATTCTATCTTGCAACCTTTCAGTTACTAGTCCAACACTCTAACCACTAGGCTACCTGCCGCTACCACGTTGAGCCGTACACTCCACAGAGATGGGCTTTACAGAAGAGTGGCCAGAAAAAAATAAGCAAACATGTTTGGTGTTAAACCAAAAGGCATGTGGAAGACTCCCCAAACATATGGAAGAAGGTACTCTGGTCAGATGAGACTAAAATTGAGCTTTTTGGCCATCAAGGAAAACACTATGTCTGGCGCAAACCCAAGACCTCTGACCTCAAACCCTGAGAACACCATCCCCACAGTGAAGCATGGTGGTGGAAGCATCATGCTTTGGGGATGTTTTTCATCGGCAGGGACTGGGAAACTGGTCAGAATTGAAGGAATGATGGACGGCGCTAAATACACGGAAATTCTTGAGGGAAACATGTTTCAGTCTTCCAGAGATTTGAGACTGGGACGGAGGTTCACCTTCCAGCAGGACAATGACCGTACGCATACTGCTAAAGCAACACTTGAGTGGTTTAAGGCAAAACATTTAAATGTCTTGGAATGGCCTAGACCTCAATCCAATTGAGAATCTTTGGTATGACTTAAATATTGCTGTACACCAGTGGGACCCATCCAACTTGAAGGAGCTGGAGCAGTTTTGCCTTGAAGAATGGGCAAAAACCCCAGTGGCTAGATATGCCAAACGTATAGAGACATACCCCAAGAGACTTGCAGCTGTAATGGCTGCAAAAGGGTGGGGTGGGGTGAACAGTTATGCACGCTCAAGCTTTCTTTCTTTTTTTTACTTCATTCTTGTTTGTTTCACAATAAAAAATATTTTGCATCTTCAATGTGGTAGGCATGTTATGTAAATCAAAGGATACAAACCACCCCAAAATCCATTTTAATTACAGGTTGTAAGGCAACAAGATAGGAAAAATGTCAAGGGGGGTGAATACTTTTGCAAGCCACTGTACATTCATGTGTCACTGGCCTACACACATTACCCCACAATGTCAAAGTAGAATTATGTTAAAAATATATTATTTTTTTGAAAAGCTTAAATGTCTTGAGTCAATAAGTATTCAATCCCTTTGTTATGGAAAGTCTAAATAAATTCAGGCGTAAAAATTTTCTTAACAAGTCACATAGGTTGCATGTGTGTAATAATAGCGTTTACATGATTTTTGAATGACCACATCATCTCAGTACCATCTCAGAAAAAGAGGCATTGAATATCCCTTTGAACATGGTGAAGTTATTAATTGCACTTTGGAAGGTGTATCGACACACCCAGTCAATACAAAGATACGGGCGTATTTCCTAACTCAGTGGCTGGAGAGGAAGGACAACCGCTAGGGTTTTCACCATGATGCCAATGGTGACTTAAAACAGTTACAGAGTTTAATGGCTGTGATAGGAAATAAACTGAGGATGGATCAACAACATTGTAGTTACTCCACAATACTAACCTAAATGACAAACTAAACATACAGTTGAAGTCGGAAGTTTACATACACATTAGCCAAATACATTTAAACTCAGTTTTTCACAATTCCTGACATTTAATCCTTGTTTTTTTCCCGAGATCCCAGTTGTCTTGAAAGCACCATCAATCCAGAGACTAACAGACTTTGATGACAAAGTTTGATGACAAATTTTGGCCACGCGTCACCTTCCTGTTCAAGTGAGCATAGCACAACAAAGTGAGTCCAAAAAGGTTTGTATGCTGCTGCATAAATTATGTAATATAACAGGGAGATACAGTTGAAGTCGGAAGTTTACATACACCTTAGTCAAATACATTTAAACTCAGCTTTTTTGTAGGCCTCTTACGCTTTTTTCAGTTCTGCCCACAAATGTTCTATGGGATTGAGGTCAGGGCTTTGTGATGACCACTCCAATACCTTGACTTTGTTGTCCTTAAGCCATTTTGTCACAACTTTGGAAGTATACTTGGGGTCATTGTCCATTTGGAAGACCCATTTGCGACCAAGCTTTAACTTCCTGGCTGATGTTTTGAGATGTTGCTTCAATATATCCACATAATTTTCCTGCCTCATGATGCCATCTATTTTGTGAAGTGCACCAGTCCCTCCTGCAGCAAAGCACCCCCACAACATGATGCTGCCACCCCCGTGCTTCACGGTTGGGATGGTGTTCTTTGGCTTGCAAGCCTCCCCCTTTTTCCTCCAAACATAACAATGATCATTATGGCCAAACAGTTCTATTTTTTTTCATCAGACCAGAGGACATTTCTCCAAAAAGTACAATCTTTGTCCCCATGTGCAGTTCCAAACCGTAGTCTGGTTGTTTCCTCCAGCATCTTCACAAGGTCCTTTGCTTTTGTTCTGGGATTGAATTGCACTTTTCACACCAAAGTACGTTAATCTCCAGGAGACAGAATGCGTCTCCTTCCTGAGTGGTATGGCGGCTGCGTGGTCCCTTGGTGTTTATACTTGCGTACTATTGTTTGTACAGATGAACGTGGTACATTCAGGCATTTGAAAAATTGCTCCCAAGGATGAACCAAACTTTTGGAGGTATACATTTTTTTTCTGAAGTCTTGGCTTATTTCTTTTGTTTTTCCAATGATGATGTCAAGCAAGGAAGCACTGAGTTCGAAGGTAGGCCTTGAAATACATCCACATGCACATCTCCAATTGACTCAAATTATGTCAATTAGCCTATCAGAAGCTTCTTGTCACGATCTTCATAATGGACAGACCAAGACGCAGCGATGCTTCCAGAATACATTTTAATACGAAGGTACTGGGTACACAACAAAACAGAACGTAACGAAGATCATGAACGTGAACGTAACAAAGACAAGCTAAGCTCAAACAATAACCCACAAACCTAGAGTGAAACCTACAAACATAAATATGGTTCCCAATTAGAGACAACGACACACAGCTGCCTCTAATTGGGAACCATACCCCAACATAGAACTATGACACCTAGAACTGACAAACCCTACACCAAAACGAAACCAAAACGCTCCAGCCTGTCATCTCAGGCCTGGGCGTTACAGTACCCCCCCACAAAGGCGCGGACTCCGGACGCGCCCAAAAGGCCGTGGGGGGGTCTTCGGGTGGGTCCCTTTGTCCCAGGTGGGGGCTCCGGTGCCGGCCGTGCTGGCTCGAGTTCACGCACCGGAGGCCCCGGACCATTCCCTGGAACTCTGGTGCGTGGAGCAGGAACTGGCAGTACTGGACTCGTGACGCTCACGGGAACTCTGGTGCGTGGAGCAGGAACTGGCAGTACCGGACTCGTGATGCTCACTGGAACTCTGGTGTGTGGAGTAGGAACTGGCAGTACCGGACTCGTGATGCTCACTGGAACTCTGGTGCGTGGAGCAGGAACTGGCCGTACTGGACTCGTGATGCTCACTGGAACTCTGGTGCGTGGAGCAGGAACTGGTCGTACTGGGCTCGGGACGTGCACTCTGGTGCGGGGAGCGGGAACAGGCCGAACTGGGCTCGGGACGCGCACTCTGGTGCGGGGAGCGGGAACAGGCCGAACTGGGCTCTCTAAGCGCACGGGGGGCCTGGTGCGCGGAGCCGGAACAGGACGTACTGGACTCTCTAAGCGCACGGGGAGCCTGATGCGTGGAGCAGGGACAGGACAGACCGGGCTCTGGAGGCGCACAAGGGGCCTGATGCGTGGAGCAGGGACAGGACATGCCGGGCTCTGGAGGCGCACAGGGGGCCTGATGCGTGGAGCAGGGACAGGACGTGTTGAATCCACAACACGGACCTGGATCGTGGAACTCGGAACAGGGACGGGACGTGTTGACTCCACAACACGAACTGGGATCTTGGGACTCGGAACAGGGACTGGACGTGTTGACTCCACAACACGGACTGGGATCTTGGAACTCGGGACAGGGACTGGACGTGTTGACTCCACAACACGAACTGGGATCTTGG
>QNTS01002191.1:72882-88158 GCA_003317085.1 Hucho hucho
AAAAGTTTTTTGGGGCTGTCTTTCGGACCTCCGTGCCAGGCGAGTCCCAATGAGCTGTTCCCTGGTCCAGTACTCCCGGGTCTCTCGCTGCTTGGTCTTCGGTTGGTGGGTTATTCTGTCACGATCTTCATAATGGACAGACCAAGACGCAGCGATGCTTCCAGAATACATTTTAATATGAACGTACTGGGTAACCAACAAAACAGAACGAAACGAAGATCATGAACGTAAACGTAACAAAGACAAGCTAAGTACAAACAATAACCCACGAACCTAGAGTGAAACCTGCAAACATAAATATGGTTCCCAATTAGAGACAACGACACCCAGCTGCCTCTAATTGGGAACCATACCCCAACATAGAACTGTGACACCTAGAACAGACAACCCTACACCAAAACGAAACCAAAACGCTCCAGCCTGTCATCTCAGGCCTGGGCGTTACACTTCTAAAGCCATGACATAATTTTCTGGAATTGTCAAAGCTGTGTAAAGGCACAGTCAACTTAGTGTATGTAAACTTCTGACCTACTCGAATTGTGATACAGTGAATTATAAGTGAAATAATCTGTCTGTAAACAATTGGGGACAAATTACTTGTGTCATGCACAAAGTAGATGTCCTTCAACTGTATATAAATATATTGTAAATAAGAATTTATTCTTAACTGACTTGCCTAGTTAAATGAAGGTTAAATATATATATATACAGTATATATATATATATATATAATAAAAACAATATTAACCTTTATTTAACTAGGCAAGTCAGTTAAGAATAAATTCCTTATTTACAATGGCGGCCTCCCAAAAGGCAAAAGGCCTCCTGCGGGGACGGGGGCAGGGATTAAAAATATAAGACAAAACACACATGACAAGAGAGATGACAAGAGAGACACCACAACACTACGTAAAGAGAGACCTTAGACAACAACAGCATGGCAGCAACACATGACAACACAGCACGGTAGCGACACAACATGACAACAGCATGGTAGCTACACAACATGGCAGCAGCACAACATGGTAGCAGCACAAAACATGGTACAAACATTATTGGACACAGACAACAGCACAAAGGGCAAGAAGGTAGAGACAACAATACATAACGTGAAAAAGCCACACCTGTCAGTAAGAGTGTCCATGACTGAGTCTTTGAATGAAGGAATGAAGATTAACCTGTCCAGTTTGAGTGTTTTTTGCAGCTCGTTCCAGTCGTTAGCTGCAACGAATTGAAAAGAGGAGCGACCTAGGGATGTGTGTGCTTTGGGCATCTTTAACAGACTGTGACTGGCAGAACAGTTGTTGTATGTGGAGGATGAGGGCTGCAGTAGCTATCTCAGATACGGGGAGAGTGAGCCTGACTCCGTCATCTGTCCAGGTGAATTTTCATCTGCTAAGAGGATTTTATAAAGAAGCATTAACCAGTGGTTCTTGCGATGAGTATACAGAGATGACCAGTTTACAGAGGAGTATAGAGTGCAGTGATGTGTCCTATAAGGAGCATTGGTGGCAAAAATGATGGCCGAATGGTAAAGTACATCTAGCCGCTCGAGAGCACCCTTACCTGTTGATCTACAAATCGTGTCTCTGTAATCTAGCATGGGTAGGATGGTCATCTGAATCGGGGTTCGTTTGTCAGCTGGGGTGAAAGGAGCGATTACGATAGAGGAAACCAAGTCTAGATTTAACCTTAGCCTGCAGCTTTGATATGTGCTGAGAGAAGGACAGTGTACCATCTCGCTATACTCCCAAGTACATGTATGAGGTATACTACCTCAAGCTCTAAACCCTCAGAGGTAGTAATTACACCGGTTGGGAGAGGGGCATTCTTCTTACCGAACCACATGACCTTTGTTTTGGAGGTGTTCAGAACAAGGTTAAGGGCAGAAAAAGCTTGCTGGATACTAAGAAAGCTTTGTTGTAGAGCATTTACCCCAAAATTTGGCCAGATGAGTATAAGACTGTATCATCAGCATGTAAATGGATGAGAGATCTTCCTCCTGCCTGAGCTATGTTGTTGATGTAAATTGAGAAGAGCTTGGGGCCTAGGATCAAGGCTTGGGGTACTCCCTTGATGGCAGTGGCTGAGACAGCAGATGTTTTGACTTTATACACTGCACTCTTTGAGAGAGGTAGTTAGCAAACCAGGCCAAAGACCCCTCAGAGAAATCAATACTCCTTAGCCAGCCCACAAGAATGGAATGGTCTACCGTATGAAAAGCTTTGGCCAAGTCAATAAAAATAGCAGCACAATATTGCTTAGAAACAAGGGCAATGGTGACATAATTTAGTACCTTTAAGGTTGCAGTGACACATCCATAACCTGAGCGGAAGAAACAGATTGCATACCATAGATAATACTAAAGACATCAAGAAATTATTGACTAGTTTTTCCAACACTTTTGATAAACAGGGCAAAATAAAAATTGGCCTATAACAGCTAGAATCAGCTTGATCTCCCCCTTTAAATGAAGGATGCACTGTGGCTGCCTTCCAAGCAATGGGAACCTCCCCAGAGAAGAGGGACAGGTTAAAAAGGTCAGAGATAGGCTTGGCGATGATATGGGCTGCAACCTTAAAGAAGAAAGAATCGAAACTATCTGACTCCAAAAAAATTTGGGGTCAAGTTTCAAATCAAATCAAATCAAATCAAATTTTATTTGTCACATACACATGGTTAGCAGATGTTAATGCGAGTGTAGCGAAATGCTTGTGCTTCTAGTTCCGACCATGCAGTAGTATCTAACAACTAATCTAACAAATTCACAACAACTACCTTATACACACAAGAGTAAAGGAATGAATACGAGTATGTACATATAAATATATGGATGAGCGATGGCTGACCGGCATAGGCAAGATGCAGTAGATGGTATGGAGTACAGTATATACACACACATATATATATATATATATATATATATATATATGNGTTGGCAGCAGCCACTCAATGTTAGTGATGGCTGTTTAACAGTCTGATGGCCTTGAGGTAGAAGCTGTTTTTCAGTCTCTCGGTCCCAGCTTTGATGCACCTGTACTGACCTCGCCTTCTGGATGATAGCGGGGTGAACAGGCAGTGGCTCGGGTGGTTGTTGTCCTTGATGATCTTTTTGGCCTTTCTGTGACATCGGGTGGTGTAGGTGTCCTGGAGGGCAGGTAGTTTACCCCCGGTGATGCGCTGTGCAGTCCTCACTACCCTCTGGAGAGCCTTACGGTTGTGGGCGGAGCAGTTGCCGTACCAGGCGGTGATACAGCCCGACAGGATGCTCTCGATTGTGCATCTGTAAAAATGAGCTCCTTTAGCACCTCAGACTCAGTGACCACCTGCAGGGAGAAACTTTGTAGCGGGGCAGGGGGAAAAGGGGGAGGAGCATTGGTGCTAGTTGCATTAGAAGGGGTGGTAGATGAGGAAATGTTGGACGGCCAAGGAGGCATGGCTGAGTCAAATAGGAATCCTGACTTAATGAAGTGGTGATTAAAGAGCTCAGCCATGTGCTTCGCCAAATGGAATTCTTCAGGTGGAGTAACTACCAGATCACAGTCGAACCAGGGGCTGAACGTGTTTTTAATTCTACATTTCTTTATTGGGCATGTTTGTTAACAATACCACTGAAAATATAAAAAAGAAGGTCCAAAAGTCTTCGACAGAGGGGATCTATACCAATTTACAGATGCCAGGTCATGAATGAAGGATTGCTCATTGAAGTTTTTTAGCACGCATCTATGACAAGTCAGGACAGGTCGTTTCACTGAGCAGCCATTACAAACACAGATGTAAAACAGTGATCACTAAGGTCATTACAGAAAACACCAGACTGATACCTATCAGGATTATTCGAGGAGGATAACATCAAAGAGAGTAGCCTTTTCTGGGTGTTTGGAGTCATACCTTGTGGGATTGGTAATATTCTGAGAAAGATTTAGGGAGTTCCATTGCTTTAGTACTTGGTCAGGTGGTTTAAGCATGTCCTAGTTTAGGAAATTCAGATTTAGTGTAAGGGGCCAGGAGAGAGCTTAGGGCAGGTAGGGTACAGGCCGGTGCTGATGGAGTACGATAGCACCCAGCAACAGTCAACAAAGAGCTATTTGAAAGTTTAATGATTAAAACCAGCAAATCAAATTGTTTGGGCACAGACTTGGCGGAGACAACCGAGCACTGAAGGTGATCCTTGGTAAAGATTACCACTCCGCCACCTTTGGAAGATCTGTCTTTCCGAAAAAGGTTATAACCAGAAAGGTTAACATCAGTATTCAAAACACTCTTCCTTAATTAACCATGTCTCAATAATGACCAACACATCTGATTAGAGCTGTGAACCCACAATTTCAATTAATCCATTTTAGGTAATAAGCTTCTAGAGTTAACGTGTATAAAACCCATATCAGGATAAAGGTAAGACTCAGATGCAGATGGTGTCGAAGTAACAATGTTTATTACAGCAACAGGGGCAAAGGTACAGGACTGCAGGCAGGCTCAGGGTCAGGTCAGGCAGAGGTCGGTAATCCAGAGACGGGGCAAAGGTACAGGACGGCAGGCAGGCTCAGGGTCAGGGGCAGGCAGAGTGGTCAGGCGGGCGGGCTCAGTGTCAGGACAGGCAAGGGTCAAAACCAGGAGGTCGAGGAAAGAGAGACTGGGGAAAAGCAGGAGCTGATACAAAAATCGCTGGTTGACTTGACAAACAAGACGAACTGGCAACAAAGAAACAGAGAACACAGGTATAAATACACAAGGGATCATGGGGAAGATGGGCGACACCTGGAGGGGGGTGGAGACAATCACAAAGACAGTTGAAACAGATCAGGGGTTGATAACCTAGGCTTTTACGAGAGCAGAAATCAGTGAAGCAGATATCAGAGCACAAGTCAGAATTGGAGCTAGCAACAGTAGATGGGCCAGGGTGTACACGCACATTTCCAGATATCATAAGCAGTAATACAATCAAAGCACAGGAGAGGACAGGGAGAACTCTGCAGTGCTGATTTATGACATCTGAATGTGCATTAGATTGCAACAAGTTCGTATTGTACAGCAATTTCATCAGGTAACATGAATACAAAGCCGGCGAGAGGTGGTTGGAAAAGGATGGGAGGGGAAGACTGGCCAGGGCAGACGGTGAACAGATCATCAGGTGGAATCCAAGCAGCAGTGCAACAGGCAACAGGAGTAGGTGTCACACCCACTTGGGAGAAGCTTTTATTTCTGGAGGCAGATTTCTTGTAGAAAATGCCAGTGGATGGTCTTTGAACAGCGGGAGAGGGCTTCAAAGGGCGCATCAAAGACTCCTGCAACTTGCTGGGCCCAAAGACCTTGACACCTCTCACTTCACACCTTAGTGCTAATTGAAGTTCTATCTGGTCTGTCCTAACTCAGCATTCAGTCCCCATACAGTAAAATATATTATTGTAATATACTTTATTTTTCTTTTTTTTCTTTTTTTCTTCTTTGCTTTCAAAATAGCATCAGACCGAACACTACTCACTCAGTTCCAGGTTGGATGGTGTCCTCAGGTCTTGCTAGAGCACCCTCCTTATAGCTTGGAAAAGGAAATCCTTGATAGCAGTAATCCCTCCAGGTATTTTTTGCCAAAATTAGGTTGTAGGTTTGGAGTTTTGATCTGGAGCGAAGGCCATGCTGTTACTTACAACATCATGCTAATCACATTAGCGCACGTTAGCTCAACCGTCCCGGTATAAGGGACACAGATCCTGTAGAGGTTAAACACAAAAATTCACTTCATCCATATTTGATTTTTGCAAAAAAACATAGTGTGTAGTTCCAGTAGTTAGCTACACCGCTACATGGCAAAATAAAGGTAATTCACTACAAAAAACACTACCTAGATTTGAATTGAGTTATACTACTATCAAGCTACTGCAAAATGTAGTTCAATTGCTAACATGTAGTTCACTATTCCCCAACACTGCCAGGCTAAACAGTTGTGCAACAAACCAAGAATCCCAGGAGTATCTTTACAGGCTGTTTCAGTCTCTCTCTGCCTCGCGGTGGACAGAACAGAAAAGACAAAAAGCAAACAACAAGTTGGCCAATATGTTGAGAATAGCGAGAGGCCTGTTGACTATAGCAAAGGCCAAGACATCCATCTTGATATGGGCATGCTGCATTGAATATGTTGGCAGTGACATCTTCTCTCTCAGCTTCCAGGTGCTCAAATGCTCAACACCTCACCAGAGCCAGGGATTTCAGGGTGTCACACTCAGGCAACAAAAGAACAGAGTAAATGTAGCATAACCTATTTACATTGTAGATACAGAATTGAATGAGCTGTAACAAACTAAAAAAGAAACAATGTAAATGTAGAACATTACATGAGCTTCATAAGGCGTTATTAAAATGAGCTTACAGTGCCTTCAGAAAGTATTAATACCCCTTGACTTATTCTACATTTTGTTCTTATAGCCTGAATTCAAAATGGACTAAATATATTTATTTTTCTCACCCATCTACACACAATACCCCATAATGACAAAGTGAAAACATGTTTTTAGATATATTAGCAAATGTATTGAAAATTAAATACAGAAATATCTTGTTTACATAAGTTTTCACACCCCTGAATCAATACTTTGTAGAAGCACCTTTGGCAACGATTACAGCTGTGAGTCTTTCTGGGTAAGTCTAAGTACTTTCCACACCTGGATTATGCAACATTTGCCCATTATTGTTTTATAAATTATTCAAGCACTGTCAAATTGGTTGTTGATCATTGCTAGACAACCATTTTCAGGTCTTGACATAGATTTTCAATTAAAACTGTAACTTGGCCCACTTTCAATGTCTTCTTGGTAAGCAAGTCCAGTGTAGATTTGGCCTTGTGTTTTAGGTTATTGTCCTGCTGAAAGGTGAATTTATCTCCCAGTGTCTGGTGGAAAGTAGACTGAACCAGGTTTTCCTCTAGGATTTTGCCTGTGCTATGCACCATGGCGTTTCTTTTTTATCCTGAAAAACTCCCCAGTCCTTAATGATTACAAGCATACCCATAACAAGATGCTGTCACCACTATGCTTGAAAATATATAGAGTGGTACTCAGTAATGTGTTGTATTGGATTTTCCCCAAACATAACAATTCGTATTCCTATCTGACAGATGATTGTATACGTGGGGTACAGAGATGAGGTAGTCTCTCAAAAAACATGTTAAATACTATTATTGCACACAGAGTCCATGCAACTGATAATGTGACTTGTTAAGGAAAATTTTACTCCGGAACTTATTTAGGCTTGCATAACAAAGGGGTTGAATACTTATTGACTCAGCTTTTTATTTGTATTTCAATCAATCAATCAATCAATCAAATGTATTTATAAAACCCTTTTTACATCAGCCGATGTCACAAAGTGCTATGCAGAAAGCCAGCCTAAAACCCCAAACAGTAAGCAATGCAGATGTAGAAGCACAGTGGCTAGGAAAAACTCCCTAGAAAGGCAGGAACCTAGGAAGAAACCTAGAGAGGAACCAGGCTCTGAGGGGTGGCCAGTCCTCTTCTGGCTGTGCCGGGTGGAGAGTACATGGCCAAGATGTTCAAACGTTCATAGATGACCAGCAGGGTCAAATAACAATAATCACAGAGGTTGTAGAGGGTGCAACAGGTCAGCACCTCAGGAGTAAATGTCAGTTGGATTTTCATTGCCGATCATTTAGAGTTAGAGACAGCAGGTGCGGTAGAGAGAGAGTCGAAAAACAGCAGGTCCGGGACAAGGTAGCACGTCCGGTGAACAGGTCAAGGTTCCATAGCCACAGGCAGAACAGTTGAAACTGGAGAAGCAGCATGACCAGGTGGACTGGGGACAGCAATGAGTCATCAGGCCAGATAGTCCTGAGGCATGGTCCTGGGCTCAGGTAGTACGAGAGAAGAGAGAAAAGAGAGAGTTAGAGGGAGCATTAATAAATTCACACAGGACACCGGATAAGACAGGAGAAATACTCCAGATATAACAGACTGATCCTAGCCCCCCGACACATAAACTATTGCAGCATAAATACTGGAGGCTGAGTATAGCCCACGGCACAAACCCCAGGGGGGCGCCAACCCGGACAGGAAGATCACGCCAGTGACTCAACCCACTCAGTGACACACCCCTCCTAGGGACGGCATGGAAGAGCACCAGTAAGCCAGTGACTCAGCCCCAGTAATAGGGTTAGAGGCAAAGAATCCCAGTGGAGAGAGGGGAACCAGCCAGGCAGAGACAGCAAGGGCGGTTTCGTCGCTCCAGTGCCTTTCCGTTCACCTTCACACCCCAAGTGCCAGACTACACTCAATCATAGGACCTACTGGAGAGATGAGTCTTCATTAAAGACTTTAAGGTCGAGACCGAGTCTGCGTCTCTCACATGGATAGGCAGACCATTCCATAAAGATGGAGCTCTATAGGAGAAAGCCCTGCCTCCAACTGTTTGCTTAGAAATTCGAGGGACAATAAGGAGGCCTGCGTCTTGTGACCGTAGCATACATGTAGGTATGTACGGCAGGACCAAAACAGAAAGATAGGTAGGAGCAAGCCTATGTAATGATTGTATGTTGTGAAATAATTCATTTGTAAACATAAAACATAATTCTACTTTGACATTGTGGGATATTGTGTGTAGACCAATGACAAAAAAAATCTAATATATATTTTAAATTCTGACTTTAACACAAAACAATGTGGAAAAAGTCAAAGAGTGTGAATGCTTTCTGAAGGCACTGTATATGCCATAATTGTTGGCAGGGGGAAAGAGGGATTCAACTTTTTATTGGGGCCTGCTGGACTATAACAACAATTCTGAAGGGATCTTGTGCAACAAGATTGACGGTTTTCTGAGGTATATCTATTAGGGAGGCACGGTCCTTCATATCGGTATCAGACGATAATGGCTTACAAACATAATATCAGTACTGAATCACCTGGAATGAGTTAACCACCTTTTTAATGTTTATCTGCAAAACTGACAGACGCCCAACTGAAGGAGTTTAATGATGGAAAAAAACAAAAAGGTAGAGTGTAGCACATGCCTGGGATATGGAAAACACCTTAAATGTACCATAACCAGGTTTGCATCTTGGATACAGATGCAAAACACACGGCCGAGTCAACAAGTAAAACAAAAAAAAACAGAAATTAACACATATATACTATACTACTCATTTGTAAAACAGAAAACAGGTTATCACATTATAGCTACATTCTGGAACAGTTTCACAGACCCAGATTAAATAAAGAGAACTAATTATCCATTTAATGTTAATCTCTCGTGGACAGACGTAGAAAACAAGTTGCTGACGCCACTTCATGTGATTTTAGTTCTGGGTTGAGAAAATGTTCTAACTAGACTAGCGAAGTCTCCGCCCCTCTAAACTGAAACTCTCCGCCAGTTTTGGGCAATTCTCCGGCCAAATATCCCCTTCCCTTTCATAGTTCAAAAGATGCGAGCACCTGCAAAATCGGGATTTGTCCAAATGATCAGTTACTTGTTAGTTGTCGCATTCCAGTGTCTGTCAACAGATACTACAAACATTTATGTTACCTGCATCTGTCCAAGAGAGATTACAGTACCACAGTGACAGTATCATCCACACAACTTCAATGACCTTACAGCCTGTTGGGCTTTAAGCCAAATGTCAGCTGTCGTCTAAAAACAGACTGACCAATAACTAGGTTTAGAGTGGTGAAAGATCAATGAAGATCCACAGCGCACAAAGGAAGTAGAGAATTCCCTGCAGGATTCCAGTGATGGTGACCCTCATCTGACTGTGCAGGCGGGGAGAGGAGAAGGTGCTGCCGCTCTCTTTCATGCTCTTCATGTGTCTACACAGGAAGCACACTGTGACCCAGCTCGACCCCACCATCACACACAGACAAAGAAACATGTATATCATTTGCATGGTTAAAAACAAGCTACTTTTCATTTTTGGTGGGTACACTGAGTGTACAAAACATTAGGAACACCTGCTCTTTCCATGACATAGACTGACCAGCTAAATCCAGGTGAAAGCTATGATCCCTTATTAGGTCACTTGTTAAATCCACTTCAATCAGTGTAGATGTAGGGGAGGAGACGGACGGAAGAAGGATTTTTAAGCCTTGAGATAACTGAGACAAGGTTTGTGTTTGTATGCCATGCAGTGTGAATGGTCAAGGCAAAATATTGAAGTGCCTTCGAATGGGGTATGGCAGTAGTTGGCAGGCACAACGGTTTGAGTGTGTCAAGAACTGAAATTCTGATGGGTTTTTCATGCTCAACAGTTTCCTGTGTGTATCCAAAATGGTCCACCACCCAAAGAACATCCAGCAACTTGACACAACTGTGGGAAACATTGGAGTCAACATAGGCCAGAATCCCTGTGGAACGCTTTGGTCACCTTGTAGAGTCCATGCCCCAACAAATTGAGGCTGTTCTGAAGGCAAAGGGGGTGCAATTCAATATTAGGAAGGTGTTCTTAATGTTTTCTATACTCAGTGTATGTGTATTCATTGTATTTATGGTATAGAGCTGTGGACAGGAATAATCTTGGTGTAGTATGAAGAAATCCTCCACATGGAAGATGAAAGTAGATCAAATGCTCAGTATGGGGGATTCCCAATAAAATCTCCTTTCTCCTGGAGTGTGTACTCTTTCACCACTTCCCACATATCTAAAAGCATTGGATTGGTGGAGACATGGGCTACTGGGAGTTTCCACCCTATTTCTTATACCAGTCATTTCCTTTCAAATCCGTGAAGGAAAGTGAACAAGTGTACACTTTTGGGAGGAAGTAGCAGATCATTTGGACATAGCCCATATCACTATGAGATGAACAACATATACAGTCTGTATTTACATACAACATATACAGTCTGAGAAGCATTGCTGATCTAGGATCAGGTCCCCCCTGCCCAAAGGCAATTAGGTTTTTCTTTCATTATTTTAGGCAGAAAAAGTTAACATCGATCTATGGAGGCAAAAATACTGAAGAGTATTATATTCATAGATGGATTCTCCCTTTCTTGAAATAAGAAATAATCACTGATCTGACATGACTTGGTTGGCAGCCTAGCGTAATATTTCCTTTCACTATCCATCTGTCGGAGATGTCTTTAAGGATTGGAGGTATTAAGGATGCATAGGTTATCCTAAAACAGGGGCATTGTCTCCATTATAGGCTATTTGTCTCAGCTGTGCTGCTAACTTAGCAGTTGTGGGAAAAGTACAAATTGTCATACTTGTGTAAAAGTGAAAGTCACCAGTAAAATACTACTTGAGTAAAAGTCTAAAAGTATTTGGTTTTAAATATACTTAAGTATCGAAAGTAAAAGTATAAATAATTTCACATTCCTGATATTAAGCAAACCAGATGGCACAAATGTTTTAATATTTTATTTTTACGGATAGCAAGGGGCACACTCGCAAACAAAGCATGGGTGTTTCGTGAGTCCGCCATATAAGACGCTGTAGGGATGACCAGGGATCAAGTATGTTGATTCCTGTCCAGCCGCCCACCAAAACTCACGGACCAGGCAAGGAGGGTATTAATCAGAGAGGCAAATAAGAGACCAAAGATAACCCTGAAATAGCTGCAAAGCTCCACAGCGGAGATTGGAGTATCTGTCCATAGAACCACTTTAAGCCGTACACTCCACAGAGCTGGGCTTTACGGAAGAGTGGCCAGAAAAAAGCCATTGCTTAAAGAAAAAAATTAAATAAGCAAACATTTGGTGTTCGCCTAAAGGCATGTGGGAGACTCCCCAAACATTTGGAAGATGGTACTCTGGTTAGATGAGACTAAAATTGAGCTTTTTAGCCATCAAGGAAACGCTATGTCTGGCGCAAACCCAACACCACTCATCACCCCGAGAACACCATCCCCACAGTGAAGCATGGTGGTGGCAGCATCATGCTGTGGGTATGTTTTTCCATTGGCAGGGACTGGGAAACTGGTCAGAATTGAAGGAATGATGGACGGCACTAAATACAGGGAAATTCTTGAGGGAAACCTGTTTGAGTCTTCAAGAGATTTGAGACTGGGACGGAGGTTCACCATCCAGCAGGACAATGACCGTAAGCATACTGCTAAAGCAACACTCGAGTGGTTTAAGGGGAAACATTTAAATGTCTTGGAATGGCCTAGTCAAAGCCCAGACCTCAATCCAATTGAGAATCTGTGTTATGACTTAAAAATTGCTATACACCAGTGGAACCATAAAGAAGCTGGAGCCATTTTGTCTTGAAGAATGGTCAAAAATCCCAGTGGCTAGATGTGCCAACCGTATAGAGACATACCCCAAGAGACTTGCAGGGAGGGGGGGTGAATAGTTATGCACGCTCAAGTTTTCCGTTTTTTTGTCTTATTTCTTGTTTGTTTCACAATAAAAAATATTTTGCATCTTCAAAGTGGTAGGTGTGTTGTGTAAATCAAATGATACGAACCCCTAAAAAATCTATTTTAATTCCAGGTTGTAAGGCAACAAAATAGGACAAATGCCAAGGGGGTGAATACTTTCGCAAGCCACTGTATACACATGCATGCACTCACACACGTGCGCGCACACACACACACTTCCAGAACAGATAGACATGATTCCACACATGAATACATGGTAACTTTTATAATGAAATGGATTATTGCTTTTGACATATATTCAAATGAGTAGTTGCTAATGAAGGAAGGGTTCCCGCTGGGCGGTGTAGACGCAGGAGTGACAGGAGGCCATTACGCAAATGTTACGGTGTACCGAAACTTCAATACTTTTCCGATAATATAATTTTTTTAACTTTCAATACTTCTGTCAAATGTGTCTCAATGTCATATACGGATTGAGAGGATCAAGTCTGTCTGGTGATTTGTCTGAAACTTCTCAAGTGGGCAGCAGTTAGCTAGCCAGGCTACTTGCGCTTGCGCATGCAGCTGACACAGCGTGACCACCCACTTTTGAGAGCAAGGGAGAGGAGAGAGAAAATGCTGACAGCATGGCTTCTTGTAACGAAAGCAAACTACTTCAGTACTTTGCTTATAGAACAGATGATGAGGGCCAGCCCACTGAAACAACTAAGCAAAAGGTGTTACAAAGCTAGGCAGGTTATTCGTTATACAAGTCAGTATTCAACGTCCATCAGTCTGAGGACGTTGGGAGATGACGTGGAAACCGGCCACTAAGGGCAACAATGAAGGCTGTTACCTTTAATAAGGTTTCAGTTTGGCTATGGCGTTATGGATGGGCATAAGCATCTGTCTCTTGTTCCAAAGGTTGCGTGTTTTTGACATTTTTTTATAAAGTTGCAGTATGTAGAAATCGCTCCGCTATTTCCTGTTTGCAAAAATTTGAATAGTTCGCCTAATTTCAGTTTATGTGACAAAACAAGAAAGTATAGTGTAGAGAATCAATGTACCATCTAAACCGCTGTGAAATATCTTTTCCATAACAAAAAATATTCTAAACAAAAAACTAAACTTACGAACAGGAAGTATAGAAATAGCGCACTTCAAACAGATCTACCGCTTCTTAGACTTGCTTTCAATGAGGAGATCTATAACACATATATTTATGTGAATTTGGTTGGGTTGCTGAAAAAGTTGCAAAACGCCTCTTTAAGCCTATTCCAAACCTTAACCCTCAACTTAGCCATTTGGAGTTCATGCCTAAACTTAACCTTATACACTTTGAAATTTGACATTTGGAACAACTTCTAAATTTGACGTTTGAGAAACATGGATGAACGTCTAATACTGACGTGAGACTGAGAGCTTTTAGACAAAGCAGTGCAGTGTAAAGGAGGTTGCGTTGCAAAACGACCCAACATTTTTTTTTACACATGACATTTGTATTGTAAAGTTATTCTACTAGCAACTAAATATAAATGATTTTTGAATGACAATGACATGATCATATATTCAGCATGACATTCATTTGAGCATTATAATAAATTATGAGTACAAACCAAAATTAATGTGAAATGCACTCATAACAGCTATGACAGCAAAATATTTAGACTACTTCCCAATTGTCTGGGCTTGCTAGCAGTAGCCACTAGCCAGCCAGCAGCCCTGGGCGGAGCATTGCACCTGGGAGTTGAAATACATTCTGGGAATTGTAGTACGCTGTGTAAAATCCATTGTATTTCTATTCTGTGTACACTGTTGCATTATAGAACCTTCAGAAATGAGCTTCAAATAGTGTTTTATGTAGTTTTGGAACAAAACTATTAATTTAATACATTACATTATTTAGCTGTAATGCATAATTAATCACAGGTCTAATGAATGTAATTTGACCAAATATCATGGCTATATATGTCGAAATTAACCCTGACACGTATCAAATACAATTTTTAAACAGTTTAGATGTAATTGTACAATTATTTTGTATGATCTTGGTCTCAGATATGGTTTTGCATAAGGAAAATGTAAGACATACTTCTGTTATTAAATATGGTGTTTAATTTTTGAAGGAAATTGAATATAGAAGATAAAAGATTTGTTATTTTAGTTGTTTTACTAGTTATCAACATGTTGTTCAATGTTTAAAAAAAATGAAGTCCAGTGGTTATTCTGTGACTTATTCTGTGACTTTAGCTAATACACTTTCATTTTTTGCCGCGATATCGTTTCGGTATCATTTTGGTATTGAGAGAAAGGGAGAGAGAGAGGGGGAGAGAGGGAGGGACGTGCATGCTAATCAAATAAAATCAAATTTTATTTGTCACATACACATGGTTAGCAGATGTTAATGCGAGTGTAGCGAAATGCTTGTGCTTCTAGTTCCGACCATGCAGTAGTTTCTAACAAGTAATCTAACAAATTCACAACAACTACCTTATACACACAAGAGTAAAGAGTATGTACATATAAATATATGGATGAGCGATGGCTGACCGGCGTAGGCAAGATGCAGTAGATGGTATGGAGTACAGTATATACATATGAGATGAGTAATGTAGGATATGTAAACATTATATAAATGGCATCGTTTAAAGTGGCTAGTGATACATTTATTTCATCCAATTATAATTATTAAAGTGGCTAGAGATTTGAGTCGATGGCCGAACGGCATAGGCAAGATTCAGTAGATGGTTTAGAGTACAGTGTATACATTTGATATGAGTAATGTCGGATATGTAAACATTAAATACAAAATTGTTTAAAGTGGCTAGTGATACATTTGTTACATCCAATTCCTATTTTTAAAGTGGCTAGAGATTTAAGTCAGTATGTTGGCGGCAGCCGCTCAATGTTAGTGATGGCTGTTTAACAGTCTGATGGCCTTGAGGTAGAAGCTGTTTTTCAGTCTCTCGGTCCCAGCT
>QNTS01002191.1:89525-223319 GCA_003317085.1 Hucho hucho
GGTGATGCGTTGTGCAGTCCTCACTACCCTCTGGAGAGCCTTACGGTTGTGGGCGGAGCAGTTGCCGTACCAGGCGGTGATACAGCCCGACAGGATGCTCTCGATTGTGCATCTGTAGAAGTTTGTGAGTGATTTTGGTGACAAGCCAAATTTCTTCAGCCTCCTGAGGTTGAAGAGGCGCTGTTGCGCCTTCTTCACCACGCTGTCTGTGTGGGTGGACCATTTCAGTTTGTACGTGATGTGTATGCAGAGGAACTTAAAACTTTCCACCTTCTCCACTACTGTCCCGTCGACGTGGAAAGGGGGGTGCTCCCTCTCCTGTTTCCTGAAGTCCACGATCATCTCCTTTGTTTTGTTGACATTGAGTGAGAGGTTATTTTCCTGACACCACACTCCGAGGGCCCTCACCTCCTCCCTGTAGGCCGTCTCGTCGTTGTTGGTAATCAAGCCTACCACTGTAGTGTCGTTAGCAAACTTGATGATTGAGTTGGATGCGTGCTTGGCCACACAGTCATGGGTAAACAGGGAGTACAGGAGAGGGCTGAGAACACACCCTTGTCGGGCCCCGTGTTGAGGATCAGCGGGGTGGAGTTGTTGTTTCCTACCCTCACCACCTGGGGCCGGTCCAGGACCCAGTTGCACAGGGCTGGGTCGAGACCTAGGGTCTCGAGCTTAATGACGAGCTTGGAGGGAACTATGGTGTTAAATGCTGAGCTGTAGTCGATGAACAGCATTCTTACATAGGTATTCCTCTTGTCCAGATGGGTTAGGGCAGTATGCAGCGTGATTGCGATTGCGTCATCTGTTGGCCTTATTGGGACGGTAAGCAAATTGGAGTGGGTCCAGGGTATCTGGCAGGATGGAGGTGATATGATCCTTGACTAGTCTCTCAAAGCACTTCATGATGACGGAAGTGAGTGCTACGGGGCGATAGTCATTTAGCTCAGTTACCTTAGCTTTCATGGGAACAGGAACAATGGTGGCCCTCTTGAAGCATGTGGGAACAGCAGACTGGGATAAGGACTGATTGAATATGTCCGTAAACACACCAGCCAGCTGGTCTGCGCATGCTCTGAGGACACGGCCAGGGATGCCATCTGGGCCAGCAGCCTTGCGAGGGTTAACACATTTAAATGTTTTCCTCACGTTGGCTGCGGTGAAGGAGAGCCCGCAGGTTTTGGTAGCGGCCGTGTCGGTGGCACTGTATTGTCCTCAAAGCGAGCAAAGAAGTTGTTTAGTTTGTCTGGGAGCAGGACGTCGTGGTCCGCGACGGGGCTGGTTTTCTTTTTGTAGTCCGTGATTGAGTGTAGACCCTGCCACATTCCTCTCGTGTCTGAGCTGTTGAATTGTGACTCTACTTTGTCTCTATATTGACGCTTAACTTGTTTGATTGCCTTGCGGAGGGAATAGCTACACTGTTTGTATTCAGTCATGTTTCCGGTCGCCTTACCCTGGTTAAAAGCAGTGGTTCGCACTTTCAGTTTTGCGCGAATGCTGCCATCAATCCACGGTTTCTGGTTGGGGAAGGTTTTAATAGTTGCTATGGGTACCACATCACCAATGCAGTTGCTAATAAACTCGCTCACGAATTAGCGTATACATCAATGTTGTTGTCAGATGCTATCCGGAACATATCCCAGTCCACGTGGTCGAAGCAATCTTGCAGCATGGAATCAGATTGGTCGGACTAGCGTTGAACAGACCTGAGAACGGGCGTTTCCTGTTTTAGTTTCTGTTTGTAGGCTGGGAGCAACAAAATGGAGTCATGGTCAGACTTGCCGAAAGGAGGGTGGAGAATAGCCTTGTATGCATCACGGAAGTTAGAATAACAATGATCCAGGATTTTACCAGCCCGGGTGGCACATTCGATATGCTGATAAAATTTCGGGAGCCTTGTTTTCAAATTAGCCTTATTAAAATCCCAGCCACAATAAATGCTGCCTCAGAATATGTGGTTTCCAATTTACATAGAGTCCAATGAATTTCTTTCAGTGCCGTCGATGTGTCAGCTCCTAACCTGCTGTGGTGCACCAAAAATAACAAACGTAGTGGCACTTCTGTCTAATTGATTTGTCTATTGTCTTCTGGAGAAGTAACATTGCGTTGTGTTTATGTACCACGAGATGTCTGTGCTTTTATAGGATAGACAGTACCTTCAGAAAGTATTCAAACACTTTGACTTTTTCTACATTTTATTGTGTTACAGCCTGAATTTAAAATTGATTAAAATGAGATGTATGTGTTATTGGCCTACACGTCACTGGCCTACACCTCGTAATATCAAAGTGTAATTATGTTTAAAATTAAAATAAAATAAATAAAAAAATAATGAAAAGCTGAAATGTCTTGAGTCTATAAGTATTCAACTCTTTGTTATGGCAAGCCTAAAAAAAATTCACCCATAAAAATTTCCTTAAAAAGTCACAGAAGTTGCATGGACTCACAGTGTGTAATAGTTTTGAACATGCTTTTTGAATGCCTACCTCATCTCTGTACCCCACACATACGATTATCTGGAAGATCCCTCAGTCAAGCATAGATTCAACCACAAGTACCTTGGCTGGGTTTCTCAAAAGCATGATAGAACTAAGATCATCTTTCGTCCATTTAGTTTCAATGAAATTAAAATGATCTTTGTGCTACGATGCTTTTGGGAAACCCAGCCCAGGAAGGTTTTCCAATGTCTCGCTAAGAATGGCACCTATTGGTAGATGGGTAAAAAAAAGCAGACACTGAATATCCTTTTGAGCATGGTGAAGTTTTCAATTACACTTATAATGGTGTATCAATACATCCATCATAACACTGGCTTGTACAAAATAGTATCACACAAACATTCAACTAATAAAGAACATTTGTTAATTGTTTGTGTGATATTACTATGTCCTGGCCAGGGATATGACAATTGGGATTGAAGGGAATTATTAATGTTAATTTAAAAAATACTTGTTCAGGGGCCTTTTGGATTAGACCTGCTGTATAGTTCTCCATGTCACTAAGATCCATTGGTTGTCTCAAGTCTCCATCAGCCCAAAAGGAAAATACAGCAACAACCTACTCTGTTCTATATTATTTATTTATTGAGCACACAAAGTCACACTGAACCAAAAGCAGAATTTCATGCAATTAATGTCACACATTCCACGCATGTCTTTTTTTAATAAGTTACATCTGTTACAAATTCACCAAAAACACAATTTCACACAATAAAAGTCACATTGCATGCACGGTTTTTTAAGTTCAAAAGCAGCTCAAACATAGAACATGTAAGAATGAACTCTATTGCCATTTATACCGTACATTATAGGGAAATAATGCATGTTCTAGAATTCTCTTCTAGCCAATCAGAATCAAGTATTCAGCAATGCCATGGTATAAATGGTACTGAGTGTACAAAGCATTAAGAACACCTGCTCTTTCCATAAAATTGACTGACCATAATCAAGGAATAATTTAGGCAATGTCAAAGAAGTCAAGGTGTCATTGTAATATTCAATAAATCTACCCCAGATTAAGTCTGGGGTAGACAGACTTAATCTGTGTCCATGAAACTTGCTTTAATCTTCCTTTTTAACTAAACACATGACATCTAAATCTAACAATGCATATGGGTCAATGTCATACAACTGTGATTGTTTCACCCTTTTCCAGAGGAAAAGAGTCTGCCGCTCTCTTTCATGACTAAGACCATTTGAACATAAAGACATGCCACATTTGTGTAATACAGTCCTTTTGAGCCAGAAGCAATGTCATTTGTTGAGGTGCGCTGTTAGTGCTGTTATTTCCAGAGACATTGATGAGAAAAACTACTGAAATATTAACAGCAACATCAAACAAAATGAACGGGCTTTCAACAAACAGGTTCCAGTAGATGATGATTTTGATGTTCCTGTTCACCCAGATGAAGAGCGCTCGCTGGGCTGGGACAATCTGGGTGTAGAAGAAAAGATTCAACTTCCAGGTGTTAAAATGCTTAACACCCCACCAGAGCCAGGGATTTCAGGAATGTCTCTCTCAGGCAACAAGAAAACAAAATAAATGTAGCATAACCTTTTTAAATCGTATATACAGAAATAAATGAGCTTCAACAAATCATAATGAAAACAATGTAAATGTAGAACTTTACATAAGCTTTATAAAGCACTATTAAAATGAGGTTATATGCCATCATTGGTCTGAGTCCTCTCTAGAAAGGAACCAAGATCTTTTTCCAACATTCACTCAGTGCACTCTGGGTTTTTACAAAGTGCAAGACAAGCCATGCTATCAGACAGCTAGATACCTACTTACATTTTGGAAGCTTAAAGATTGCATTTAGTTAAAAGATAAAACAATAATTGTAATCAGAAGATACTATTAACATGTATATATTATTAATAACTGAATAAATAGCAGAAGAATAACTGCAGATTAAATAATGCTACTGCCCCTTTAAGAGCTAGAATATATGTTGTACCCAATGTTGTGATTCTCACCAAATATGTTGTCTTCTCACACTATTCAAACCCCACTATCGAATAAACACTTTATGAAACTCTCTTAGCCTATAGATCACATATCGCAAACAAATAATCTGAACAAAAAATCCACACATATTTTTGAATTTCTGTGGATCCTTAACAATCGCAAATCACTATCTAAAAATAGCATAAGTTTGTTCCGCGAACCTGTACAACAACATTTCTCTTTTGTGGCACCATTGTGATGGTGTATGGCGGGGAAAACAGTGTTGTAGTAGTCTAGTGTGTGTTGCGGTAATGGGAATAATGAATAATAACCACCACCAAAAAACACACTCTGTAACTATTCTGAAGTCAAATCTCATACACCAGAGTACTTCTCTGCAGCTGCCACCACAACATCTATTTTCTGTGATTCATGTTCCATTTCTGTGGTATTTTTTTATTTTTATTTTACTATTAGGATCCCCATTAGCCAACGCCAATGGTGATTATGACCATTGCTATAAACCATTGCTATTAACGCTAAGGAGACAACATTTATGAAGCATATATCCCTCATTGGCCTATCCCTCTATGCTGACACAGATCTACTACCTACACGGATCCTCTCAGGATCCTTCAACCTTGGCCCATCCTCCTCTAGTTTCTTCACTGACTCATCCTATGACACCCTCTGCACTACTTTGACCATTCAACCTGCCTCTCTCGCACCGGGCAAATCCGATCTCAAGCAACATGGGCCCTCTTACAATTGACAAACACAACTTTTACCGAAGAAACGACACATTACTCTATCCCTGGGGAGCTTCATGTTCACATAAAAAGGTCTGCAGCCAAAATTCCCCTTCCTTTTAGAAATTCAAAAGATGTGAGCGCTTGCGAAATCGTGATTTGTCCAAATGATCAGTGACGAAAAATCTGCGTACCAGAACAAAGTTCCTTGTTAGTCGTTGCATGCCAGAGTGTGTCGACAGATGCTACTACTATTTATGTTACGTGCACATGTCCAAGAGAGATTACAGTACCACAGTGACAGTATCATCCACACAACTTCAATGACCTTACAGCCTGTTGGGCTTTGAGACAAATATCAGCTGCCCTCTGTCTGAAAACTGACTGACCGATACCCAGGTTAACAGTGGTGCCAAACATGTAGAGAGAGATGACAGTGTTGAAAATAGTATAGTTGAAGACTAGAGGAGAAATCGATGCTGAAGAAAGAAATTAAGATCCACAGAGCACAAAGGAAGTAGAGAATTCCCTGCAGGATCCCAGTGATGGTGACCCTCATCTGACTGTGCAGGCGGGGAGAGGAAAAGGGGCTGCCACAATCTTTCATGCTCTTCATGTGTCTACGCAGGTAGCACACTGTGGCCCAGCTCGACCCCACCATCACACACAGACAAAAAGACATGTAGATAACTTTGGAATAGAAACACACCAGGACCGTGTAAAACAGTTCATCTGTAGAGCCATAAACAGTGTCGTTTGTTGAAGTGTAAGTGCTGTTATCGTTTCCCTCAACATTTTTGAGACCATAAACTAGTGATGTACTAACAGCCAAGTCAAACAGAAAGAAAACTCTGTCGACAAACAGACCCCAGTAAATGATGATTTTGATGTTCCTCTTCACCCAGATGAAGAGAGCTCACTGGGCTGGGACGATCTGGGTGTAGTAGAAGAAATTCAGCCAAACAGAGGTTGACATGCTGGTAAATGCAGTGAACAACATGAACGTATCAACATACTGGATCTCTTCGATGTAAGTGAGTAGCCACACACATTCCACCGTGATAAGAGAGACCAGGAAAATTGTGGTGCAGCAAACCAAGAATCCCAGGAGTAACTTCACAGGCTGTTTGAGTCCCTCTCTGCCTCGCGGTGGACAGAAGAGGCAGAAAGCAAAAAACAAGTTGGCTAATATATTGAGAATAGACAGAAGCCCGTTGACTATGGTATAAGCCAATTCATCCTTCACGATAAAGGTTAACGACATTTCTGAAAATCCAGAGGTTTATTGTATGTTTACAGGGAGTTACTCTGGGTGCTCAAGTGATGGAAAATAAACCCTGTCAATATCTGATGGTCTGAGGTGTCTGAGGCACCAACATTGAAATCGAATTCAAATACCACCAACGCACATTGTAAATATGTAAATTATTGGTCAGCAACAGAAACCAAAAAGGAAGGAATATCTGCATGTAGCATTGCATAAGCTTCCTGTATGGTTAAAAACAAACTACTTTCCATTTTTGTGTGGTATAGTGTCTTTAAGATAGACCTGTGGACAGGAATAATCTGGGTGTAGTATGAAGAAATCATCCACATGGAAGATGAAAGTAGATCAAATGCTCAGTATGGGGGATTCCCAATAAAATCTCCTTTCTCCTGGAGTGTGTACTCTTTCACCATTTCCCACATATCTAAAGCATTGGATTGGTGGAGACATGGGCTACTGGGAGTTTCCACCCTATTTCTTATACCAGTAATTTCCTTTAAATCAGTGAAGGGAAGTTAACAAGTGCACACTTTGGGAGGAAGTAGCAGATAATTGGGACAAATCCCATCCCAGTTTATGAATACACAGTCTGTATTCATAAACCATCTCAGAGTAGCGTGGCTGATCTAGGATCAGGTCCCCCCTTGGCCATTTAATTTTATTCATTATCATCAAAAAGGCAGAACTGATCCTGATCCTACTCTGATACACTTCAAGAATATAAGCCCTAAGTTTGAGTGGGATCATGCAAATACAATTTCCCAGAATGATCACTTTTAAAGAGTCAACAGGCAGGCAGTTGTACAGAACTTTATCTTATTTATTATTAAATACATGTCTGACTAAAACACCAGAGGTAAGAGACCATCATATTAGAAGGAAGACAACAAATATATAAAAGGAAACTCCATCTATTTGTATTTAAGCCTGCTGTTTTTAAAGGTCATCTTTATGCAAATAATCAACGAGATCTGAAACTAGGCATGGTGATTTGATCTGAATTCATCCAAGATTCTCACTCACACACACCCTTTTGTGGTCCAAACTTCAGATGTTACTTTCTTATAGAATAGGTGTGGAGTATGAGTGTCTCTTACAACGCAACATGTTGAACATGTCTTCATACATTTCTAACAGTTGAAATATTCAATAAAATAGAACTGTTCTACTGTTCAGACCAACAGACTGCAGCAGACCTTGACCATCATGCAATCTGTCATATGAAACCACTTTGGTGCATCTATTCCTCATCTGACGAATACAAAGATATTTTTGACATACATGTTTTCCATCTCATATGCAGTTAAATGTCTTCACAATGTAACAATACTTCACACACACAAAACAAGTTGGACAGCTTTGTCTTGTCAACCTGTATTTTCAGTGAAATAAAACAAGATAATGTTCATCTACTATTCACAGCAGTTGGCAAATGGGTGTCCACACACACACACACACACACACTTTGCAGAACAGACATTTATCCACACATTACGAATTCATGGTAAGTTTTATAATTTATGGATTATTGCTATGATATAATGAAATGATATAATCGGATCATATAATCGAATCATATGATCGAATCATATAATCGAATCATATGATCGAATCATATGATCGAATCATATAATCGAATCATATGATCAAATCATATAATAGAATCATATAATAGAATCATATAATAGAATCATATAATCGAATCATATAATCGAATCATATGATCAAATCATATGATCAAAATCAGTGTGAAGTGTTTTTGTTGCAGTCAATCTTCAGTCCACCCACAGTCCAGTGCAGTGGATGCAAATTTACCTTCAGGCCTAGCCCCAGTGCCAGCCATTTTAGTTAACCCTACCCAGGCAGAGGTAGCCTGCGTGCCAGTGTGTTTGTGCTACCATGCCAACTACTTATCGCTCATTGTCACGTTTGGCTTGACAAGGACAGCAATGGGTTGGAGTATGCAATAGCACAAACAGATCTGGGACCAGGCTAAAGCCTAATTTACACCTTCCGCTTCTGAGCTTCTGCTAGGTCTGCCGAACTAAATGATGCACATTTCCGCATGGACAAATCTCCTCGTCCGCAGGACACTTTTCCAAGGAGGTGCGCAGATGCGGACCTTGTGTGGATGGGAGCGGACGTTCAAGTGAAGTGGAAGTGTAAATTAGGCTTAAGGCAGAGGCAGAAGTGGGGTTGGCTGGCCAGGCAGAGGCAGAGTAGCTGGGCGTCAGAAGTAGTCCCGGCGTCGTGAGTCATCGCTGATGAAGGAAGGGTTCCACTGAGCGGGGTAGATGCAGGAGTGACGGGAGCCCGGCAGGCCGGAGAATGGGTAGAGGCCGTTATGCTCCAGGTCAGAGTTATGCAAAGCAGGCTGCAACACAGGAAAATTAGATGAGGTGGTCAGTATCAACAGCAGAGGAAGGAGAGAGAGAGAGGGGGGGGGGGGGTGTATGCTAATCCTAACCTGCTGTGGTGGAACAAAAATAACAAACGTAGAGGACCTTCTGTCTAATTGGTTTATCTATTGTTTTATGGAGAAATGTCATATGTTTGTCTTATTACAAACCGCCTGGTTTGGGTCCTGGATGCTGATCAGACAATATACCATGGGTATGACGGAGTGCCTGGACACAGCCCTTAACCATGGTATATTGGCCATATATCACAAACCCCTGAGGTGCATTATTGCTATTATAAACTGTTTACAAACCAAATTTGAGCGGTAAAAATAAATGTTTTGTCATACTTGTGGTATACGGTCTGATATACCATGGCTATAGTAGTAGCATCTATACATACAGAGTAGTAGTTTCTATATGCACTGAGTAGTAGTTTCTATACGTACTGAGTAGTAGGTTCTATACGTAGAGCAGTAGTTTCTATACGTACTGAGTAGTAGGTTCTATACGTAGAGCAGTAGTTTCTATACGTACAGAGTAGTAGGTTCTATACGTAGAGCAGTAGTTTCTATACGTACAGAGTAGTAGATGTCTGTCATCTGTAGCAGGTTCTTGGTGCTACCGTTCTCCTGCAACTCGATGGTCTCCCTCCCCCACTCCATAGAAACACGGTTACTCTTCGGGAACTCTGAGTACGGCGACTTCTGCAAATCTCCGCTTTTGAAAATAATCTTATTGATGTCATTCTTGTCTTTCCTGTAAAGAGATAGACAGACAGACAGACAAATATTAGTTCAATGGCAGCACATTGACTGAGTTGAGAAAAACATTTGCATGTTATTATTGCATTACTACATCATTATTAACACAACAGTTTCCAAATTGTGTGGACAATAAAGTTTTCTAATTGAGATATTATTAGTTTGCTAAATATAATACAACATGGACTGAGAATAAGGAATTAGGTTTTGTAATTCTATTGTGTTATTAGATGGTAATAACAGTACTTGTGTCATTGAGTCTTACTTGCAGCAGGTGACAATGAGAGCAATGATGAGAATAAGGAGTAGGCCACCCCCTGCTGGCGATACCACCACAGCTATCAGCTTGTAGACTAGTAGAAATGCAAAACATTATGAATACACTGGAGGTCTGAGTGGTATCCTACAAAGCAAGTTAAATCTACTCAGGCTTTTTTACAGCTAGCCAGATTCACATTCCAGCTCATGTGTCATCCGTACTACGACGGTGGATATTGCTCGTCCATCTGACGCTAACTCTAGCAGGCTTGTACCTGCGCGTGCATGTCCCACATGGCTAGTCGAATGCCAAACTCTTCATTGAGACAATGCTGAAACATCCATGGGTGAGTCAGTGCCACATTCTCATTTGTGCCAAAATCAAAATGACCAAAGTTATTTTGCAAATTCAGCAGGCTATAGTGTGAAATAGGATTTTAAAGAGTCGTCTTTCTTTTATTACTTATCGTTAACCCTGGCAATTTGACTGTTAAACTCACGGGAACACTAGCAATGGCTGCCAGTCTTGACTTGAATGGAAACTGTCATCTATGGATTATAAATCTATGGTTGGTTGCGGCTGTCAGTTTGCCTTTCGCAAATTTCTAAATACAATCCTATGAAAAACAAAGATTGGAAAGAAAACGCTGTCAATACTATTTGATTTTTATTTAACCTTTCATTTAACTAAATGTGTAATGTGATAGTAATGTTAAAATACCTATTTTGTTACACAAAAAAAATATACATTTGATTGTGAAATAATCAGTCTTCTTCCTCAAATGCAAGGGATGATGGCACAATCTTTGCGACAGGGAGAGTATCTGATTTCATTGGTCCTAACCTCGTGGCTCAGGCACTTCTTCAGGAAAAATGGAGTTAGCTTGTCCCGGAGCAGGTTAGTTCTGAAGGATTCGTTGTCATAAAAATGTACCTGGCTAAAAGGTGAGCCACTTTCGAGAAAATGTTAATCCCGAGATGAACTCAGAGTTGACCAAAGTTTGCTCGCTAATTCGCAGTATCAGGCTCTGGAGCTTCATTGTGATTATGACTGCATAAACATTTTTTTGCCCGCGCTACAGATGGCTGTATCGGTCTGCTTATACAGGGCTAGTAAAAGACCAGTGCACTACTTTTGTGAAGAAAAAAGAAAATACAATTCTTAATAAAATTATTTTTTTCATTCAGATTTTTTGGGGGATGCTGCAGCACCTTAAGCACCCCTACTTCCTGTGGTTATGGTTCATCTGACTCTGGGGGAGAAGATAATCATTTAAAGGTAAACTTCAGGATTTATGTTGTCGTGATTCTCAATTGTATCTTTTTCCTCACACTTTTTAAATTATTATTTTTGTTATTAAACTCTACTTACAATTTCCACAGTTGAATCCTCCAAATCCAAATGTGCACCTGAAAGATATAAACAACCAAATAAAAGACCAAAGCATGAATTAACAGAATGGTCCATGGATTAGACTTCTCATTGCTTACCTGACACAGGTTCCATTGACCCGTTTCAGACCATCACCACATTCTGTAAGATAAGGAATGTTGTTTTACAATAATTACAAAATAACATTTCAGTTTTATAATGCATTTTCTTTTCAATACGATTCTTGCTACAATGAAATAAAAAAAAGAATGAAGTGAACTTTACAGAAGATTGACCCAGGGTCATATTCACTTGGCACCAAACTGAAAAAAAAAAGACAAACAGGGGAGGGGAGGCTACTTGAACATGTCAATAGGAAATGCTATGTTGTGCTCTAATGTCTGCTCACTCCACCCTTCCAGGCCCCACCTATGCAGGACTGAAGCCTATCCTCTCCCTCTACCCTCTCCCAGACCCAGGCTTCACCTATGTAGGACTGAGGCCTATCTTCTCCCTCCACCCTCTCCCAGACCCAGGCTTCACCTATGCAGGACTGATCCTCAGGATTGAGTTTGAAGTACCCTGGTTGACACTGGCAGTAGGCTGTCCCATTGGAGTCGGTACAAAAAGAACGCTCAGGGTGACACTGGGTATTCTGGGCCAGACACAGACTCTCAACTGAGGCACAGAGAGAGGAGAGAGGTGTGGTAAGGATGGTTGTAACAAGGTCAGGTATGACATTTAAAACATGCTAATGTCGTACATTGACTTCCATTGTTTTATGGTTAGGAAATGCCTAAGTTAGCAGATGGTGGCAGTGGCTGCGTACACAAAACCCAAAGCGTGGATTGCATTATGTCCTTGTCCCAATGACCGCTTACAAGGAAACCAAACAAATATGTCATTTTGAAATGAGGATGAACTATCCCTTTAAGACTGGGGTTAGGGGGAAAGAGGTGAGGATGGCTCATGAAGCAGGTAGAGAGTGAAAGAGAGAGGAGGGAGGGAGAGAGTGCTGTACCATGATAGGAGAGTTGGTGAGTGACCACAACTCGGCAGTGTCCAGCGGTGCTGTTACAGTTGTTCAGAGACATCTGTATGATGTGGTAGACCTCAGAGCTGGTCACATCAGTAGAGATGGAGAACATGTTGACAGCAGAGATACGAACCCCGTCCTCCCCTCTGGAACACACACGTCACAGCAAACTTGATTTGAAGTCCATTTAAAATCACAACACAAAAAGGTAATGCTGAAAGCGTCAGAGTTTTTGTTCTATTGATCATTCCATTACAATAAAGGCATTTTAAATATATTGTTTCTTTTTAGGAAACTTTACATACAAAATACACAAGAACCAAGAGAGTATGGCTTGTTGTCACGCATTCAGAGTAAATTGGTAATTGCAAAACCAATCTTACGAGGGAAGAAGAAACTCACTTTTTACTCAAAGAAGAGCGCCGGTAACCACGCAGAATTGATAGTGAGGCATTCAGCTGTAAAATAAAAAAATGAGGGAAAAAGGGAAACTGCACACTGCTCTTGATAGTATCACTGATCTTTAATAAGCTTACGTATCGGCCTCACGGCCTTCGTCAGAGCTTTTAGCTGTAATTCAGCTGTAAAATAAAATAATAAAAACGATTATTAATAATCACCTTATAATACATTAACTATACCTTCCTTGCATTCATAATACATGTATTATCATGTTTGAACAGGTTTGCTGCCTCACTACAATAGATCCACAATACACAACAGTATACTGTATATCAGTGATAGTAATTTCTCTCCCCCCACTAGGGTTGCAAAACTCCCGGTAATTTAGCAAATGTACAAACTTCTTGAAATATTCTAAAATGACTGGTTACAGGGAATATTCAGGGTTATACACAGGGAATATTCAGGGTTATACACAGGGAATATTCAGGGTTATACACAGGGAATATTCAGGGTTATACACAGGGAATATTCAGGGTTATACACCGGGAATATTCAGGGTTATACACAGGGAATATTCCCTCCCTTTGCAACCCTACTCCCCACCCTGTCCCTGTGCTCCTTACCAGCTGGTGGATCTCTCTCTGGATCTCATGCAGTGTGGCGCTCCTGGAGAGCAGGGGGACGTTGAAACTGAATGTGCCCAGGAAGGTTTTTGCTGTGGAGGAAAACAGACACTGTGGTTAACTAAGGTTCAAGACAGTCTGTAAAGTTTACACTCATTTTTTTTCATCTAATGAAATATAGGTAACCCGCTTGATATTGAATAAATACCTCAAAAAGTAACATATACCATAACCTAATAACATAACCGAATAACATAGCCTAATACCATAGCCTATACCATAACCAAATAACATATACCATAACCTAATACCATAACCTAATAACATATACCATAACCTAATAGCATAACCTATACCATAACCTAATAACCTATACCATAACATAATAACATAACCTATACCATAACATATACCATAACCTAATAACATAACCTATACCATAACATTATACCATAACATATACCATAACATAATAACATAACCTAATAACATAGCCTATACCATAACCTATTCCATAACCTAATAACATAGCCTATACCATAACCTAATAACATAACCTATACCATAACCTAATAACATAATATATACCATAACCTATACCATTACCTAATAACATAACATTTACCATAACCTAATAACATAACCTAATAACATAGCATATACCATAACCTAATAACATAACCTAAACCATTACCAAATAACATAACATAATAACATATACCATAACCTAATAACATATACCATAAACCTAATAACATAACCTATACCATAACCTAATAACATAACCTATACCATAACCTAATAACATAACCTATACCATAACCTAATAACATAACCTATACCATAACCTAATAACATAACCTATACCATAACCAAATAACATAACCTAATAACATAACCTATAGCATAACCTATACCATAACCTAATAACATAACCTATACCATAACCTAATAACATGGCCTATACCATAACCTAATAACATAACCTATACCATTACCAAATAACATACACCATAACCTATACCATAACCTAATAACATATACCATAACCTAATAACATAACCTATACCATAACCTAATAACCTATACCATAACCTATACCATAACCAAATAACATAACCTATACCATAACCTATACCATAACCTAACCTATACCATAACCTATACCATAACATAACCTATACCATAACCTATACCATAACCTAATAACATAGCCTATACCATAACCTAATAACATAACCTATACCATTACCAAATAACATAACATAATAACATACACCATAACCTATACTATAACCTAATAACATATACCATAACCTAATAACATAACCTATAGCATAACCTAATAACCTATACCATAACCTAATAACATAACCTATACCATAACCTAATAACATAGCCTATACCATAACCTAATAACATAACCTATACCATTACCAAATAACATAACCTATACCATTACCAAATAACATAACATAATAACATACACCATAACCTATACTATAACCTAATAACATATACCATAACCTAATAACATAACCTATAGCATAACCTAATAACCTATACCATAACCTATAACATAACCTATACCATAACCAAATAACATAACCTATAACATAACCTATACCATAACCAAATAACATAACCTATACCATAACCTAATAACATAACCTATACCATAACCTAATAACATAACATATACCATAACCTATACCATAACATCTACCATAACCAAATAACATAACCTATACCATAACCTATACCATCACCTAATTTATAAGGCCCTAAGTATTGTTTACATTTTCATTGTTATATGATATGAGACGTGTAAATAAAGTACTGATATGTACAGTATGTTTAGCTATAAGATTTATAGTGCAACTGTCTTACTTTATTAGAACCCAAACTGGTCTTGTATGTCTCAGTTGGTAGAGCATGGCGCCACCACCAGGGTTGTGGGTTTGATTCCCATTCATAAAATGTATGCACACGTGACTGTAAGTCGCTTTGGATAAAAGCGTCTGCTAAATGGCATATTATTATTATTATGTATTATTATACTGTATATTAAATAAGGACCTAAATATTGTATATATTTTTATCGTCATAGGAGCCTTTGTAAACAAAGGCTGTACTGTTTGTTAGCCGTACCTGGCGTGCAGTCTCTTCCGTGCTCCATGTCCAGACCCAGGGGACACTCACAGCTGAAGGAGCCCCTGGTGTTAACGCACGTAGAGTCACTGGGACAGGGGCCCAAGGGGCCACTCTCACACTCATCCACATCTGAACCAACACAGCACAACAGAGACAGAGGAGAGAGAGCAAGTCAACACAATATACAGCTGACTATGCACGCACCCCGCTTACCCCAACAAAGACTATACCATTCAATACCATCAGCAATATATAAGCTTCACCAATAGCTCACATACAGTATGGCTGGGAATTGTAGGTTGAGCTCACCCTCATTGCAGGTAGGTCCTGTCCATGATGACAGACAGTCACAGGTGAATCCAGTCACTCCATAGGGTAGACACTCACCTCCATTCAGACAGGGGTTGGGCTCACAGGCACTACCTAAAGAAGAGAGCAGGATTCAGAATGACGTACTGCATCTCATATCAATGCAGTTCATCGTTTCTTACCATTTTCTTCATTGTTCCAAACAGTCATTAGGTTTTGGGATCTTAATTTCACTTTTCCAGATCAATTCAAGGCAAAACTAACTTTAGAAGAATCAAAGCATTGAATGATATGCTGTGTTGACAAACCTGGTGTCTGCGGTGTAGATCTGATGTCCATTGGAGCTGTGGTCACTTCTTTCTCAGTGGTCCCCCTGTCAGTGTGTTTCCCTGTGTGTAGTTCCACTGTGTTTCTGGTGGGGACGCTGTGACTGTAGGAGGAGGAGGCTGCAGTGGTGGTGGTTCTGTGGGCCGTGGTGTCCCCCTGTGTGGCCGTGCTGGTCTCCAGGTGCAAGGTGGTGACGTTGGTGGAGCTCACCCCCGTTGAGGGCCCTTGGGTCTGAGTCTGAGTGGTGCCCGGGGGCTGGGGGGTGGAAGCAGAGCTCTGGAGACCCAGGGTAGTCTCCGTGGTAGTGGTGGTAGGGATGATGGTGGGCTGGGCCTCAATGGAGGTGTCAGTACTGGGCTGAACCATCCGCGTCGTAGCCAGAGGCGGGGTCGGTGTGGTGCTGGTTGCCATGGTAACTCTGTAGGGCTCCTCCTCGGTAACCTGTGACTTCATCGTCACGGTAACAGGTGTGGTGGACACCAGGATCTCTGTGGCCACCGCTGGCCGCTGAGTCTTGGGGATGAAGGGAGGCTGGGTGGCGAAGAACCGAGACAGGGAGTCATCCAGGGCAGTGGCACTGTCTTGTAGTGTTGGGGGAGCAGTGGTTACACCCAGGCCTAGGATAGTAGTGTCCTCTGTGTGGCGTAATGGGACTCCCTCTGTCTCACCTTGGCCCCCGCGAGTGCTCGGGGGACCTGTGGAGGACTCGGTGGAGGTCTCAGACCCAGTGACCAGGATGGAGGGAGAATCTCTATCTGTTTCTCCTCCCTGGGAGGTGTTGGGATGGCTGGGACCTTCTTCTGACGACAGCACAGGGGGCTGTGATGAAGCAGAGACCCCCTCTTCTATCTGGGATGTCCTGCCTCTGGAGGGCTGACTAGAGTCGGTTGTGTCTGTGTCCCGTCTGCTGTGGTTATCAACCACCCTGAGCGGAGGGGTGGAGTTGGGGGTTCCCTCTGAAACCAGAGAGGTAAGGTTCTGCTGTTGGGTCACATTGAGAGGTCCAGTCAGTGGGTTGGTCCCTCTGGAGGAGAAACCACCAGACCACTCTGTTTAGAAGAAATAGAAGAAGAGGTAGAGGAGATTAATTTATTTGTCCATTTACTACATGAGAAGTGGAAATTACACTTTTCCATTTACACATATCCCATTCTCCGCAGTAGGCATATGCATAAGGTACATATATTTGCACAGACATACATATACACAGCGAGGGAGTTTGAGGGCTGTTTACCCTGTGAGGAGTTGATGTGGTGGTAAGAGTCAGACCCAGACGTAGCATCATCCCCATGCTCAGATCCTGTGAAGGGTATCCTGGTGGTGACTGCCCCAGCCCCGGCTCCAGTGCGGCCAGTCGGGAGGTCCCAGGTGGAGGCCCGGGACTGGGAGGAGGAGTTGGAGTCCTCAGAGTACATGGAGGTGTTGTTGGAGGTGACAGACAGTAAGGTCCTCTCTCCCGCTCCACTCACAGTGGAGGAGATGTAGGTGCTGTCAGTTTGGACGGGGATGGGGTGAGCCACAGTTCCTAGGTCTGTCAACTGGTCCTGTCTGAGAGTGGCTGTTGACTGCCCATGCCCGAGACCCACGGTGCCTCGGTTCGTCGACTGGTCCTCTCTGAGACCCACGGTGCCTCGGTTCGTCGACTGGTCCTCTCTGAGACCCACGGTGCCTCGGTTCGTCGACTGGTCCTCTCTGAGACCCACGGTGCCTCGGTTCGTCGACTGGTCCTGCCTGAGACTGCGGTCAGCATCAGGGCTGTCCTGAGGCAGTCTGGCTTGTGTCACAGACACAGACCTGAGGTCTACTCGAAGCCCAGGGTAGGTCTCTGGTAGGTGGTCTGGTGCTAGACTGGTCAGGTCCTCCCACTGTGTGGTAGCCTCTGTGGACACTACAATGGTAGAGCTCATCTGCTCTTTCGACAAACTACGGGTTCCTTCTGATGCCCCGCGGGTTGAGTCCGTGGAGAGATGCGTGTTTTGTTCAGTGGCTGTGAAAAATAAATAAATACAATTAAGGATGATAGGTATGAGTTTTCTATGTTCAAGAAAAGCAATGTGTCCCATAGGCCTACATAATGAGTTGGGGAGAAAGACACCCAAAACAAAATCTTAAATGTCTGCAATGTGCACATCAAGCCACCAGATGGCCCCAGAGTGGTCTTGTCTGGCTTCAAAACGCTGAAAGGGAAGACGTTGTCAGGAGTTGCTACCTGTGGATGTAATGATTTTGGGTGGAGAACAATTGGCAGCCCGGCCTGTCTACCCTGACAAAAGCCTGGGCCCTAAATATGGAGGTGCACTCAGGCCTTTGGGACCTTGCCATTTCCTTCCTAAACCTGATCTAGCAGAAGCCATAGACGTTAAAATACAGCCACACCGCAGATGTCGGTTGAGTTCATATTGGGTTCATAAACCTAGGCCTAAAGCTTGGTTTATAGTTGGTCTGGGGCCTGTAATCTCTGCCTATCTACTCTGCGCAGCTTGTTGACAGCCTGCCTGTCTGTAGGGAAGGCCTGTGCCTGGCACTTCTGCACTGACTCAACACTGCTGCTGGAGGGCTTTGGAACAATAACCTACTGCCAGCGCCAAGGAAGAGCTGAGTGCTGGATAACATCCTGAATGTAACACATAGCAATGACACAGTCACTACGCAGGTAGAGGGAAGAAGAGTTCAGCAATGGTATAATCAGTCCACAGAGAGAGACCTCGGATGCATCCCAAACGGCACACTATTCCCTATATAGGGCACTACTTTTGACCGGAGCCGTATGGCAGGCCCAATAAGTTAGCTTGTGTGTTTAGTTTTTTTCTTTCTAAACCAGCGCCATCATTTGTGTGGCTCCCAGTTCATGACGATGATGAAATGGGTTCTGTCCCAAATGACACCCTTGGCTGTTCCATAATGGTCCAGACTCAGACTTTTTGACAGAGACTGTAGTGCGCTAATATAGTGGATGTGAAAGTCACCCAAAGCATGTTGGCTGGAGTACATCTGTAAAGAAAATCAATTCCCTGAGATCTAAAGCCAACCTCTGCTGGATAAGTCAGTTGGCTTTGAGTTGTGTAGTTTTGCAGAAGATCGCTGGTTCGCGCCCTGCTCGGGGCAGAACAGAAAGCACTCTGTTACATTTATATACAGAAAGAGACTATTCACCTTCTCAAGAAGCGGACCTCGACCCCTGTGCAGATTGAGGTAAACTAAAAACTAACTTTAAACATCAGCTATCTGAGCAGCTAACCGATCGCCGCTGCTGTACATAGCCCATCTGTAAATAGCCCATACAATCTACCTACCTCATCCCTATATTGTTTTTATTTACTTTTCTGCTCTTTTGCACACCAGTACTTCTACTTAAACATCATCATCTGCACATCTATCACTCCAGTGTTCATTTTCTAAATTGTAATTACCTCGCTACTATGGCCTATTTATTGCCTTACCTCCTCACGCCATTTGCACACACTGTATATAGACTTTCTTTTTTTTCTATTGTGTTATTGACTGTACACTTGTTTATTCCATGTGTAACTCTGTGTTGTTGTTTGTGTCGCACTGCTTTGCTTTATATTGGCCAGGTCGCAGTTGTAAATGAGAACTCAACTAGCCTACCTGGTTAAATAAAGGTGAAATAAAAAAATTAAAAGGTACAGTAAAGGCTTGAGACAGCTGTTGTCACCAATCCGATGTAGTGATTGAGAAGGGAAAACGGTGCTTGAACCAGAGCACCTGCAGTTAACAGCCAAGCACACTGCCCCCTGTGCCATAAAGGTTCAGACCTCTTGGTAGTGGCCGTAGTAACCTATGCTTACAAGGAGGATATAATAGCTCTACTCTCTAATGAAGTCTGGGCAAATAATTACCGGAAAGAGTCAACACTTTCTCCACATTTACTCACTGACAATACCTCATACGAATTTTGAGGTAAACAACACTTCCAAAACTCTGGCTGAGTGCTGAAACAAAAGTCAACAAAGACATTCATTGGTTTGAAAGGTAAACCTTAGAAGTTGTTCAGTACAGGGTGTATTATTCTAATCTACTGTAGGCTATTAGCTGCCAAGCATCTTAGTATATTTTCTCAAATGATCACTATGATGAATTATACTGAACAAAAATATAAACGCAACATGTAAAGTGTTGGCCCCATGTTTGATGAGCTGAAATAAAAGAAATCACATGAATGTTCCATACGAACAAAAAGCTTACTTCTCTCCAATTTTGTGCACAAATTTGTTTACATCCCTGTTAGTTTGCATTTCTTATTTGCCAAGATAATCCATCCACCTGACAGGTGTGGCATATCAAGAAGATGATTAAACGAATGATCATTACACAGGTGCACCTTGTGCCGGGGACAATAAAAAGGCCACACTAAAATGTGCAATTTTGTCACAACACAAATCCACAGATGTCTCAAGTTTTGAAGGAGTGTGCAATTGGCAAGCTGACTGCTGGAATGTAAACCAGATATGTTGCCAGAGAATTTAATGTTAATTTCTCTACCATAAGCCACCTCCAACATGGTTTTATAGAATTTGGCAGTAAGTCCAACTGGCCTCACAACCGCAGACCACGTGTAACCATGCCAGCCCAGGACCTTGTTCTGGGATTTTCAACCTAAATGCTGTTATTTCATTTAGTCTAAAAATACCCCGGGATATTGATCAAGTAGTCTATAAACATGCAATAAATAGTCCGTTATAGTTTACTTTTACATGCAATGATTAAATCACGACTGAGATTTAAATAGTCTCTGACAACAAAAAACCACATCCGTGCCACATACAGGGATGGGGCAGTGTGTAGAACTATTGACCCGTTTGCGAATTCCAAGGGATGCACCCTCTTCCATATGTCTGTAGGTGCCTACCTTACTACCCCTTACCTAATTTGTCTTCACTCAATGTCCGGGTCTCACTGTCATCAGAATGCCGGTCTCGGTGGTATTGTTCTGTTCCAGTTGATGATACCTCCCTAAAGTCTTTAGACGTTCCAGAAGTAGTAAACAAGTATTTTGGTAAGGCAGTTATTTCTTCAGAGTTCGTAACGCTGGGAGAAAAGTATCCCCTCGTCACCAGTGTCCTATCCATATAGTTTCTGCTGGAGGTGTACGTCCACGCATTGATGGACCTCAGAACGATCAAGAGGACCACAAGAGAAAGACGAGTCAGGACTACGTGACTCAAAGAACACGTTTCCATAATCAAAACGACACGAAAACGGAGGAAGGTAAGAGTATATTCCAAAAAAGAAACGGCGAGTCACCCACAGCCAACATTGGAAACTGTGTTCTTCAGTAATTTCTCATTTAAAAAATCCATTCGGAGACCCTAAACACGTATTGATCCGATGGCGGGCAATAAATTCGAAAACCCTAAAGTGGTGATGGAAAAAGAAGCACGTTATCACATCCGAGGCGCCTAGCTCCTCCCACACACAACAGTTGGCCGTCCGCGGACTAGCCTATTGTTACACTCAACTTTTTTTAAATTTTATTTTACCTTTATTTAACTAGGCAAGTCAGTTAAGAACAAATTCTTATTTTCAATGACGGCCTAGGAACAGTGGGTTAACTGCCTGTTCAGGGGCAGAACTAGACTTCAGAATATCACGAATCTCTGATTCTGTTACTTTATATTGATTTCTTCAACGTAAGATACAATAGTAAACTCGACATGCATGCCACAAGTGTGGCGTTGAGACCTCAAAGATGAAACGTCGACTTGATGTTACAAAGTTGCAAATCAGCTGGAAATGTTACACCACCCTCATCTACATACACGCAGATGAAGACAGACATGTTAATCAGAGGTCAAACACAGATTGGAAGCAAATAACATGTATTGTTTATATATTCCATGATAATGGACACAATAAATAGAGAAGAACCATTTGAGCACGTCATTGAGAGGAATGCATTGCTAAAACATGTAATGCATTGCCACAGTCACAGAGACCTGTACAAATCCAGATGTCATAGAGTAGGACTACTGATTTCAGCTTTCAGTTTGACTGCTTATAATCTGTCTATACATTCTAGAATGAGACATTACTTCAGCCTGGTCCCAGATCTTTTTGTGCTGTTTTGCTAACTCCTATGGTCATTGTAACGAGTTGGCAAGACAGCACAAAGAGATATTGGACCAGGCTACTATGGTCTGTGATGGGACCAGCCATCCAGAGTTGTGGTGATTAGTTAAATTGTAGGTGTGCCATCCTGTCTGGTTCGATAAAGGAAGACTGGTGGTAGCGGTCCCGAGAGGCAAAGTCCAGGTTTTCCTCTGTCAGCTGCCTAGTTTCCATGCCGACTCCTGACAGAGAGGGTGTCACGACAATCTGGTCCCGAGGAAGCTCACCCCTGAAGGAAAGGACATTCATAATAATTAGAATAGAATGTGCAGGCTCAATGGTCTGGGGCTAAATCCCGGGCTCCTCTTAAATCAGTCTCCTGAGTTCCTAAACATTTCCCAAACTTGGTTACCAAGATGTTGATTTCACTGCTTCTGTCTACTATATTTAGAAATTATCTACATATTTGGTCTTAAAGGTAGACTCAGCGATATGACGTAGATACATAAAGTAAACAGCATAGTGGGTTAATTTTCGATACAACTAAGAGCGTTGAAGCGTGAGGCTCAAGTTCTTTGCTGTTTTGGTTCCGTAGCTACCACGTTGTGAAAAGCGTGACGCAGACTCGTGCGAATTCTAAGATACGGTTTTGTGACTGTGAGAGCGAAGTCTTGCATCTCGCTCATCTCAATATCTGCAGTGATGCTCTAGGCAATGTCATTTCGCTGTGTCTGCCTTTCAAGATGTCGCCAAACAACATCGCCAAACATCAAACAACTAGAAAGCTGAATACATGATGAACAATGTTCATTTTATACGAGTTTTTGTGATGCTGTATACCTTCCTAGGTTGCTCAGGGTTGTCCTAATCCATCTGAAAAAGCTGAAATGAGCTGCCACTCCTGTAAATACACACAAAAAAAACATTGTAATAAAGATGATACATCAATTACTAGCTGATATTATAAACCATATTTCAACAACAAAACATCTAAGTTCAATGTATTCAATAAGCTAAAGCTTGCCACTCCAGAATAAAAAAATATTCCTCTGATATACAGTATGAGATATTTGTGTGACCTGTAAAATATGAAAACCATTTTACTAACCATGACACCTGTGACATGTGTGGTGTGCATGTGTGATCTACATTATGCCTCTGTCACAGTCTTGAGTTAGGGGAGCAAAGCAGGGTATTGTATGGAGGGGAGATTGTATATCACAGAGTTGCAGAATCCTCTAACTCAGCTATTCTAACTATCCTGCTGAACAGCTGTGTGGCTGAGAGACTGTAACTGAAGGCTTCAGCAGTGACTGACACATACTTTCTTGTATTAGAAATGCACAGAGATGTGTGAATGTGACAGTTGTTGACATGGATGGATAGTCACCTATTGGAAGGCCAGGGCTTGCTTTTCCAATGTAGAGGAAGAGGACCAAGGCGACTATTATATTGGCCAAGGCGTAGACCCACTGAATGACAAACATGATCAGGATGGAACATAATGCCTGCACAGGGGGAAAAACAGTAGTAATGAAGAAAATACATTTAGATACAATAGGGCAGAAATGCTATACTGCATGTTTTACTGGCTTACTTACACCAATCAGTGCAATCCAGTGGTTGCAGAATTTGGCATAGAAGGAATCAGGCATCAGTTGGATTTCTGATCCCAGGTAGTCTGGTTTACAGTCAGAATCTGCCATCATATTTACAGAAATGAATGAAGTATAAACAACAGGCATTATAACAAAAAGGTAGACACAATCCAGACATTCAATAACCTATTTCACTATTACATCACTATGTAAACAGTGTACTGTATGAAGGGGTTAAATGGTTGCAAATTAGGTATAGAATGTCTTAAAATGCCGACACACACACTCATGCATGCCCACGCACACAAGGAGTGATGAAGTTGACTTAATCAGAGCTGGGCACTATGTGCCCAATGGTACCACTTAAAAAATGTCAAAAGTGAACAAAAATTCTAAGTCGAAGTATTCCTCACCAGTCTTTTTTCTCTGTGACCCTGGAGGGTCAAGCTCTATGGGGTTACGACCGGGAAGGAGGGTCTTGTCCTGTATCACTTCCTCAGGGTCCGGGCTGGGCTCTCCAGGTCTTTCCTGGGGGAAGATACACTCTCCTGGACCTGGGGGAGCCGGATCAACCCCTCCCTCTCCTTCTCCATCTTCATCTCCCTCACTAGGGAAGGCATTGCTGTTAAGGTCTAGCCCAAAGCTGTCCATCAGAGTCTTCTTGGCAGGAGCTTTCACCCTCCTGATCCTGCCTCTCAGGTCTGGCATGGACACCTTCTCTGTGGCCTTGTCCTTTTCTGTCTCCTCCTGTTCACCACCATTGGGCAGGGGAAAGATCTGGTCCATATCCCTAGTAAACTCTAATAGGGTCCCCTTCCCTGGGCTCTCACCATCCACCTCTGTACCATAACCCTGGTGGGTAGTGGGGGAAAAAGTTTTGTGATATATTGTACTGACCTGAATATGAGTTTTTTAGTTTTTGCCTTTTCTTGCTTAAATTTTGATTGACACTTGATTTACCCTTGATTGAACTTAAACGACAGAACTCAACATTTAACAGAATTTAGAAAAATGTATTGACTTATGAAGAAAAAAACCTGGTGGGTGGTGGTCATGAGGGGCTTCGACGTATGGTTTGTGAAGGATGAGGCTCCAGTCCCAGGCCTCTTGGCAGGACCAACCCTCTTCTCTCTGGGCTGGAGGTTATAGGTCATCGCCACGCTGAAGTAAGAGTAGTCAAAGTCAGCTTTGATTCAAGATGTCTAGGGTCTGGTTCCAGCACACATGCACGCCCAGTGCACACACACACACACCTGAAGTAGGAGTAGTCAATGAAGCTGTAGGTGAGCATGAAGTTGATGGTGACGATGGGGGCCAGGATGTTGACCTGTCCAATGAAGATGAAAGCCATGGTCAGCAGGCTAGTCAAGACTATGGCCGCCACCGGAGTCTTATTAGGACCTTTCTGTTGGGAGACAGACAGAGAGGACAAAGAGAGAGATAGAGGGGGAGATAGAGGGAGATAAAAAGAAGATATGCTATTCTCTGCTGAGAAGGTCTAATTTCAACAAAAGAGCCAAACCGGTTGTTTAAAAACGTTGCTGTTGTCTCAGACTCAGCCTGCTCTGACTAGAACTACAACCATGCTGCCTGAACCACCTCTCTCTCGATCTCTCTCGCTTTCTGGCAGTGTTCCAGGCCAATCTGGGCCGGCCCCGTACATCTCCCTTCCCTCCCTTCCTGGGTTTGTTCTGAGGCTTTGATTCGGGTCGAGATGTCTAGGGCCTGGCTCTAGCGAACACACACAGTACAGGCCAGGCAGTACTGAGGGGCGTGGGGGCCGAGGAGAGGAAGGGGGTTAGTGTGCTGCGTTTCATAAGCCACGACCAACCGTTAGGCTACACTCAGGCAGCATCTGAAATGGCACCCTATTCTCTATATAGTGCACTACTTTTAACCAGAACCTATAGGGCTCTGGTCAAAAGTAGTGAACTATATAGGAAATGGGGTGACACTTGGGATGCTCCATCCGTTCTCTTTCTCTCTGTGAGGTTAGTTTACTCAACTGACCACTCTAAAATCCGGCCCTTTTCTCACCGTTTCCCATGGAACCCACCCATCGTACCGCTATCACCCCCCACCCACTGGAGACAGACTAGATTGTGTTTGATGTTTTTGATTTAGCCAAGGGAGAAACATGTCAGTTCAAGTTATGTGACAAACTGTTTATAGCAGCACAATGTGTTTTTTGGCTTAGGTTAGTTTTGTGGCACTGTTCGCGTGAGAAGGATTATCAGGAGCTGTATTAACAGTCTAAGAGTAGGAGTGCTGATCTAGGATCAGGTCCACCCAATCTATGTCACCTTATTCACTGTGATGTAAAATCCGAGATCAGCACTCCTACTCTGAAATGCTTAATACATAGAGCCCCTGATCCATTTCTCTTCATTTTGGATTCATGGATCATCCATCCATCCTGCCAGGCAAACCCACCCCTTGTCCCAGGAAGGCGAGGGCTGGGATGACCCTCTCCTGGGCGATGACCTGGAGGATCCTGGGCGCCCCGTACAGACCGCCCATGCAGGAGGCCAGCGAGGAGATGTAGAGGCCCAGGAGAAACAAGAAACCCACCAAGGAGACCTGGGAAGTTGGAACAAAACAAAAAGAGGAGGGAAAGAGGCCCCATGATGACTATACCCAGCTAAGTTCTCCTCAACTAACCCCTTATGAAAATAGGTTAGAAGCAGGAAAAAAACGAGGACATAATGTAGGCATTTTTTCAATTAGAACATTTTCCTATACACATTTGGTAGCACTTTACTAGTTAAAAGATGGCACCAACAGATATGGCAGCTCTGCTTCTAGCTCCTAAGCAACTTTGTACAAGCATTTCGCTATACCCGCAATCTGCTAAATATGTGTGTGACCAATACAATTACCTGCAGGCTTTAAATAAAGTGTTACCATGAGTAAACATATTTTTTAAAATCACAAATAAATCTGTTTGCAAAGAACTTGGTGTACAAAGTGTGTGTGCTGTATATTTTCACTGAGCTCCATAGGATTTCTGCTGTACCATATGCTGTAGATAACGTGTACACATATGCAACAGATAGCCCATTCCTCTCAACACCCCCTAGACCACCACCCACTAATCCAACCCCCCACCCTCACCACAGACAGCTGAGCTGCACCCCCTGTACAGTGTATAAACTCTAACCCCCAAGCGCCCACACCCTCCCACCACCTCCCCCTGCTAGCTGGTGTAGGGACAGCTGTGACTGGGGAGAGTGTGGAGGTGGGGGTGGGAGGGTATTGACCTCAGCAGTACAACGCTTATCTCATTTCTGTGTGTGAATATGTGCGTGTGTGTGTGTGGGGGGGGGGGGGGGGGCTCAGCGGCAGAGCTTTTCTCCCATTTTCTGTCATTCTCAGCTGTACAAATGGGGTTCAGAGAACATACTGTTGTCGCTCTAGAAAGAGGCCCACTGAGACCACTGAGATTAAACAATTTCTCATCCTCATCATCACCTTCTTCATCACTAGCCTGGTCTCAGGTCTGTGTTATCCAATGACAATAATTAGCATAGAATTTAGCAAGACAGCATAAACAGATGTGTGATCAGGCTACTTCGTCACACGTATAATAACAGATTCCCACTGCCTATCACACAGTTAGGATATAAGGGAACACACATGCAGTTCTTGTGTAGCCTATGTCTGTGTACATGTTCAAAATGTTGAAGAACGTGTAGGAAGTATAAAATACGTTGGACATGAATACTTCTGAACTTGATCATCAATAGGAAAGAGTAAGCTCTTCAAAAGGAAATAATCACTATGGTCACAATGAGGAAAGGAGGATGGACAGAGAGAGTTTACCTTTTCTGCTATTAAGAAGTCGAAGTGCAGTGCCTCTCTGGTGCAGATGGCTCCCAGCAGGAACACAAAGACCAGATACAGGAACCACCTGTAGTGGCCAACAATACCACCATCACTTTTTCATCAGTTAGATGGAAGATCACACATCTCACTATAAATAGGAAATTATGTCACAAGATCCTAAATGTTTCATGGCATGTTGGGATTGGTGTGGGAATAAAGATTAAATGGTATAATGTTTTTCAAATCCCCAGCAAAAAAAAAGCAGAGGAACAAGTCCTGGAACACCTTAATGTAATAAGTGTTGGTAGTAACAACAGACACGTACGAGGTACAGACAGCAGCCAGTGTTCCCACAGGGATGTTGTGTTCAGGTCTCTGCAGATCTGAGCTCATGTTGAAGCCTGCCATCACACCTACGCACCAGGGACAGGACTATATAATTATAACTGTTATATTATAACTATTATAATTATAACAATTATAATCACATGTATACAAATTGTCACTGTGGAAGCTCAAACCTACCATGAAGGCAATGGCTAGAAAAGGGGCATTGTTAATGACCATTGAACAGCAGGACACCTTAGAGATTGTGCATTTAAAGCAATGTTCATAGTTGGTCCTTTGAACCACTAGAATGTGAGTGTCAATCGACAGTCGTTAGACCTAGAGCATGGCCTGTGCAATGACTGTGATATGTGATTTTGAATGCAGACACTTATCCAGAGTTACCAAAATGTAAACATGTAAGCAGCTGTAAACATGGTTATAGTAGTTCACCTGTAGCAGCGGGGAAGAACACTCCAAATACAGTGAAGAATCCTTCTCCTGTCGTGTAGTCTGGTAGAGTGTTCTTACGTAGCAGCTCCTCGGAGTACCCTACGAAGCCATGCTCTGAAACAACAAAACATCCACAAAGGCCAAGGTTTAACAGAGATTCAGCATAAAGTTAAGTCTCTTATTTGTGTGGACATTGTGATCTGATCTTTACATTCATTAAGTTTTCATAATGCTCTTAGGCATTTTAACTCCTGCCCAATTCCCTGATTGAGTCCATAACTTCTGGTAGCATTGTACGGAAAGCCTGCTGATTATTATTAAGGCTCATACATGCTCATAACAGGTTATAAAGCATCCTTACTGCAGGCTTTAAAGGGCATATTTATACAATTCTAAAAACATCGATTGATGATATTACATTAAAATGGACTTAATGCAAATGTTTATTAAAAAAACTATAATTATACACTTCCATTTTCGCAATTTACCAACAATACATTTCGGCTTTGACGTCAAGAAGGGAACGGCCTGGTGGTGGCGGCAGTGCACTACAACCACTGTTTATCGGCATGCATGTTTGGCCTGAAATTCAAGAAGATGGGAAGAAATTGGGGCCACTTAGTGAGGATGCGGTGGGCAGACTGGGTCAGGGGAACCCCTGCCTGGTTCTTAAGTCACAGGCAGGGCTCACTTCGTCAAAAACGATTACAATGGCTACCAACAGTGGAAGAGTCGATTCACCATGAAGCTAAGGGAAACAAATGGCCCTGTGCCCAAATGGCCCTGTGTGTTACTACAGCACAACGGCAGGTGGCTTCGGTGATGGAAGTGAATCGGTAAGTAGGTACTAAAGTGTCCAAAGAGTTTTGTCATGTTATGTCGCTAGTAGATGATTAAAAAAAACACTAAGATAGCCATGCAAAACAAACTGGCCCACTCACACAGATCTAGCATGGTGTTTGGAAAAAGCTAAATACCAATTGGATTAAATGTAAAAAAAATAATAATTAAAAGACAACATTTTAAAGGTACAGTACCAGTTAAAAGTTTGGACACACCTTCTCATTCAAGGGGGTTTCTTATTTTGACTATTTTCTACATTGTAGAATAATAGTGAAGACATCAAAACTATGAAATAACACAACGCAAAAAAGTGTTAAACAAATGTTATATTTTAGATTCTTCAAAGTAGCCACCCATTCTCTCAACCAGCTTCATGAGGAATGCTTTCCCTACATATGCTGAGCACTTGTTGGCTGCTTTTCCTTCACTCTGCAGTCCAACTCATCCCAAACCATCTCAATTGGGTTGAGGTCGGATGATTGTGGAGGCCAGGTCATCTGATGCAGCACTCCATCACTCTCCTTCTTGGTCAAATAGCCCTTACACAGCCTGGAGGTGTGTTGGGTCAATGTCCTGTTGAAAAACAAATGATAGTCCCACTAAGCGCAAACCAGATGGGATGGCGTATTGCTGCAGAATGCTGTGGTAGCCATGCTGGTTAAGTGTGCCTTGAATTCAAAATAAATCACTGAGAGTGTCACCAGCAAAGCACCCCCACACCATCACACCTACTCCTCCATGCTTCACGGTGGGAACCACACATGCGGAGATCATCAGTTCACCGACTCTGCGTCTCACAAAGACACGGCGGTTGGAACCAAAAATCTAAAATCCACCGGTCTAATGTCCATTGCTCGTGTTTCTTGGCCCAAGCAAGTCTCTTTTTCTTATTGGTGTCCTTTAGTAGTGGTTTCTTTACAGCAATTCAACCATGGGTTTTGCAACTGCAAATGAAAAAACTTTCAAAGTTCTTCAAATTGTCCGGAGTGACTGACCTTCATGTCTTAAAGTAATGATGGACTGTCATTTCTCTTTGCTTATTTGAGCTGTTCTTGCCATAATATGGACTTGGTATTTTACCAAATAGGGCTATCTTCTGTATACTACCCCTACCTTGTCACAACACAACTGATTAGCTCAAACACATTAAGATGGAAAAATTCCACAAATTAACTTTTAACAAGGCACACCTGAAAAATTCCACAAATTAACTTTTAACAAGGCACACCTGTGGCTACCTCATGAATCTGGTTGAGAGAATGCCAAGAGTGTTTTGCTGAACAGCCTGATCTTTATTGGCCAATATAACTTCCAGGATATCATGCTAGCCAATGTTTGTGTTAGCCATTATACTTGGATTTACCGCTGCTAGTAGTAGCACTCAGGTTAACATGTGGCTAGCTATAGCTACCGTCGGTCAACAACAGTGTTCTAGACAGTTTGGTTCATAGACGTTCAATGTCTACTATGATGGTAAAGGGTTATCTTGATTGTGTGTAACAGTACAAGAACTGCTGATGTGCTGAACTGCAAATAAGTAATGTGTTTCAAGGCTGCTAGTGGTTAGCTAGTAGTGGTAAGCCAGGAGTGTAAAAGGGGCTATGCTAAAAGCCTGTGAGCTGTATAAGTAAAAATATTTTCAGCTGATACAGAATAAAGAAATCACAGGATATAATCAAATGATAAGTTGGCTTTATTCAGAGTGCCGGTATGATGTGGGTCTTAACTGTGTTATGTGGACAGTGACTTCACTCCTGCTCACCTAGCACTCCTCTTTACGTCGCATTTCCCCACGGTTTTCTGACATGGGATATTATATTGGGATATTTAGTTGGAAGGATGAAAAACAATTTGTCTGTTTAACAGCAACCTAATTCTGCAGTCTAAAAGAGAGAGTGTGAGAGAGAGTAATAGAGAGAGAGAGAGTGACCCTAGTCGTTTTTCCTGTGTTAGGTAAAACCAGGGCTGGACTCGGGAACCAGACTAACCCTAACCCCCCCGGATCAAGACAGAAGTGTCTGCTCTGATCCTGACAGACAACCTCAGACCATTAGAACCTAACCATAAATTTTTTTTATTTCACCTTTATTTAACCAGGTAGGCTAGTTGAGAACAAGTTCTCATTTACAACTGCGACCTGGCCAAGATAAAGCAAAGCAGTGCGACATAAACAACAACACAGAGTTACACATGGAATAAACAAGCGTACAGTCAATAACACAATAGAGAAAGAAAGTCTATATACAGAGTGTGCAAATGGCATGGGGAGGTAGGCAATAAATAGGCTATAGTAGCGAGGTAAATTACAATTTAGCAGATGATGATGTGCAAGTAGAGATACTTGTGTGCAAAAGAGCAGAAAAGTAAATAAAAACAGTATGGGGACGAGGTAGTTAGATTGGGTGGGCTATTTACAGATGGACTATGTACAGCTGCAGCGATCGGGTTAGCTGCTCAGATAACTGGTATTTAAAGTTAGTGAGGGAGATATAAGTCTCCAGCTTCAGGGATTTTTTCAAGTCGTTCCAGTCACTGGCAGCAGAGAACTGGAAGGAAAGGCGGCCAAAGGAGGTGTTGGCTTTAGGGATGACCAGTGAGAAATACCTGCTGGAGCGCGTGCTACGGGTGGGCGTTGTTATCGTGACCAGTGAGCTGAGATAAGGCGAAGCTTTACCTAGCATAGACTTATAGATGTAACTGTCCAGGAGAGGAACCATATCTGCCCCGCCTAGATGCGTGCAATCAGGGGACCAGGACCTAGTTTACAGTAACACTGGCCAAGTTAAACAGAGGTAGCAGACTAGCTGTACCAGCACTGTAGTTTTGACAGAGAAACGGAGAGGGAGCTGGGCTGGGCATGCTCACTCACAGACAACAACCCTTACACAGGTGCCCGACAAACATTTGCACAAAAAGCACAGAGATTGTTCTGCTATACAGTCGGATGGACATGACTGATTTGTTCACACCTCGTTATGAAATTTAACATGGGAAATGCGGTGTATGGATGGTTTAGATTTCAGTGCACATAGCTGGTCATGATATGCAGGGAGGACTGCAAGCAATACAGCTATATACAGTTGAAGTCGGAAGTTTACATACACCTTAGCCAAATACATCTTAACTCCGTTTTTCACAATTCTTGACATTTAATCCTAGTAAAAATTCCCTGTTTTTGGATCACCACTTTATTTTAAGAATGTGAAATGTCAGAATAATAGTAGAGAGAATGATTTATTTAAGCTTTTATTTCTTTCATCACATTCCCAGTGGGTCAGAAGTTTACATACACTCAATTAGTATTTGGTAGCATTGCCTTCAAATTGTACCTTGACTTTGTTGTCCTTAAGCCATTTTGCCACAACTTTGGAAGTATGCTTGGGGTCATTGTCCATTTGGAAGACCCATTTGCGACCAAACTTTAACTTATTGACTGATGTCTTGAGATGTTGCTTCAATATATCCACATAATTTTCCTGCCTCATGATGCCATCTATTTTGTGAAGTGCACCAGTCCCTCCTGCAGCAAAGCACCCCCACAAAATGATGCTGCCACCCCCGTGCTTCACGGTTGGGATGGTGTTCTTCGGCTTGCAAGCCTCCCCCTTTTTCCTCTGAACATAACAATGGTCATTATGGCCAAACAGTTCTATTTTTGTTTAATCAGATCAGAGGACATTTCTCCAAAATCTACGATCTATGTCCCCATGTGCAGTTGCAAACCGTAGTCTGGCTTTTTTATGGCAGTTTTGGAGCAGTGGCTTCTTCCTTGCTGAGCGGCCTTTCAGGTTATGTCGATATAGGACTCGTTTTACTGTGGATATAGATACATTTGTACCTGTTTCCTCCAGCATCTTCACAAGGTCCTTTGCTGTTGTTCTGGGATTGATTTGCACTTTTCGCACCAAAGTACATTCATCTCTAGGAGACAGAACGCGTCTCCTTCCTGAGTGGTATGAAGGCTGCATGGTCCCATGGTGTTTATACTTGCGTACTATTGTTTGTATAGATGAACGTGGTACCTCCAGGCGTTTGGAAATTGCTCCCAAGGATGAACCAGACTTGTGGAGGTCTACACTTTTTTTTCTGAGGTCTTGGCTGATTTCTTTTGATTTTGCCATGATGTCAAGCAAAGAGGCACTGAGTTTGAAGGTAGGCCTTGAAATACATCCACAGGTACACCTCCAATTGACTCAAATGATATCAATTAGCCTATCAGAAGGTTCTAAAGCCATAGCATAATTTTCTGGAATTGTCCAAGCTGTTTAAAGGCACAGTCAACTTAGTGAATGTAAACTTTTGACCCACTGGAATTGTGATACAGTGAGTTATAAGTGAAATAATCTGTCTGTAAACAATTGTTGGAAAAATTACTTGTGTCATGCACAAAGTAGATGTCCTAACCGACTTGCCAAAACTATAGTTTAACAAGAAATTTGTGGAGTGGTTGAAAAACGAGTTTTAATTACTTCCAACTTCAACTGTAAGCAACTGTGGAGTAAATGGTAAGCCTACACAAACAATAGCCTTCAAGCAATTAAGAAAACAGGAAAATATAAAGAAATATATTCAATGACCATGAATAAAAGCTTGTATGAATCAAGTTATTCAGCTGCAAGAAACTATTCCTGCAGTCTTTGTAATGGTTCATGTGGTTCCTCCTGAGGTTGAGGTACTGTAAGTCTGCATCCCAAATAGCACCAAATTCCATATATAGTGCACTGCCTTTGACCAGGGCCCATAGGGTCAAAAGTAAATTTCCCTGCTTAAATAAATGAACACATGCATGATTCACAGACTCTATAATGTGAGGACAGAGGATAGTTATTATATTAGTTATGAAGAAGAAGTTGACTTTATCGTACAGTGTACACACTACTGAGACTCCTGTATTTTTTCTACCCGAGAGTCAGACCACACTACCGCAGCCAGGAATGACTTGTCAGACTACATCATTAAACAGTTACATGAACAGAGGAAGGAAGTTAAGATTACTTCACAAATCAAAACGTGTTCTCTCTTTTAAAGGGTTAGACGTATTCCCAGTTGACTCATTAAATTAGTTTTCCCACACAGAGCACAGGTCAGTGTCAGGATAACGATGCAGAAATGTTCGAGATTTAGAGGATGTTTCAAATGTATTTATATTTCACCACAAAGTTATGGCACTACTGGGAGTGGCATAGAGCTTCTGGATTCTCCCACGAGAAACTGTTAGTTAATCATTCCTTTACCTCTCAGACCTCTATACTGCCCTAGCTGTCCGACGTTAAGAGTACAGTCACAGTCAGTAAGGCAATATAAAGGCAGGTAGACGAGGTAAAGAATACTAACAGCCAGATGGTTGCAGTTATGTAATAAGCAATAACCGATCCTTTACTGCAACATTTCCGTAACATAGACAACCTATCTAAATGAGAAAATGTTCTTGAAACCGGCTGTATTTGACACTTCAGTTTCAGAATTTCATCTACTTCATCCACCAGAAATACATATATCTTGCCATAAAAGACAGCATTAACCATTGAGACTACCTTGACCCTATGTCGACCAGCCTAGCTGGCCTACTCAAATCACCAGTCTGATCTAAAGTGTTATCAAACTATAAACACATTTGCCTGGCACCTCCTTTTTAAAAGGAGGTGCCAGCCAAACCAGGCCGTACATCCCCCAACCAAGGGTGTATCCAAAATAGCTCTAATGGCCCTGGTCAAAAGTAGTGTACTATATATGGAATAGGTTGCCATTTCAGACACAGTCCTAGTCTCCTAGACTGGAGGACAGGGTGGCTCCGTGCCAAAGCATGATATCACCTCAAAACACAGCAGCAACTTATTAGGAACTTATTAGTTTCACTAAGCCACAACTACAAGATGTGATCCCTATGGCAGCTCTGGGGAGTGTCCCAAATGTCACCCTATTCCCATAGGTCTCTGGTCAAAGGTACTGCACTATGCAGGGAATAGGTAGCCATTTGGGATGAAGACCTGGGCTCTGGGTTCTGACTGAGAAGGAGAGGATCATTAGGGATGAAAGGTTTGGACTGGAAAGGAAAGGAGAGACATGGTGTGCAAAAGTCTGGGGTAAGGTTTTAGGTTTCAGCTTCCTGAACTAAACCAACCCACATAACCACCACCACCACCATTTACGTAGTGTTCTTTGTGGTTTGTTGAGAGAAAGAAAGGAGAAACACCCAGCTCCTACTGGAAGACTGTGTATTTGCATCCCAAATGGCACCCTATTCTCTTATACAGGGGTTCTCAAAGTTTGTGTCCAGCTTCACCTTTTGTGATTGCAAATTCATCAGGGACCCCCTCGTAATAAGAACACAAATAAAAATAGTCTACAAGGAGTTTTACTATGACGTCTGCCGATAACATTTAAAGGCCCGCCTCTTGGCATCGCAGTGAATTTTGTCATGGGGCAGAGTGATGTTTTTGTTATTGCCGCTTTAAAGCAAATTTCGGAAATTTGACACATTTTGCCATGAGGCAGAGCAAACTTTTCAGTTTTAAAGCTTAAATTACAGTGCATTTATGTAAAAATATATATATTTTTTAAAATGCATAATTGGTGGAGTACTGTTCATACCAATATCCCTGTGAGCCCCACAGGCCCATGTAGCCTAAGGTTAAGAACATAAATTGTACATGAATATTATTACATTGTATTACACACTTTAATCTGTTAGTAATATTCGTTAAAAAAGAAACGCAACTTTTTTTATAACAGTAATAAATCTGACCGTAGACCGCCTGCAGTAACTTTGCGGACCCCTTTCTGGTTTAGCCAGAAAGAAAGAAATTCTGGCTAAACCATGCCCACCATATCCTCATCATGAAAAACATTCTGGGTAAACATAACACAAGACTTAGTGCTGCCTGAGTCAATCAAACTTGCCTCATCACTGATTGCTGTATGCATTAAATCTTTCAGATCAATGCAGAAACAGAGTGCTCCTATTTCTTTAATAGTCACGAGTTGAAGTGTCCTGGGGTAAGTCCCTCAGTCAAGCAACGGATTCATTTTTTCTACTGTATGCATTATCTTTGTTCATTAGCTACTACACACACGCACACAGTCTGGGAATGTCAAACTGTGATGGGGAGCCTATAAGGTTCTCTACAGCCAAAAACATTTGTGATTTTATTTGACCAAGGGGAAGAACTAGGTATGTTTATATGCTACTGCTACTGCATAAAAGTATGACGAGTATGAAGTAAGAGGTGCAGTACATTTGCAACTAAGCTAGAGGGCTGAGAGATGGCTTATGATGAACTCTGAAGTCTACAGTGAATGCAGTGCAGAGAAAGCTTGTGGTTATCCTCCAGGCCATATTATGCCACAGTGACACCTACTGGACAAAATTGTTAATTGAACCTGTGATCTAAGCCGGTGGTTCTCAAACCTCTCCTCGGAGACCCCATGTATTTGAACTATTCCAGAACTAGCACACCTGATTTAATTAGTCAACAAATGATCAAGCCCATGACTAGGTGAATCAGGTGAGCTAGTTCAGGGCTACAACAACATTGTGAAATGTCTGGGGGTCCCCCAAGAAGAGGTTTGAGAACCACTGATCTAGGTTAAACAAGAACAACTCCTCACACCACCACTGTGCTACTCCTGGCACTCAAGTCCCTACTGTCAGTGCTACACACACACACACTTCTGTCAGTTCAATATACACTACAGTCCAGGAGATTTTGTCAAGCAGAACACATCAGCAGGCCTACTGTAGGCTATGCCATGTACACACCTGGGTCGAGGTGGGAAAACGTCCCGATAACGAAGTCCAGCGTTGAGACAGCCAGCACGGCCAGTAGTATCAGCTGGAGACGGACGATCCATTTGACCCCGGCGAGGTTAATACCCAGAAGGCCGAGCAGGACAGCCACAGACATTCCTCTAACGGCCCACTCACTCTGCAGGCTCAGGAGCTGGGCGATAGACTCTGAGAACCCTGTGATGTACATGGCTCCAGCCACACACTGTGGAAATCAAAACACACGCAGAAGACATACATGAGATCTTGTATGTAAACATATTGGTTCTTCTTTTATTTATTTAGCTATATAATCTTTGTTTTAAAAGATGAGTTGACTGAAGGTAAGTTTTCCTTTACCACAATGCAAAGGGTTGCAGGAGGATGAAGGGGGAATGAAAACATGTATACACACATGGTGCTTCTCACCTGGCCGAAAACATACAGGAGCCCCACGGTCCCACCTACTCTTCCTCCCAGGACAGTAGAGATCATGGAGTATACTCCACCACTACCGACCCCACAGCGCTCGCAGACGCCGATGCCTGACATCACTGTTACCAGGGCAACGATAACCACCACGGATACCAGGAGCATACCTAGCAACACACCTAGGTTCCCCTTACATCATTGAGAAAAAACAAAAAGAAAGTCATACAATATATGGAACAGGTCCTTGTATGTCTAGATCAGCCCAGCACTAACACTACTGATTCAACAAATCAATTAAACACCATGCCCTTCACTAGTTGAATCAGGTGTTTTAGTGCTGGGCTACAGAACCAACATGTGCACACCCTAGGGCAGAGCTACTCAAGTACTATTTCAGAAGGTCCAGTCACACAGATTTCCTAGGTGGCAAATGTCCGAATGGATATTGTCATTTATCGGCATAGTAACAAACCCCCAACTCGCAACCCATGCAAACCCAAACTGTTCAAACTGTTCACACCCCTCTTAATAGAGGACAGAAAGTTTTCCAGTTTTAATGCTCATTCCCTACAATTCTACACATTTTCCCATGGGGCAGATAGAAATTTGGCAGTTTTAAAACAAATTTCCTGCAATTCTACACATTTTGCCATGTCTTGTGTGTACATATGATACCAGGGGTCGAAGCCCGACAGTTCTATTATAAACTTTTTTCGGGGGGGGGGGGGGGGGGGTCAGACCAGCGGTCTTATATTGACCCCGCTCTGGGTTCGGATCCAGCCCGTGGTCCGCCTGTTCAGTATGCAGACCCCTAGGTGGTCAAACTCTTGCCTACAGCTACCTTCCCTGGGACTACAGTTGAAAACTAGCTAGCTGGCCAAATCTGGTAAATGTACATAAATGTTGATTGGTGTGCACTGTCCCTGTCAAATAAATGTATTGAATGAAATTAAATGAAACTCCAACTCACCACCAGCCACCCAGTGCGGAGGAACAACACCACACCAAAGATGTTGATCATACAGGTAGTAAAGACTCCGTCCCACGTCCCAAACAGGACAGGCTCCCACACAAACAGCTTCACCCTCCACCATGGCTGAGAGAGATGCTGCGACCCCTGCAGTTTAGAGTAGACAACATTTTCAGACCTGCACAACTTTTATAGTCTGGTCCAGTGGAGATTTTAGCATGTAAATCTTGGTGGGGCAAAAAAATATATATATTGTTTTTGATGCATGCCAGCAAAGCCACTACACAACACTAAACAATCAATGAATTGCACTATAACAGTGACAAACGGTGCCAACAAACTCTTAGGGCCTACATAAAGCTGTCCCAATAGCAGAGCTTTCTTTTCAGGACCATGGAGCGAATTCTTACCACTGCTAGACCTGGCTAACAGCAGAGCGGCGAAAACAGTTCATTCAGCCTCATTTACTGACTTTAAAAAAACATGGCTGACTTGCTTAAACAAATGTGGTTTCTACTGACAATTGAGATGTACAAACTATGGCATAATGGGATGACGAGCGGATAAGAGGCATTAATGAGCGAGCTAGGACGAACGTAGTCAATATAACTATTTTTTCAGCACTTTTTAAATGTACAGTGACAGAATTCATAACATGGGCTGTTCTTACAGTATTTTCCCTATACACCAAGTCAGAACCGTAGGATAAATAAAGGGGGCATATAAGCAGACAATGAAAGAACTTACAATATTCTATTGTTACATTTCGGCTACATGTGCACCACCAAGTCAGAACTTTAGGCTAAATTATGAGGGGGAAAGGGAACTAATTAGTTGTGTAGTAAGCTGTTAGTAGCCTAACAACTTACACTTAGTATTACTTCCTTAGCTTCAGTATACATATCTCCCTGGCATATTACATCATTAATGCAGCAGCATACAATACATGTTTGGACTCACCTTGTGCTATGCTCACTTGAACAGAAAGGTGGTGCGGCAGTCCTTGTGGGCAAATTTTGTCATCAAACTTTGACATCAAAGTCTGGCATTCCCTGGATTATTTGGGCACTTTCAAGACAACTGGGAACTCGTAAAAAAAACAAGATCGAATCATGACGTCAGTGATCTGTCGGAGCTCTAGAAATAGGTCAGAGTTCCCGACTTGGAATTCTGAGTTGGACGGCCATTCAAAACATATTTTCCCAGTCGGAGATTGTTTTTTATGACTTCCCAGTTGTATTGAACTCACTGAAGTCTGGGATTTCCCAGTTCCGACTTTCCAGTTGTTTAGAACGCGGCAGAAGTCATGCTGGATTGACAGCATGGCCAATGCATTCAACCTTTTCTGGCCCATGGTGTTGAATGTTTATCCTTTTAAGCTTGAAAAAGAGACCCTTAAACCCAGACTTGGACCACTCACCCACTCCACTGAATATCAGGCTAGTGATTGCTTTGTAATGCTTGCAGTTAAAAGGGCTGTTGCGGTGACCATATTTCCGCCACACCGGCGGTCACGAGTCATGAAGGCAGTCAAATTCCACATGACCATTTAGTCACGGTAATTAGGCTTCTCCAAGCTCTGATGCTGCTTCTGGTCATTAGTAGCCTACAAAACTTGCTAACTGCCTGGTACTCAGCACTCTATTGTCCCTCTAATCATTATGACATAAATGCAAATGTTTTCGAAAATCTAATCAAACACTTCATGAGAGCCCATGAGCTCATGTTGTGCAATACTTCTGTAGGCTATGCAATTGCTGGAGAAAACAGAGTGATTGCCACTAATAAAAAGAGGAGGATCCCATCAGCTTCTATAGGCTCAGCCTTGTAAGGTTCTGTATTTATTTTCTTCGTCAACCTTGTGTTCTATTTCTTTGTGTTCTTGAACGTAGCCCTGTCTTTCATTTTTGTTTATTGATTTCACCTGTGTTAGTTACTCACATGGTCTCATCAACTCCTTATTTAGTTCAGTTCATTCTGTTTGTGCCTTTGTGAGGTATTGTTCGGTTTGACTCTACTAAGCCTTTTCCTAGCTCGTTTGTGAGAACCAGTTATAGCCTCCAGTCCTAGTTTTGATTCACCTGCCTGTTTGCCTACCTGTGTATGATCATTGCCTGCCTCTGACCACAATTCCTGCCTTCTGCGAAGGCGAAATAAACACCTGCCGGGTGCTCTGCGCGTGAATCTACACATTTTTCTCCCTGAGTATTCATTACAGGCCAACTATATTTATATATCTCAACTTTCCTAATATTAAGCACCTTGCTTATATTTCCAACAGGAGTTTAGCCTATCTGGCTGGCATGAAAATAAACCATGGGGGAAAGCGTCCCCCATTTGCGATTTAAGTGCATAGATGACATGTATTTTTTTTCCTGCTTCCCCTATTTCGATACAGGTGCATGATAATGGTCCATTCTGAATCAAAACAAATGTCGCACATATATTATTTAGTATATGTTAAGACAAGATTAAATCAAGAATAGTCTGATGGGTGACAATATTACCCTATCACTTGTGAATGATGCCCAGCATAAGAAACAATAACTTCTTGTGACTTGTTCTATTCATTGTCGCAAAGCTCATGTAGCCTAGCCCATAGGCCTATGTTTTAATAAGTTTTGTATCTTAACTAAAGTGGCCAAATAACTACTTACAATTAAGCACATTAATGTGCTTTACAAGGGGTGTAGAGCCTAACTGGCAGATATAAGCAGCGCGTGAGTTTCAAGTTTGGGGAAGATCATTTTCACCATAAAAATGCACCTTTATAATAAAAGCATAACTGAATTTGCGGTCACTTCTGCTAATGGAACATTCACGCGTTTAGCCTACTACCATGCGCACATTGCTGTGCTTATAATGTGAAGAAATAGCCTGATAGTTTATCAACATTTTAAGCTAAACGTTCTGATCTGTTGCATCAGCCAAATTGAATAAAAAAAGTTTTTTTGATGCTAGTGGTTGTATTAATTTGGGATCTATCGCATCCCCCAACTGTCCCAGACTATGTTTGTAATATTTATTTCTCGCACAGAATATAATAGGTTGACTTTTGTACTATGGGGCATAGTAGATTGACATAGGCTAGTGCTTTGGCTGTTCGTTAGGCCTACTCATCTTGTTGGCTGACGAAAAAGTAAATGTGGTCAGTTCTTCCAATATCTTCAATATGCACCTCGTAATTGGATAAGGACGCACGCAGTTGCGTCCCCAATGTGTCTGTCTTAACTTGTAGCCTGTGAGAAAGATCCGATCATGTGACGGAGAGCGGTGTGAGAGACGCTTCGGATTGCACAGCACACTCAGGGAGAAGGTCACAACGCAGCACTCCGATCGCAAAAGGCATGGATTTTTTTAGGGTGCATTACTGCCACAAAGGGGATGCCACCGTGAAATTCAAGACATGTGAATTGTGAATGAGAGACTAGTGTAGTGTGTACAGCAGGCTGTTCTCTCTGCTACCCCCAAGCCATAAGACTCCTGAACAGCTAATCAAAGGGCTACCCAGACCCCTCTTTTACACTGCTGCTACTCTGTTTATAATCTATGCATAGTCACTTTTTTTTTTCTTAACTTCTTAAAGCATTGTTGGTTAAGGGCTTGTAAGTAAACATTTCACTGTAAGGTCTACACCTGTTGTATTCGGCACGTGACAAATATAATTTGACTTTAACATAATATAAAATAAATGTCACTGAACTATAAGCAAATCTTGTCTGCTAAATTAACTAGTGTAGCCCACAGCCATTTGGCATAGCCACATCAGGACCTAACATACGGACAACTAAGAGTATGCTATTATTTTCTTCTGAAATAGACTACATTTTCTTTATATAATGCTTCTTTAGACCTGTCTAAAATAAGGAGGATGTCTTCCCTGTAACGCACAGTGTTGAGATTGCCTGCAATGACAACAAGCTCAGTCCGATGATGCTGTGACACACCGCCCCAGACCATGACGGACCCTCCACCTCCAAATCGATCCCGCTCCAGAGTACAGGCCTCGGTGTAACGCTCATTCCTTAGACGATAAACGTGAATCCGACCATCACCCCTGGTGAGACAAAACCGCGACTCGTCAGTGAAGAGCACTTTTTGCCAGTCCTGTCTGGTCCAGCGACAGTGGGTTTGTGTCCATAGGCGACGTTGTTGCCGGTGATGTCTGGTGAGGACCTACCTTACAACAGGCCTACACGCCCTCAGTCCAGCCTCTCTCAGCCTATTGCAGACAATCTGAGCACTGATGGAGGGATTGTGCATTCCTGATGTAACTCGGGCAGTTGTTGTTGCCATCCTGTACCTGTCCCGCGGGTGTGATATTCGGCTGTACCGATCCTGTGCAGGTGTTGTTACACGTGGTCTGCCACTGCGAGGACGATCAGCTGTCCGTCCTGTCTCCCTGTAGTGCTGTCTTAGGCGTCTCACAGTATGGACATTGCAATATATTGCCCCAGCCACATCTGCAGTCCTCATGCCTCCTTGCAGCATGCCTAAGGCACATTCACGCAGATGAGCAGGGACCCTGGGCATCTATCTTTTGGTGTTTTTCAGAGTCAGTAGAAAGGCCTCTTTAGTGTCCTAAGTTTTCACAACTGTGACCTTAATTGCCTACCGTCTGTAAGCCGTTAGTGTCTTAACGACCGTTCCACAGGTGCATGTTCATTAATTGTTTATGGTTCATTGAACAAGCATGGGAAACAGTGTTTAAACCCTTTACAATGAAGATCTGTGAAGTTATTTGGATTTTTACGAATTACCTTTGAAAGACAGGGTCCTGAAAAAGGGACATTTCTTTTTTGCTGAGTTTAGGTTGGGCAACCCTAAACATGGCGGTGTTCGCCTTAGCAATCTCACTGGAATAAAGACCTCAATTCCTGTCATTATTGAAAGTGATTGTGATATCGCACATCTCAAAATAGGGCTACGTAATGTTAGATCCCTCACTTCCAAGGCAGTTGTAGTCAATTAACTAATCACTGATCATAATCTTGATGTGATTGGCCAGATTGAAACATGGCTTAAGCCTGATGAATTTACGGTGTTAAATGAGGCCTCTCCTCCTGGTCACACTAGTGACCATATCCCCCGCGCATCCCGCAAAGGCGGAGGTGTTGCCAACATTTACATAGCAAATTACAATTTACAAAAACAAAGATGACTGTGTTTTCGTCTTTTGAGCTTCTAGTCATGAAATCTATGCAGCCTACTCAATCACTTTTTATAACTACTGTTTACAGGCCTCCTGGGCCGTATACAGCGTTCCTCACCGAGTTCCCTGAATTCCTATCGGACCTTGTAGTCATGGCAGATAATATTCACATTTTTGGGGACTTTAATATTCACATGGAAAAGTCCACAGACCCACTCCAAAAGGCTTTCGAAACCATCATCGACTCAGTGGGTTTTGTCCAACATGTCTCCAGACCTACTCACTGCCACAGTCATACTCTGGACCTAAATATTGTGGATCTCAATGTTTTTCCTCATAATCCTGGACTATCAGACCACCAATTTATTATGTTTGCAATCGCAACAAATAATCTGTTTATACCCCAAACAAGGATCATCAAAAGCCGTGCTATAAATTCCCAGAGAAACCAAAGATTCCTAGATGCCCTTCCAGACTCCCTCCACCTACCCAAGGATGTCCTATTCCAAAAATCGATTAACCAACTAACTGAGGAACTAAATTTAACCTTGCGTAATACCCTAGATGCAGTCGAACCCCTAAAAACAGAAAACATTTGTCGAAAAAAACTAGCTCCCTGGTATACAGAAAATACCCGAGCCCTGAAGCAAGCTTCCAGGAAATTGGAAAGGAAATGGCGCTCCAAACTGGAAGTCTTCCGAATAGCTTGGAAAGACAGTACCGTACAATACTGAAGAGCCCTCACTGCTGCTCAATCATCCTATTTTTCAACTTAATTGAAGAGAATAAGAACAATCCAAAATATATTTGATTCTGTCGCAAAGCTAACTAAAAAGCATTCCCCAAGAGAGGATGGCTTTCACTTCAGCAGTGCTAAATTCATGAACTTCTTTGATGAAAAGATCATGATCAATAGAAAGAAAATGACGGACTCCTCTTTCAATCTGCGTATTTTTCCAAAGCTCAGTTGTCCTGAGTCTGCACAATACTGCCAGGACCTAGGATCAAGGGAGACATTTAAGTTTTTTAATCCTATATCTCTTGACACATTCATGAAAATAGTAATGGCTTCTAAACCTTCAAGCTGCATACTTGACCCTATTCAAACTAAACTACTGAAAGAGCTGCTTCCTGTGCTTGGCCCTCCTATGTTGAACATAATAAATGGCTCCCTATCCACCGGATGTGTACCAAACTCACTAAAAGTGGCAGTAATAAAGCCTCTCTTGAAAAAGTCAAACCTTGACCAAGAAAATATAAAAAACTATCAGCATATATCAAATCTCCCATTCCTCAAACACTTTAGAAAAAGCTGTTGCGCAGCAACTCACTGCCTTCCTGAAGACAAACAATGTATACGAAACGCTTCAGTCTGGTTTTAGACCCAATCATAGCACTGAGACTGTACTTGTGAAGGTGGTAAATGACCTTTTAATGGTGTCAAACCAAGGCTCTGCATCTGTCCTCGTGCTCCTAGACCTCAGTTCTGCTTTTGACACCGTCGATCATGACATTCTTTTGGAGAAATTAGAAACCCAAATTGGTCTACACGGACAAGTTCTGGCCTGGTTTAGATCTTATCTGTCGGAAAGATATCAGTTTGTCTCTGTGGATGGTTTGTCCTCTGACAAATCAACTGTAAGTTTCACTGCTATGCGGATGACACACAGCTGTACATTTCGATGAAACATGGTGAAGCCCCAAAATTGCCCTCCCTGGAAGCCTGTGTTTCAGACATAAGGAAGTGGATGGTGGCAAATGTTTTACTTTTACACAAAACAGAGATGCTAGTTCTAGGTCCCAAGAAACAAAGAGATCTTCTGTTGGATCTGACAATTAATCTTGATGGTTGTACAGTCGTCTCAAATAAAACTGTGAAGGACCTCGGCGTTACTGTGGATCCTGATCTCTCTTTTGACAAGCATATCAAGACTATTTCAAGGACCGCTATTTTCCTTCTTTGTAACATTTCAATAATAAGAAACTTTCTGTCCAATGTGGCAGAAAAGTTAATACATGCTTTTGACACTTCCATATTAGACTACTCCAATGCTCTGCTTTCCAGCTACCCGGATAAACCACTAAATAAACTTCAGTTAGTGCTAAACACGGCTGCTAGAATCTTGAGTAGAAACAAAAAAATGTGATCATATTACTCCAATGCTAGCCTCTCTACACTGGCTTCCTGTAAAAGCTAGAGCTGATTTCAAGGTTTTTCTGCTAACCTACAAAGCATTACATGGGCTTGCTCCTACCTATGTCTCCAATTTGGTCCTGCCGTACATACCTACACGTACGCTACTGTCCCAAACAGCCGGAGGAAGGGCTTTCTCCTACAGAGCTCAATTTTTATGGAATGGTGTGCCTATCCTTGTAAGAGACACAGAGTCGGTCTAGGACCATGCCTCAGGACTACCTGGCCTGATGACTCCTTGCTGTCCCTAGTCCACCTGGTCATGCTGCTGCTCCAGTTTCAACTGTTCTGCCTGCGGCTATGGAACCCTGACCTGTTCACCGGAAATGCTACCTTGTCCCGGACCTGCTGTTTTCGTCTCTCTCTCTCTACAGCACTTGCGGTCTCTAACTTTGAATGCTTGGCTATGAAAAGCCAACTGACATGTACTCCTGAGGTGCTGACCTGTTGCACCCTCTACAACCACTGTGATCATTATTATTATATGACCCTGCTGGTCATCTATGAACATTTGAACATCTTGACCATGTATGGTTATAAATCTCAACCCGGCACAGCCAGAAGATGACTGGCCACCCCTCAGAGCCTGGTTCCTCTCTAGGTTTCTTCCTAGGTTCCTGCCTTTCTAGGGAGTTTTTCCTAGCCACCATGCTTCTACATCTGCATTGCTTGCTGTTTGGGGTTTTAGGCTGGGTTTCTGTACAGCACTCTGTGACATCGGCTGATGTAAAAAGGGCTTATAAATACATTTGATTGATTGATTGACTGAGCTAGGCTGAAACACCTGCATTTTGGAGCTGCCTTAAGAAAGCCAAGAGAGACTGTTTGTATGCGGCTTTATTAACTCAATTATTTATTTTTCTACATTGTTTGCAAACTGATGTGTGACATAATGCCAAAATAACATGCAAAACAGTTTGAAGCTAAACAGGTGGGCCTCAAAACAGGCCGATTGATGGGTCACCACTGGTCTGGTCCCAGATCTGTTTGTGCTGTCTTTCCAACTCAACGCCATAACAATGACCATGAGATTTAACAAGAAAGCACAAACATATCTTGGACCAAGCTCCAACTATGTCATCAAAGACTTCCTCATACCCTCAGGGCAGGCAGCATGTGGCAACTGTTGGCTTTCAGCAAGGTCTTGACTTGTACTGATAACCTACCTGAGCGTCCTCATGGAACAGATCCTGGACAGGTGTGGTTTTACTGCCGCTGGCCCTCCTAGACTCCCTAGCCTTCAGAAGTTCTGTCACATCCTCCACGTTAGACCTGTGGAGCGTCCAGCCGAATGGCAACGCTTCCATAACCGCTTTGACCAAACCTCTGCCGGCACGCACTCCAGTTTAGTACCCTGTAGTGGATGGATACATAAAGTACACCAGAGTTTAAAACTGAGTGACTCAACTTGAAACAAGGTCAATGTGAATATTACTCCTGGTTAAAAGCGTTGTATATTCACTAACCCCCAAAGTATACAAAATCAAAGGGAAAGATTGTCTGAAAACCAAGCATTTCAGACTAACTTCTAGCTATAGGGCATAGTGTTTCAGAAATAAGCTATACAATTATGTAACCCTACATGATGGCAAAAATCATGAGCTTATTTAAATGTGGATACAAAGGTAGCTTAATCATTGCCTTACCTTCCCTGGAGCCAAATAGAGGTGTGACAACTAAACAGACACCCGGATGCAGGCAGTAGGTGTGATTATGCAACAGCACGAGCCTGACTTGCCTGTACCATTGTAGGGCAGTGTAGTTGAATTCGACGATTTATTTGATTTTTTTCGAATTACCGGTACATTCCTTGACATAAGATGTATTGACGGGGGCAAAATGTAATGAAGTCTGTAAGGAAAACGATAGCATTTTCACGACAGAAAATTACGTCCGTTATATTAAATGTGTTGTTTTTTCACGGTTATGCATATAGGCTATATTGCTGTCAATCGGAAATAAACGCAATCAACAAAAAAAAAAAAACTCTCAAGTCGTCCTTATTTCAGCAAATCTGATGTAGGATCAGTGGAAAATCAGCACACAATGATGGTTGATATTTCTTTACCTACCTCAAAAATTAACTCCCATCTCAACTGAAGTCCTCAAAAACAGCCTGTTCCAAATATCGACTTTCTCATTCTAAAATCGTAATACAATAACAGTACATTAAAGATCATAAATTATTAATGTTGTGATAAAAAAAAAAAAATCTAACCTTATGGTTTGCCCTCACACTCGGTCTGCACCATAAGCGTTGTATTGCAACGTGTTCAACTAACGTCAGCAAGTAAATGTTTGTTTTGTCCAATGCCACTTTATAGGTGTGTTGCTCTGCTCCAAAAAGATACAGCTACGCCATTTGTTAGTTTTGGCCAAACTTCAAAATGTGCATTTGGCAACAATCCAATTAAAATAACAAGGCGATTTCACAACTGTTAGACTATTTGTGTATTATATATGCCCTATGATGGAAAAAAGCCTAATCAATTACCTTTAATTATTAGGTTTATATTGCTAAGAAACTGTAGGCCTGCTGTACTAAGAATGTTCATCATGTCCTTCCAAATAAATAAAAAATAGAAAAATCAGATCTCACATCTAATAGTAATTTACTGAAATATATCAGCTACAATTAAAGCAGTACATTACATATTTATATATAAAAAAAAACAGTTCACTCGAATGGACAACTTAAAAAGACAATGCAAATCAACATCTGGCTTTTGATCAACCACCTGTGAAATTCAATAATTCAATACTTATCATAACTTGTCTAACAATTGTTTTTTTTATGCTTCCTTTAGTTCAATGATACAATATGAAAATCTGAGTCAAAATAACTCTGTCTCAAAAGGAAAAAGATTTTGTCCTCAATTGCCAAAGCTCAACATATTCACAATCAAACAATGATCTAATATAAACTGAGAACTGTCTGCAATAATGACTGTATATGACTTACATACTTCAGAAGAACCTTTTTACAAGTGACACATTGCATTTTCAAAAATAGAACAAAATATTTGTCAAAAAGTTTTAACATTGATATTTTTTCCCCCCACACTGATGAAACAAGTTTCATTTTTCACCAGCTTAAACAAGGACACTTAGGGTCAGTTTATAAATAGGGGGTTACTGTAAGTGGTGGAACGGTTCCCAAAAAATTGGTTGCTTTCTTCACAACGAGAAACAGAAATGTTCAGTTCCCTCTGTATGTGGTGGGAGGAGGTGCTTTTGGGGTCTAAAAATTATATTATAGGTATACATTAGGAATACCTGCTCTTTCCATGACATAGACTGACCAGGTGAATGCTTTGATCTCTTATTGATGTCACCTGTTACATCCACTTCAACTGTGGGAAGCACTGGTGTCAACATGGGCCAGCGTCCCTGTGGAACGCTTGATACCTTGTAGTCTATGCCCCGACGAATTGAGGCTGTTGAGGGCAAAAGAGGGTGCAACTCAATATTAGGAAGGTGTTCCTAATGTTTTGTACACTAAGTGTGTCTCTAAGGCTGTGTTTACACAGGCAGCCCAATTCTGATCTTCTGCCCAATTATGTGCAAAAGACCAATTAGTAGAAAAATAGAGTTGGGATGCCTGTGTAAACGCAGTCTTAGATAGTCATGGAGAAATACACATGCGACTATACACTGTGCTTTTAAAAGGGTTCTTTCACTGGTGTACAGTAGGTCTCATTGAACACTAAACCCATACAATCAGATGATCATTTAACACAAAATGAAAATCGTTTTTTGGAACCACCTAATGATTGATTAATTTAAAATGTCAACATTTCAGCTATATGCCACATGACAATGAATAATCAATTGTCGATTAATTTAGGGGGATGATACTCCAAGTACTCTTCAAACTTACAGTCCAGTCCACAATACTGTAACTACTAGTTCATGTAAGGATGGGTGGACTTCATTACTGCAGGTCAAAGCATAGCTGTGGTCCAAGGCTACTCAAATCACTACTGAGAGAAATTCAAAAAATGGGTGGCAAAAAGCTATGGTTTCACAGAACATGAAGTAGGTGTGCATTGACAAACATTAAATTGCATTGACAACCTAATGAAAAGAGGTTCCATAAAACATTATAGACCAGTCCCCACTCACGTAGCTATTACACCAGGTTGTCCAGAACAGAACATACACAACTTACTTATAGCAGAGAGACCAACTTTCTATACATTGTACAGAGGGAATGTTTACAGAGTAATGTTTCGTAGCTGTTGAATCCAGAACAAGGGTATTGTAACACGTAACATTAAATCTAATCTCTTAACCAATTGTAGAAATGTAACAAGTGAGAGAAGCTAGCATTTGATGTAAAACAATGTTGACATAAGATAGTTAACATGGTAGCTATTAAATCTAAACGATTTAACTTTAAAGACACATTAACAATAAAGCGCAAAGGAGAGACATCATGCAAGACAAAAATGACTAAGGCAATATAAAAAGAAAATTCATTTCATTTTGTCAAGGTACATTTCAAATGTGACTGTTGTGTTTCGCTTCACATGCAACAATTATTCTGTTTCAATATATACCATAGAAACCCTTTTATGTAACCTCTGCCTAACTATTGTAACATCTATAAAGAAAGACAATTTATTTAATTAAAATGTAATTGTGCAAGTCAAAGCTTGATGTTCAGAACTTTATGGGGCACTAAATTCCATCCTAACAATTTTACTAAGGTGAAAGCACACAGAGAAACACCTAATAATAAGTTGCCGGTATATTGCAAAACAAAGTTTGATTTAAAATATCTGTGCCATAAAGGTAGGAAATCGGAAGCGATGCCAGTGGTCAGTCTTTGCTGAAATACCAAGACAGCTAAAATGTGTGAAAGGGAAGTGCTTATTTTTATTTTATTTTACTAGGCAAGTCAGTTAAGAACAAATTCTTATATTCAATGACGGCCTCGGAACAGTGAAGGTTAACTGCCTGTTCAGGGGCAGAACGACAACCTTTCGGTTACTAGTCCAACGCTCTAACCACTAGGCTACCCTGCCGCCCCCAGGGGAAGTTGCACTTTCATTTAAAAATAAATAAAGTAACCAATAACCTTGAATTGTTAGTTTGTTTCAGAAAGTGCAGATGAAGCTACAGTAGTTTATTGACTTGACAGTCACCAAGAATGACTATGAACCATACACTGGCTGGAAATACTTTAAAAAGCACAGAACTAATCAAATATACAGTTGGTGTCAGAAGTTTACATCAGTCATTAAAACTCATTTTTCAACCACTCCACAAATTTCTTGTTAACAAACTATAGTTTTGGCAAGTCGGTTAGGACATCTACTTTGTGCATGACAAAAGTAATTTATCCAACAATTGTTTACAGACAGATTATTTCACTTATAATTCACTGTATCACAATTCCAGTGGGTCAGACGTTTACATACACTAAGTTATCTGTGCCTTTAAACAGCTTTGAAAATTCTAGGAAATGATGTCATGGCTTTAGAAGCTTCTGATAGGCTATTTGACATCATTTGAGTCAATTGGAGGTGTACCTGTGGATGTATTTCAAGGCCTACCTTCAAACTCAGTGCCTCTGCTTGACATCATGGGAAAATCAAAAGAAAATCAGCAAATACCTCAGGAAAAAGAATTGTAGACCTCCACAAGTCTGGTTCATCATTGGGAGCAATTTCCAAACACCTGAAGGTACCACGTTCATCTGTACAAACAATAGTACGCAAGTATAAACACCATAAGACAACGCAGCCGTCATACCGCTCAGGAAGGAGACACGTTCTGTCTCCTAGAGATGAACGTACTTTGGTGCGAAAAGTGCAAATCAATCCCAGAACAACAGCAAAGGACCTTGTGAAGATGCTGGAGGAAACAGGTACAAACGTAACTATATCCACAGTAAAATGAGTCCTATATTGACATAACCTGAAAGGCCGCTCAGCTAGGATGAAGCCACTGCTCCAAAACCGCAATAAAAATGCCAGACTACGGTTTTCAACTGCACATGGGGACAAAGATCGTGCTTTTTGGAGAAATTTCCTCTGGTCTGATGAAACAAAAATATAACTGTTTGGCCGTAATGACCATTGTTATGTTTGGAGGAAAAAGGGGGAGGCTTGCAAGCCGAAGAACACCATCCCAACCGTGAAGCACAGGGGTGGCAGCATCATGTTGTGGGGGTGCTTTGCTGCAGGAGGGACTGGTGCACTTCACAAAATAGATGGCATCATGAGGCAGGAAAATGATGTGGATATATTGAAGCAACATCTCAAGACATCAGTCAGGAAGTTAAAGCTTGGTCGCAAATGGGTCTTCCAAATGGACAATGACCCCAAGCATACTTCCAAAGTTGTGGCAAAATGGCTTAAGGACAACAAAATCAAGGTACTGGAGGGGCCATCACAAAGCCCTGACCTCAATCCTATAGAAAATTTGTGGGCAGAACTGAAAAAGCATGTGCGAGCAAAGAGGCCTAAAAACCCTAACTCAGTTACACCAGCTCTGTCAGGAGGAATGGGCCAAAATTCACCCAACTTATTGTGGGAAGCTTGTGGAAGGCTACCCGAAACATTTGACCCAAGTTAAACAATTTAAAGGCAATGCTAAAAAATACTAACTGAGTGTATGTAAACTTCTGACCCACTGGGAATGTGATGATAGAAAGAAAAGCTGAAATAAATCATTCTCTCTACTATTATTCTGACATTTCACATTCTTAAAATAAAGTGGTGATCCTAACTGACCTAAGACAGGGAATTTTTACTAGGATTAAATGTCAGGAATTGTGAAAAACTGAGTTTATATGTATTTGGCTAAGGTGTATGTTAAACTTCTGACTTCAACTGTATTTTCCAGGACAGGAGCCTAAATAAAATGGAACAATCGTTTGAATCTTTTACAGCTACATGTGCTAATGTACGATATAAAGTAGTGCTGAATGGGCAATTATCTTACAATGACTGACATATATTCTCCCATAATGAAGTGTGTGCAAAACATTTATTTTCTATAAATTCAAGGACTGATTTCCCATTCTACTCAAGAACAAAAAATAAATTGATGTGGAGATTTTACATTTACATATTTTTTTTCGTCCTGTGGTCTTAACCTGGTACTGGGAAACCGACCCGAAGAGTACCAGCCCTTCTAGACTTTCAAGTCTCCTTTGACTGTTTAGATTAATACATAAGCAATGAACCATAATTTGCATCAAATATGTATAACATTTTTATGACCAATACCAAAGCATTTCATTTTTCATTTGAACCATAATCTAAACTCTAAAAAGATCTGAATGAGATTATCACCTCATGACCTCACTTAAGGTCCATTGTGCAAACATAATTTAATATTAAGAAAAATCAAAATGTTTAGATTTGTCTTAGCCATTATAACCTATTTCTAGCAAGTTCTGTTGATTGATGATGAATTATATACTTGATTCCACACCATCAACCATTCAAACTCGTACATTTCTTTCAGGGGGAGAGCTTTGAATAACGTGACTTCAAATTAAGATTGATCAAATCAAAATCACGTGATCATCATATGATCAAATCAAAACTATATATTTCAGGCTATACACCATGAGGATACCCATTCTTGCCATGGTTTCAACTTGAAAACAGGAGTCTAGCAAGCAACTATACTGTACATAATCAACAAGTGGACAACGCTGCATTCAGCAGTTATATAGCAGGACTGTTATGCCGACATGTCAGATGGTAACAGGGTCCCTTCATAGGGTCTCAGAGATCTAGGACCCGCCCCCCTGTCCATACAGTCTTATACATTATTATCGAAAAGGCAAAACTGACCCTAGACCAGCACCATTACCACAGGTAAAACAATGAGCCATATATATATAAATAATTGTGAAGCATCCGTTTGGCGTTTCCACTTACTACAGGGATGTAAGGAAGCTCAGTGGTCGGCAGTGGGAAAAGATGGAGCGAGAAGGATTTTGTCAGACATTCTGCTAATTTTCTCATTGATTAAACATTTGATCTCCATACAGTTCTGCTTCCAAAACTAGAATCTAACAGAGTAGACCTCGTTTTATAGACTTTAAATTGCGTTTGTTAGGAGTGCAAGTGCGAATTGAGTTATTGCACACGCGTACTCCAGTGTAGGCGTTCCCGAACGGAAATATGCAAATAAATGCTATAACAGGCCAATAGGATCTCACTAGCTCGTGCTTGGCTCTGCCCACCTCCTTGCTTGTTCTGCCCACTATGATTAATTTGTGCCCATTGGAAACTACAGGCTCTGGTCTATATTGGGTTAGGTAAAATCTTTCTTTACTCTGAGACACTTTATAAATACAGGCACAGATACCTGATTAGAGTTAAAGCAATAAAAAGATGTAAGAAACATGATTGAAGTCAAGCAGAAAATGAAATTAGAGACAAAAATAGAGTGACTATGCAATCAAATCCATTTCACTACTGGGCTGTCTGGACGAAAGTGTTCATTCTCATTATGTGTCATTATCACAATGTATGAAATCAACATTTGAAGAATAGTTATTGGACAATTGCCTTTTTGGATGGCAATTTGAGAATTCAGTGTGGGAAAATGACACTTAATTTCCCCGCAGTAAAGCAGTATATCGGTAGATCAAAAACTAAGTTTTGTCCCCCCAAAAAAATCAGAACCAGACCCCAAAAAACATAGGTTGGGCTGTAGTTTCTTCCCCGACAACCCAATTTAATGTTTTGCTTCATATACATTATTATTATCTTTTTTTTTTTTCACGATTCCCAAAATGGACCACTTTAATCTAACAGAAAATTATATATTTTTAAATCATTAAATGCTTTGAGCAACACCCACCTTTGCAGTGTAACCTATTTTGGCAGGACAGAGGATATGGGTATAAAGTGCCTTTTAAATTATCGCAGAATAATGTAAATATTATCCTCAACCAAACGTTTGACTGCTTGTAGCATCAGGAGAAGAGTTCAATTGAGACCTCGTCTCAAGGGGGAATTCAGAGAAGTCTGTTCCGTGACTTCGCAGACTGACTTGTCCATTGGCAATAGTAAATTGGGAGATGATTCCAGAACGTGAGGTCTGGAACTGCGACGGGAAGTTCTGATCGAAGGTGCTGATTTGATAAGTCTGATGCAACCCTTGAGCATCAGTCTTTTTCGAGGACGCAACTCCCTCCAGAAAATCTTCGGTTGGCGACACGGCCGAGGTAGTGGTTTCATCCCCCGAAAATGAGAAAGAGTGCTGGGAGTCCCCTACAAGGAGTCCAAAATGGGGTTTCTCCAAGGTAGACCTTAGTGGAGAGTTCATCCCTGACCTACCAGTACCAGTGGTAAACCTGCTGGGGGAAGGGTACTGCTTCTCTGTGGAGAACAGAGGCTGGTTGGAAAGGCTGGGGCTCTCGGTGACAAAGGTAAGACTCTGGCTGCTCAGGTAGCTATCGTTCTGGCTGGTCCTCTCCAGTGCTTGCTGGAGGAACTTGGAGTACTCGTGCAGGAGGCTAGACTTCTCTGCTGATGGGGCTTGAGAGTTACCTCCCAAGCTTTCTACCGGGCTGCCCTCAGACACATCAGAGGAGTTTATGGAGATGCTGGATGTCACCTCAGTGTCGGCCACACTGAAGGAGATATCTGGCTGCACATTGGCCTTGTTTGAGTAGTGGTCCAGGAGAGTCTGGAGAACCTCATCCGGGAGCACGTTCTTGTCGTGATTGGACTTGAGCTCGACACTCAGCGGCTGGGGTTCCAAGATGGTGGCGGGAACGGTTTCATCTATGACGCTGGCCACTGCGACTTGTGTAGCGGAGGGCTGGGACGAGATGCTGCTTACATTAACAGTGTAATCTCGGTTGTCGTTGTTGGCCATAGCGACCTGCTGGAGATACCTCTTCTTCTTCAGGAACTGCACGGCATCGTCGTAGTTTGTGCTGCTGGATGCTGGTTTTGTCTGCCCTCCTGAGAGAGCGTCTACTGGCTCCAGGTCAGAGTTGGCCACATCCACGTCCAGAAGACCTTGTTTGTCAACAATCTCGAACGTGTACCTGGTGACTTTGCAGTCTTCGAAAGAGGACAAAGGGGACAAACTCTCAGGTGGTTCAGGTTCAGTTGGTTGCTTCAGACTCCTCTTGGGGACCTTCTTGAGGACCAGCTTGGGAGGATGAATCTCCTCAGAGGAGAGATTCTCCCTACCCAGCCCCAACTGCCGCCCGCTAGATGAGTCAGGAAGCGCCACAGAATAATCTGCCATCACATACTCGTCTTTGACCACCTTGGAGGTAACCACATAGAGAGGTAGACATTCAATTTTGCTCGGTCTTTGCTCCACCTCCTTATCCATGTCGCCAAGAGAAGCGTCTGTGGCAACGTTTTCAGTGGCAGCAGCTGAGAGAGCGCATTGAGACTTGTCTGAGGTCTTCAGGCGTTTCTTCTTGGGCAGTGAGCACTCTTTGGCAGGGAAGGAGAAGCCCAGAGATTCTGTGTTGCTCAGGAGTCCTCCATCTTTCCCCGCTGCTGCTGTCTTGTGGGCTTTCCTCTCACGGCACATACGCCTATGCTTTAGAACCCGGTCTGTTCTGGAGAAGTACTGTGGGAAACAAGAACGGGTTTGTGGCATACAAGGACAGTAGTAAATATTTCTTTTTTTAAGATAGCTTCTGCATGCTTTATAAACCAGACCTGTTTGTGCAGTCTTGCCAAGCCCAACTCTTAAGTTCATTGTCATTTGCTTTGATAACATAAATAACCAACCTGGTGGCAGTAGTCACATTGATAGGGCTTCTCTCCACTGTGGGTCCTTCTGTGCCTCTCCATGTGGTATTTCTGAATGAACCTCATGCCACACTCCTCACAGCGGAAGGGCTTCTCACCTGATAGAAAGTCAAAGGGACAGGTATTCTGTGGGCTAGCAACATCAACATTCAACAGGTGGGATCTTTGACAAATCATTGGCTACCATAGTTCAATCATAGCGTCATGGGGCATTCTCTTACCAGTGTGGATCTTCTCATGTCTCTGGAGAAGGTATTTCTGTATGAAGCGCATATCACACTGGCTGCACTGAAATGGCTTCTCACCTGAAATCAAACAACAGTTACCAGATTTTCTTGCGTGTATTCAATGGTAAATTGTGCTAGCCTACTTATTATGCAGACAATGTAACTAACAATAATTGTTGTGTTCATTTAATGCTAATCAACAGACTTGACCGTCATAAAATACATTATACCAGTGTGGATGAAGACGTGTCTTTGTAGATGGTAGTTTGTTCGGAAGGCTGCATTGCAGTGCACACACACATGACACTTTGGACTCTGGAGACCCAATGATCCATCCTCATTTATGGTGAGAATCTAACAAAAAGGGGAATGATACATGGAAAGACAAGAACAAAAGGTCTGTCAATTAATTCACAACTAAAGCGGGGCCTTTACCCAGAAAAAAACATTTTGTTTTCCGGTGACAATATAAATCTTTAATCTGGACCTAACATGTAATTATATAAATATATAACCTTGGCAGGAGAGCGCTGTTTTCGCTTCTTCTTGTGACACTCTGTTGTGAGGTCCCTGGGCTGTTTTCTCTCTTTCTTTCCCAGCATCAGTGGATCCGAAGCCAGCTTCAACTCTTGTTTGATGCTCACCTGCAAAACATTGTTTAATCACTAAATATGAATTAGTTTCACTGATTATAGTCAGAATGACAACGCTCTCAACGGGTGAATCCCAAGTCTTCAAAAATTAGGCAGAGAGAGGAAGAAACAGACTTGAGATTCACCCAATGTCATGGTTTACACTACAGTGCATGTATTGCAAGACTGGCAATAAGAATGTATGCATGATATGTACTCACAGGCATGTGGAGCGTGCATGGCAGCTTGTGTGAGAGTCTCTGCATCATTCCCTCTTCCCGGTCATTCTTCACAGTCTCCTCATGTACCATCAGTTCATCAGTTGCAATCAGGTCATGAGACACTATTGAAACCCTTGTCAGGTCATCGTCCTCTTCATCATCATCAGCTAGCAGGGGGTGGTGGGCTAACCCCCTCTCGCCCAGGGTCATGACGACCAGACCCCCACCCCCTATCCCCACCCTCTCATCCACTACCCCACTACACTTTAGCAGCATCCCCTCCAGCTTGTTATCAATGTTCATCTTTACTAGAGACCTAGCTAGCTAGGCGTCTGTGGTGTCAAGAGAGGGCAGAAGTATTAGCTAGGTAAAGACAAACAAAACACCACTATTTAGCTTTGGAAGCAATAGGCTAACGTTAATAATAAATCACTACAAATGCTTGCTAGCTACAATTTAGTGGGGCCATTGCGTAATCTGAGGTTTAGCTGATAACGTAGTTAGCTACCTAAAGATGATCAACCAACCAAATAACGTTAGCCAACACAAACCGGTTTACTCATAATAGCACATCGACCTGCCCAAAATTAACGTCAGCACTAAAACGAGGCTTTTTGACGATACTATAGCTAGCTAACGTTAAGATTTCATCATCTAGTGGTCAACTATATAGATTCAATTAGCTAGTTAACTAACTAGATTAACGTACTTTACCTACCTATATATGTAACTAAGTGTTATTATTGGTAACTTTAGTTAGCTAGACAACTTTCGTTAGTCAACTTTCGCTAGTTAGCTAAACAGGTAACAACTGCTTTAGCTAGCTAGAAAACTACCGGCAGAGTGGACAAACGTTAGCTAGCTAGCTGGGAATGGCAAACGGTAGCAAGCTAGCTAGCCATGCCTGATCAGAACCAACAACAACTAACAGATAGCCAGCAAGACCTCAAGTCAAATCAAGATTTAGCTTCACTCAAGACAAGTCAAATCGAGACGTAGTTGACGTTAGCTCAAAAGCACCGTAGACCAAACTGTTCACAACTGACATAACGTTAGCTAGCTATTAGCATTAGTTAGCTAGCCTAGCTAACTTACGTAACGTTAGCCTGCTTACCTACTTTATAGTCTAATAAGGTCGATCAACAGTCATGGTTTATCTGGGAAAAGTGTATCCGCTGTGTGACATACGCCGCGACAGAAGAAAAAAAAACACCACCGCATCTGACCCAACTGCAGCGCATGGGGACTGTACGGTAGTTGTTTGGCTTTGTGATAGCTCTGCGGTTCACCTGTAGTGAAGCACTACTGTGTGTGTTATGCTCTGCAGCCCTTCATCTGCATCTCTTCTGCGCTCACACTGGACCAGAATATGATGACAGAAGAAAATCAAGACTATGCTACGAGCTACTTGTTCACCAAACACGAAGTTTCATGCGTTCAACAAACACTTAATAATAAGAAATGCTGTCGTATTAAACGTCCTCGTTAACAAAAAACAAAACATTTAAGTTATCTAGTTAGTTAGCCAATGAATTAATGTATATGTAATGCATTCGAAAAGTATTCAGACCCCTTGACTTTTTCAACATTTTGTTACGTTACAGCCTTATTCTACATTTGATTAGATATTTTTTTCCCCTCATCAATCTACACACAATACCCCGTAATGACAAAGCAAGAATAGGTTTTTAGAAATGTTTGAAAATGTATTACATATAAAAAACACAAATACTTTATTTACATAAGTATTCAGACCCTTTGCTATGAGACTTGAAATTGAGCTCAGGTTTATCCTGTTTCCATTTATCATCCTTGAGCTGTTTCTACAACTTGATTGGAGTCTAGCTCTGGTAAGTTCAATTGATTGGACATGATTTGGAAAGAGACGCACCTGTGTATATAAGGTCCCACAGTTGACAGTGCATGTCAAACCAAGCCATAAGGTCAAAATAATTGTGTCGAGGCACAGATCTGGGGAAGGGTACCTTAACATTTCTGCAGCATTGAAGGTCCCCAACAATACAGCGGCCTCCATCAATGGAAGAAGTTTGGAACAAACAAGACTCTTCCTAGAGCTGGCCTCCCGGCCAAACTGAGCAATTAGGGGGGAGAAGGGCCTTGGTTAGGGAGGTGACCAAGAACCTGATGGTCATTCTGACAGAGCTCCAGAGTTCCTCTGTGAAGATGGGAAGCAGACGGAAGCCACTCCTCAGTAAAAGGCACATGACAGCCCGCTTGGAGTTTGCCAAAAGACACCCAAAGGACTCTCAGACCATGAGAAACAAGATTCTCTGGTATGATGAAACCAAGATGGAACTATTTGGCCTGAATGCCAAGCGTCACGTCTGGAGTAAACCTGGCACCATCTCTACGTTGAAGCATGGTGGTGGCAGCATCATGCTGTGGGGATGTTTTTCACCGGCAGGGACTGGGAGACTAGTCAAAATCGAGGCAAAGATGAACGGAGCAAAGTACAGAGAGATCATTGATGAAAACCTGCTCCGAGCGCTCAGGACCTCAGACTGGGGCAAAGGTTTACCTTCCAATAGGACAAGGACCCTATGCACACAGCAAAGACAATGCAGGAGTGGCCTCGGGACAAGTCTCTGAATGTCCTTGAGTGGCCCATCCAGAGCCCGGACTTAAATCCGATCTAACATCTCTGGAGAGACCTGAAAATAGCTGTGCAGCGACGCTCCCCATCCAACCTGACAGAGTTTGAGAGGATCTGCAGAGAAGAATGGGAGAAACTCCCCAAATATCGGTGTGCCAAGCTTGTAGCGTCATACCCATGAAGACTCAAGGCTGTAATTGCTGCCAAAGGCGATTCAACAAAGTAAAGGGTCTGAATGCTTATGTGAATGTTATATTTCAGTTTTTTATTTGTAATACATTTGCTACCATTTCTAAAAACCTGTTTTTGCTTTGCTTTGTGTGTTGATTGGGGGAGGGGCAAACTATTTAATCCATTTTAGAATAAGGCTGTAATGTAACAAAATGTGAAAAATACTTTCCGAATACACTGTAGCTAGCTACTACATTAATTTGATTAGCACTTGAGCACAACTATCATCCAAGTCACAGTGCAAACGGGGCCTAAAACAAATACCAGTTATGGCGCATTATTACTGTATTACCAAAACAACAGATGGCAGCATTCACTGAACATTGATTGTTTCTCTGATAAACTGATAAGGGAATGTAGTATGAGTAAACTTGTATCATTCAGCCTCCTTTCCTTTCCTTACCCATACAACCATATAGATATTACACATTCTCATACTTTATTTAGTGTCATTTGAATTAAACACCACAAACACACACATACAAAGCAATTACTCTGGTTGGCATTTGCTAAATCTGGGTTTCATATTTCACATATTCAGAATTGGTATGTAGTTGAATAATGATACTCAGCTAAGCAACACCTGGTAGGAAACCCAATCCTTCTGAATGTGTATTTACAAATACAGGTTTTGAAGTTATTGTTGTTTAGTCGGATGTCCTAGCTGGTTTCTTTGATTGAATGTTTAGTTTCTGGGAACTGTAGAACTGTTATTTTGTGTGGGTCCTTCTAGATGAATTTAAACACTTTTTGTCTGCACCCCTTTTGATTTAAATGAAACCTTCCATCCATATTTGCCTATGGTATAAAGTTGTCAGAAAGTACTCAAAGTTGCATACCCCACCCTACCATGAGAGATGTCTTCTTCACTGATGACCCCCTTTGTCTTACATGAGATGACACCCTGAACAGGGATTTTATTTGTCCTGCGTTTTGGCCTGCTGTTGCACTGTGCACGAGCCACATTTGTAATTCCCATTTGTATTGTGTGTCTGAGTGGGCTCAGGGGGCAAGAGCAGATCTCACTAGGCCGTCCCCAATATTGTGGTCATGCTTGTAGACCAGCAGTGGGGGTTCCTGGAAAAGGTGATGTTTTTTTTACCATCAGCGGAGATGTTCTGTCTGCCGGAACCGAGCAACGGTTGCCTGTGTGAAGTGCCAGGAAGTGTGTGTGTGCATGGGAGCGTGTGTCTGTGGTATGTGTGTACGCATACCACAGAGAAAGAGGAAGAATGCATGCCTCACTTTTTTATTTTATTTATTTAACCTTTTTTTAACTAGGCAAGTCAGTTAAGAACAAATTCTAATTTACAATGACGGCCTACCCAGGCCAAACCCTAATCCGGATGACGCTGGGCCAACTGTGCGCCACCCATTGACATGCATTGGAATCGCTTATACTGTATATACTGTAGGGTTGTGTGTGTGTAGATATTGTTTTTATATTGGTCCAGACAATTTATATAACAAAAATTATTAAGATCTGAAACTGTTTAAGATCTGGGAAAATGGGAGAATGCTGTAAAATTACTCACCCTCCAGTCTCCATTGACTTGCATTAGATTTGCTTATTATATTGAAAAATACAGAAATATCTAATTTACATAAGTATTCGCACCCCTTTGCTATGACACCCAAATTGAGCTCAGGTGCATCCAATTTCATTTGATCATCCTTGAGATGTCGCTACAACTTGATTGGAATCCACCTGTGGCCAATTTGGACAAGATTTAGAAAGAAAACACCTGTCTACACGGAACAAAAATATAAACCCAAAGATTTTACAGAGTTACAGTTCATATCAGGAAATCAGGAAATTTAAATAAATTCTTTCGGCCCTAATCTATGGATTTCACATGACTGGGAATACAGATATTAATCTGTTGGTCACCGATACCTTATAAAAAGGTATGGGAGTGGATCAGAAAACCAGTCAGTATCTGGTGTGACCACAATTTGCCTCATACAGCTCAACACAGCTCCAATACATAGAGTTGATCATGGCCTGTGGAATGTTGTCCCACTCCTCATCAATGGCTGTGCAAAGTTGCTGGATATTGGCAGGAACTGGAACACGCTGTCGTGCACATCGATCCAGAGCATCCCAAACATCCTCAATGGGTGACATGTCTGGTGAGTATGCGGGCCATGAAAAACTGGGACATTTTCAGCTTCCAGGAATTGTGTACAGATCCTTGCGACATGGGCCATGCATTATCATGCTGAAACATGAGGTGATGGTGGTGGATGAATGGCATGACAATGGGCTTTTGGATCTTGTCACGGTATCTCTGTGCATTCAAATTGCCATAGATAAAATGTAATTGTGTTTGATGTCTGTAGCTTATGCCTGCCCATACCATAACCCCACCGCAACCATGGGGCACTCTGTTCACAATGTTGACATTAGCATACCACTCGCCCACACAACGCCATACATGCTGTCTGCCCTGGTGAGAACGGCGAGCACGCAGATGAGCTTTCCTGAGTCAGTTTCTGACAGTTTGTGCTGTGTGCTTAGGGTCCTTGTCCTATTGGAAGGTAAACCAGTCTGAGGTCCTGAGCGCTCGGAGCAGGTTTTCATCAATGATCTCTCTGTACTTTGCTCCGTTCATCTTTGCCTCGATTTTGATTAGTCTCCCAGTCCCTGCAAATCCACAGTTTCATCAGCTGTCCGGGTGGCTGGTCTCAGTCGATCCCGCAGGTGAAGAAGCCGGATGTGGAGGCCCTGGGCTGGCGTGGTTACACGTGGTCTGCGGTTGTGAGGCCGGTTGGACGTACTGCCAAATTCTCTAAAACAAATTTGGAGGTGTCTTTTGGTAGAGAAATTAACATTCAGTTCTCTGGAAATAGTTCTGGTGGACATTCCTGCAGTCAGCATGCCAATTGCACACTCCCTCAAAACTAGAGACATCTGTGGCATTGTGTTGTGTGATCAACTGCAATTTTAGAGTGGCCTTTTATAGCCCCCAGCACAAGGTGCACATGTGTAATGATCATGTCGTTTAATCAGCCTCTTGATATGCCACACCTGTCAGGTGGATGGATTATCTTGGCAAATGAGAAATGCTCACTAACAGGGATGTATACACATTTGTGCCAAAAATTGGAGAGAAAAAAGCTTTTTGTGTGTATGAAAAATGTCAGGGATCTTTTATTTCAGCTCATGAAACATGGGACCAACACTTTACATGTTGAGTTTATATTTTTGTTCAGTGTATATAGTATATGCACCTGGGTGGCAGGTAGCCTAGTGGTCAAGAGTATTGGGCCAGTAACCAAAAGGTCGCTGGTTCAAATCCCTGAGCCGGCAACATGGAAAAATCTGCCCTTGAGCAAGGCTGTTAACCTCCAACAACAACTGCTCCCTGGGCGCCGATGACGTCGATTAAGGCAGCCCCCCGCACCTCTCTGATTCAGAAGGTTGGGTGAAAAGTGGAAGACACATTTCGGTTGAATGCATTCAGTTGTGCAACTGACTAGGTATCCCCTTTTCCTTCCCTAAAACAAATTCTAGAGTGTTTAAAGTTTCCAAGAGCACATCTTTGGGAAATTGAAAAAAGATTTAACTACCCAGACTCTGCCTAGAGCTGAGCAACCGGGCAAGAAGGACCTTGGTCAGGGAGGTGACCAAGAACCCAATGACCACTCTAGCGGAACTACAGAGTTCCTTAGCTGAGATGGTAAAACCTTACAGAAGGATACGTCTCTACAGCACTTCACCAATCTGAGCTTCATGGGAGAATGGCCAGATGGACGCCACTCCTCTGCAAAAGGCACATGACAGCAGGCCTGGACAAAAAGGAACATGAAAGAGCATTAGGCAAAATAATTTGTGGTCTGATGAATTTATTTGGACTATTTGGCCTAAATGCAAAGCGCTATGTCTGGAGAAAACCCGACACAGCTCATCACCCATCTAACACCATCTCTACCCTTGAGCATGGTGGTGGCAGCATCAGGCAATGGGGATGTTTTTCAGTGTCAGTGACTGGGAGACTGGTAAAGATAGAGGGAACAATAAATGGTGTCAAGTACAAGCAAATCCTTGATAAGAACCTGCTTCAGAGTGCAAACAACCTTAGACTGGGGGTGAATATTTACGTTCCAACAAGACAATTACCCCAAGCATACAGCCAAAACAATGTTGGAATGGATTCAGAACAATAAAGTCCTTGAGTGGCCCAGCGAAAGCCCAGACTTGAATCCCATTGAAAATCTGTGGAAAGACTTGAAGATGTTCACCGCTGTTCCCCGTGTAACTTAACAGAGCTTGAGAAAATCTGCAAGGAAGAACGGGAGAAAATCCCCAAATCCAGATGTGCAAAGCTGATACAGACTTACCTAAGATGACTAAAACCTGTTATCACAGCCAAAGGTGCTTCTACAAATATTGACTGGTGTGAATAAAATGTCTAAAAACACATTTTCACTTTCATTATGGGGTAGTGTGTAGAAGAGTGCAAAAAAAAGAAGAAAGTAATCCATTTTGAATTCAGGCTTTAAAATGTATTCCACAAAATGTGGAATAAGTCAAGGAGTATGAATACTTTCTGAAGGCACTATATACTGTATGTCCAGTCAATTTCTGTATCAAAGCTGATCAATTGAACACATATTTACACAACTAGATTCATGTAAAAAACAGTAACCCCATGTGTCCAAAGACTAAATATTGTACAATATCAGAAACTCACATTGTAGACATGCTTTGGCAGATTTAAAAAATAAAGATTATTCAGATTTGTCCATCTGTAAGCTCAGAGAACAAGTGTACCAAAGGAAATTATACATCTCAGTTATGGACATGAATGGATGAACAAGTTTAAAGTTTTATTAGTAATTTGAACGGGATACTCATGGTATACATCGTCCAATGAAATGCTTACTTGCAGGTTCCTTCCCGACAATGCAACAATAAGAAATAATAAAAGATAAGAACATAAAGTAAAATGGCTCAGTAGAAACACATGAATAGAGCGCATCTTCAAAGACATCGTTTTTTTATGTCCTATCATGCTGAGAGGAAAAGATAAGGATAATGAAACAAGGCAAAATGTATATTATATTACATATCAATACCCGTTAGGATGAGTGCACATACAGTGCATTCGGAAAGTAGTCAGACCCTTAAAGTTACAGCCTTATCCTAAAATTGATTAAATAGTTTTTTTCCCCCCTTATCAATCTACACACAAAACGCCATACTGACCAGTGGTGGAAAAAGTACCCAATTGTCATACTTGAGTAAAAGTAAAGATACCTTAATAGAAAATTACTCAAGTGAAAGTCACCCAGTAAAATACTTGAGTAAAAGTATTTGGTTTTAAATATAATTAAGTATCAAAAGTAAATGAAATTGCTAAAATATACGTAAGTAGTAAATGTACAAGTATAAATCCTTTCACATTCCTTATAATAAGCAAACCAGACGGCACGATTTTCTAGTTTTTTAAACACTCAGAGAATTTACAAACGAAGCATTTCAGAGGCAGTAGCATTTCAGCGGCAGTATGGATGACCAGGGATGTTCTCTTGATAAATGTGTGAATTGGACCATTTTCCTGTCCTGCTAAGCATTCGAAATGTAACGAGTACTTTTGGGTGTCAGGAGTAAGAAGTACATTGTTTTCTTTAGTAATGTAGTGAAGTAAAAGTTGTCAAAAATAGAAAAAGTACAGATACCCCAAAAAACTTCAGTACTTGAAAGTATTTTAACTTAAGTACTTTACACCACTGATACTGACAAAGCAAAAACAGGTTTAGATACTTGCAAATGTATAACATTTCTTGACGCTACAAGCTTGGCACACCGGTATTTGGGGAGTTTCTCCCATTCTTCTCTGCAGATCCTCTCAAGCTGTCAGGTTGGATTTCCAGGTCTCTCCAGAGATGTTCAAGTCCGGGCTCTGGCTGGGCCACACAACATTCAGAGACTTGTCCAGAAGCCACTCCTGGGTTATCTTGGCTGTGTGCTTAGGGTCGTTGTCCTGTTGGAAGGTGAACCTTCAAAAAGGAGAGCCGCACACTCTAGGAGCTCAGATGCAATACTTTAATAACCAAGCTGTCTTCATCAGGGTATAATGACAAACACTGCGGGTCACTAGTTTTATATAGTTTCAAAAGACACACAGGTGTCTAATCATGGCTGGGTGTGGCTTGATTGCATTGGTTAATTTACAGATATAAATAGAACATATAAAAAGCATGAATGGGTAACATACAGTCATAGATACAATTTGGCTACATAGGCCTATAAACAATTACAATGAATAGGAAAATCACAATCACAAGAATGGCTTCAGATCAAAGTCTGTTGAGACCGAAGGGAGCAAGGGTCTTTAAATTAAAGAGCCAGGCGGCCTCTCGTTTTAACAATAAATTGTCGAGGTCACCCCCTCTCCTAGGGAGGGTGATGTGTTCGATGGCGATTTCACGAAGGGACGAAAGTGGTTAGCTTCCAAAAAGTGGGTCACAACTGGGTACGTCTAGTTTTTGCACCTAATGGTGCTACGACGCTCCAAGATTCTTACTTTTAATTTGCGCTTTGTTTTACCCACAATTTTTACCACAAGGAAAAGTTATAACATAAATAACTGCTTTAGTGGAGCACATGATAACACCGTTGATTGGGATCAGTTTCCCTGTTTGAGGGTGTTTGAAGGGTCTACATTTGTAAGTGCCAATACATTGAGCACAGCCCTTACACTTGTAGTTTCCATCTGGTAGAGGCGCAAATACTATTATGGGGTGGTAATTGTCTCAAGGCTTAAAAATCCTTCTATAACCTGTATCCTCCCCTTCATCTACACTGATTGAAGTTGGAAGTGACATCAATAAGAGATCATAGCTTTCACCTGGATTCACCTGGTCAGTCTGTCATGGAAAGAGCAGGTGTTCCTAATGTTTTGTACATTGTGTATAAGTCCACCTCCGTAGCTAGCCAACTGGCATCAGTAATTGTATGTATATTGGGAGGGTGAATAATTTTCTCCCCTAAAGCTTACAGTGTAGATTTGGGAGGCTGGTCCGGCTGGGCCTGATCTTGCATGAGTGGGGAATCAATGGGACGTTCATCGTTCATCAATATAGAATCCTCTTCACCATATCTTCCCTCCAGAATACTCTGTACCACGTTCATCACCTTCCTATTTAATACTATTTCCATGTGGGGCATAGACCTGAATTCCTTGACATGGACAGGCTGTGCTTGCTTCCCTCTCCAGCGTTTACATAGACCGAGGCTAAGACTGTCCACTGTATCATCCCCATCAGCATACACATAGTCTATGGGGTCTGCATTTGGGAACTGGTCATCGTAAATATAGGTAACCGGTGTGGGCAGCCCCACACCATAGAAGCAGTACATCTCAACACCAGGAGGGGGCAGACCAGCTGTCAAGTTTCTGGTGTCTTCCCACATGAACCAGCCATCTTCAAAGTCAATGTCTTTAAAGAAGCGCTGGTAGTCCTGGTGGGTATAGTTGAATGATGGCGTGGAGATGAAGACGTGGTCTGCAGGCCAGGCCTCTTCAAATGGAAGCATCCAGGGGTTTGTGGTGGTCATCCGCTGCTGCTCCCGGATCTTGATGTTGGACACCAGTGGGATGCCAAGATTTTCACCTGCGGAGACAATTGTTATCATTCAATATCAATAATTTTCTCTTGCAAATCTCCAACCAATGTGTGGCTCGCCAAAGTAATCCAGACAAACCTGACCTACCACCCCTTCAAGAAAATGAAGACATGGGCAAGGCCTGCAAAATAAATAGTGGGGGCACTTTTTGGTGTAACAGATGTCTCTTTCCATTCACCACTGTTTGGAGGCTGGATATATGTTGCGAGTGGATGAACCTGCGCAGGTAGCCTAGTAAAGGAGCTCTTAAGTGATTGTCAAACAATCAGATAAAAACATGACTGGTTGTGTTTATGCCACAATAAAAATTATTGAATTAAAAGGGATTCTATATGTAATTATATGACTAGGCCCATAAATGTTTTTGGTGCAAGTGCATGCACATATAAGAAGTCCCGTACCGGGAAAGAAATTAATTACTTCACCCTGCAAGTAAAACGATTTTGCAACATGAAGTGATCACTGTCAATCTAATCTACTTCAACCCGGTTATCAGGTTCTCTCAAGTATATTATGTTTCTACTATGGGTGAGGTTGTTCAATCTGTCCACCAAATTGTGACATACAGTACCTGATGCTAGTACTCGAAGGGTCTTGACTGCCCCACCCCAGGGTGCTCCAAGTGAAACGAAGCCTTTGATGTATTCGTCTTTCCAAGCCTGGGTCTGCTGATATAAGAAGTAGAGGACATAATTGCTTCCCATGCTGTGGCCCAGGAGGTAAAGTGGTTGTTGATACCGCTCGTACATATCCTCTATCAGCTTCTTCAGTCGTGCAAAGTATTCCTCCTGCTCGTCTGATAAGGTGAGACAAATAGGAACAGTCACATTATGTGTAAGCATGTGTGCATAAACCCTGAATGAGTTGCACTTTTCCGTACAGGAAAGTGATTGTCAGTTGGATGGTGTGTGTGTGTGTGTGTGTGTGTGTGTGTGTGTGTGTGTGTGTGTGTGTGTGTGCCCATGATGACACTTACTCGGAGCTACTCTGAAGTCATATGGTGCTGCTCGGACAGCCTCATTGCGGACATATCCCATGTTGACCAAATGTGTAACCATATTATTAAAATAACCTGGAAAAGGATATATTTCATTCAATTAAATCATAATCAAAAAGAAAACATAGGAAAAGATGGCCTCATTATGGTTGTTCTCACCCGACAGCTTGTTGTTGTCCAAGAACTCAACAGTATATGTCTGTCCAAAACCAGGCACTCTCACAGACACCCCTGCAGAATTGGATGACTTGCGAGTTGTCCTATTGTATACAATTCTGTAGCAAGAAACATGCAATAGGTACATAATGTTATTACATAAGGAAATGCACCCAACCACTAAAATGCTGAGGACAGTGAAGAAAGATGGTGCCGGGGAAGGCAGACGTTTTACGTGCCCCCAACCGATTGTGTTTTTTGTTTGTTTATTTGCAACTTATTTTTTTACTTATTTTGTACATAATGTTGCCGCTACCGCCTCTTATGACCGAAAACAACTTCTGGACATCAGGACTGTGATTACTCACCACGGTCTGGCAGAATCCTTTTTTTCCTTTAACGAGTCTGACGAGGCCGACGCCAACGATATACTGCTTTCTCAGGAACAGGCCCAGATCCCCGTGATTTACGTGAAGAGGAGGCAGAGAAAAAGGGGAAGGAGGGCAGGCTGCCTTCTGAGAATTCGTAGGCGATCGAATAAACCCCCACTTCCTTCCATTCTGCTAGCAAATGTGCAATCTTTGGACAATAAAATAGATGACCAACGCGGAAGATTAAACTACCAACGGGACATTCAAAACTGTAATATCTTATGCTTCACGGAGTCGTGGCTGAACGACGCACTTTCAACATACAGCTGGCTGGTCTGGTAAGACAAGGGGCGGCGGACTATGTATTTTTGTAAATAACAGCTGGTGCACGATATCTAAGGAAGTCTCGAGCTATTGCTCGCCTGAGGTAGAGTATCTCATGATAAGCTGTAGACCACACTATCTACCTAGAGATAGAGGCTGGCTCTAAGACAGCATTGAATGAGCAGTATTACGCCATAAGCAAACAAGAAAACGCTCACCCAGAGGCGGCGCTTTTAGTAGCCGGAGACTTTAATGCAGGGAAACTTAAATCCGTTTTACCAAATTTAGATCAGCATGTTAAATGTGCAACCAGAGGAAAAATAACTCTGGACCACCTTTACTCCACACACAGAGACTCATACAAAGCTCTCCCTCGCCCTCCATTTGGCAAATCTGACCAGAATTCGATCCTCCTGATTCCTGCTTACAAGCAAAAATTAAAGCAGGAAGCACCAGTGACTAGATCAATAAAAAAGTGATCAGTTGAAGCAGATGCTAAGGTACAGGACTGTTTTGCTAGCACAGACTGGAATATGTTCCGGGATTCCTCCGATGGCATTGAGGAGTACACCACATCAGTCATTGGCTTAATCAATAAGTGCATTGATGACGTCGTCCCCACAGTGACCGTACGTACATACCCCAACCAGAAGCCATGGATTACAGGCAACATCCGCACTGAGCTAAAGGCTAGAGCTGCCGCTTTCAAGGAGCGGGACTCTAACCCGGAAGCTTATAAGAAATCCCGTTATGCCCTCCGACGAACCATCAAACAGGCATAGCGTCAATACAGGACTAAGATAGATTTGTGCTCGTCGGATGTGGCAGGGTTTGCAAACCATTACAGACTACAAAGGGAAGCACAGCTGAGAGCTGCCCAGTGACACAAGCCTACCAGATGAGCTAAACTACTTCTATGCTCGCTTCGAGGCAAATAACACTGAAACATGCATGAGAGCACCAGCTGTTCCGGAAGACTGTGATCATGCTCTCCACAAATGATGTGAGTAAGACCTTTAAACAGGTCAACAATCACAAGGCAGCAGGGCCAGATGGATTGCCAGGACGTGTACTGCGAGCATGCGCTGACCAACTAGCAATTGTCTTCACTGACATTTTAAACCTCTCCCTGTCCGAGTCTGTAATACCAACATGTTTTAAGCATACCACCATATGGGCCTGTGCCCAAGAACACTAAGGTAACCTGCCTAAATGACTACTGACCTGTAGCACTCATGTCTGTAGCCATGAAGTGCTTTGAAAGGCTGGTCATGGCTCACATCAACACCATCATCCCAGAAACCCTAGACCCCCTCCAATTTGCATACTGCCCCAACAGATCCACAGATGATACAGTCTCTATTGCACTCCACACTGCCCTTTCCCACCTGGACAAAAGGAACACCTGTGAGAATGCTATTCATTGACTACAGCTCAGCATTCAACACCATAGTGCCCTCAAAGCTCATCAATAAGCTAAGGACCCTGGGACTTAACACCCTCTGCAACTGGATCCTGGACTTCCTGACGAGCCCCCCCAGGTGGTAAGGGTAGGTAACAACACATCCGCCACGCTGATCCTCAACACAGGGGCCCCACAGAGGTGCATGCTCAGTCCCCTCCTGTACTCCCTGTTCACTCAGGACTGCACGGCCAGGCACGACTCCAACACCATCATTAAGTTTGCCGATGACACAACAGTGGTAGGCCTGATCTCCGACAACGACGAGACAGCCTATAGGGAGGTCAGAGACCTGGCCGTGTGGTGCCAGGACAACAACCTCTCCCTCAACATGATCAAAACAAAGGATATGATTGTGGACTACAGGAAAAGGAGGACCGAGCACGCCCCCATTCTCAGCGACGTGACTGCAGTGGAGCAGATTGAGAGCTTCAAGTTCCTTGGTGTCCACGTCACCAACAAACTAACATGGTCCAAGCACACCAAGACAGTCGTGAAGAGGGCACGACAAAACCTATTCCACCTCAGGAGACTGAAAAGATTTGCCATGGGTCCTCAGATCCTCAAAAGGTTCTACAGCTGCACCACCGAGAGCATTCTGACTGGTTGCATCACTGCCTGGTATGGCAACTGCTCGGCCTCTGGCCGCAAGGCACTACAGGGGGTAGTGCGAACGGCCCAGTACATCACTGGGGCCAAGCTTCCTGCCATCCAGGACCTCTATGCCAGGTGGTGTCAGAGGAAGGCCCTAAAAATGGTTGAAGACTCCAGCCACCCTAGTCACAGACTGTTCTCTCTGCTACCGCACAGCAAGTGGTACCGGAGCATCAAGTCTAGGTCCAAGAGGCTTCTAAACAGCTTCTACCCCCAAGCCATAAGAATCCTGAACACCTAATAAAATGGCTACCCAGACTATTTGCATTGCCCCCCCCCCCCCCCCTTTTTTTTTTACACCGCTGCTACTCTCTGTTGTTATCATCTATGCAGAATCACTTTAATAGCCAGCAGCATACCACCCTGCATCCCACTGCTGGCTTGCTTCTGAAGCTAAGCAGGGTTGGTCCTGGTCAGTCCCTGGATGGGAGACCAGATGCTGCTGGAAGTGGTGTTGGAGGGCCAGTAGGAGGCACTCTTTCCTCAGGTCTAAAAAAAAATATCCAAGTGTGTAGGGTGCTGTCTTTTGGATGGGATGTTAAACAGGTGTCCTGACTCTCTGAGGTCATTAAAGATCCTGTGGCACTTATTGTAAGAGTAGGGGTGTTAACCCTGGTGTCCTGGCTAAATTCCCAAGCTGTCCATCATGGTCACCTAATCATCCCCAGCTTACAATTGTCTTATTCATCCCCCTCCTCTACCCTGTAACTATTCCCCAGATTGTTGCTGTAAATGAGAACATGTTCTCAGTCAATTTACCTGGTAAAATAATGGATAAAAAAAAATAACTCTTCCTACATGTACATATTACCTCAACTAACCAGTGCCCCTGCACATTGACTCTGTACTGGTACCCCCCTGTATATAGTCTTGCTTTTGTTATTTTACTGCTGCTCTTTAAATACTTGTTACTTTTATTTCTTCTTATCTGTATTTTTTTAAACTGCTTTGTTGGTTAGGGGCTCGTAAGTAAGCATTTCACTGTAAGGTCTACACCTGTTGTATTCGGCGCATGTGACTAATAAAATTTGATTTGACTCAAAATCAAACTAGTGAAAATAGAGTTGTGATTGTATGCTTTGCTCTTCTATTACAGTGCATAATTTATTGATACAACAATGAACCATTAGAAAATGCTCCCTAAGTGTAAAATAGAAATTATGGAATTAATCATAAGCTCTAAACATAATTATTATGATCATATTCATTCTCCCCCTCACCTTATATTATCAATCCAACAGTCAATCCCAATTGGCATGAACATATTCAGGTCAATCCAAAGTGTGAAAAAGTCATCTGTCTTTTTGTAGCACATCCAATGCACACGGCTTGGCTTGTCAATCTTGGCTTCAAGCTGGTTTCCTGCAGTCCCAGGCACTGGTTAAAAAAAAGTTGTCAAATGTTAGAAGCCAGGGAGGGGCCTCATAAATAAACATTACGTAAATGTCATACTAAATATCTGCATGCACCATTTCTGAAATGTCTGCGCATGTACAAAAATACTGAGATTTATAAATCAGACCGGTCATAAAACTGCATGTGTAAACGAGCAATATAACTCCGGCTGAAAAACGTCCTCCTTTTAGGGTGACACAAACTAGGTTTCCATCAAAACTTTTTATGCGAGTAAAGTACATGTTGGATAAAAAAAATGTAATGACTGCCTGATGGAAAAATAATATTTTTGTGTCGGTAAATTGAATTATGTGAGGAAATGTCAGTGTAAACGCTTTAATGCTCAAATATTGATTTAATAACCATCATATCATATTTATTTTTTTGTTCAGTGTATTTACTAGGCCCAATTAAATGAGAGATGCGGATGACAATTTGTTGTATGGCTCCCTTGGGAATATGAACCCATCACGCCCAGAAAAGGTGAGGAATGTATTATGCAATGGTTATGAAAATAAAATAAACAGTTCTTGTGCTGACATTGCTTCCAGAGGCAGTTTGGAACTCAGTGAGTGTTTCAACCACGGTCCCATTCTGTGAGCTTGTGTGGCCTACCACTTCGCAGCTGAGCCATTGTTGCTCCTAGATGTTTCCACTTCACAATAGCAGCACGTACAGTTGACCTGGCAGCTCTAGTAGGGCAGAAATTTTACTTACTGACTTGTCGGAAAAGTGGCATCCTATAACGCTGCCCCGTTGAAAGTCACTGAGCTCCTCAGTAAGGCCATTCGGTTGTGGCTGAAATAGCCGTATCCACTAATATGAAGGTGTGTTCACATACTTTGGACATATAGTGTACTAAACTTTGGACAACTTCAATACACTTTAATCATTGCAAAAATCTAGAGGTTCACATACTTTTTCTGACAAAGAAGTTGAATGTTGGGATCAATTTACTCAAGAAATAAATGAAAAAAGTACAATTATTGTGTTGTTTAAACCAGCTTCACTTTATCTATTACTAGAACTTATATGAAGATCTGATCACATTTTTGGTCAGATTTATGCAGAAATACCAAAAATGCTAAAGGTTTCATAAACTTTATCCCACCACTGTATATCCCTGACCCAGCCAGGACCATAAGATTTAATTAACATACACACCAACATCTATTACTGAGTTTAAGGACCTACAATCCTCGTAGAAACCATAGAAAACTGCCTGGAACTTGCTTCTAGTTCTAGATAGAGAATCGACCTGTCTTGTGAATCGACCTGTCTTGTGAAATACATTTTGAACTTTCAGTATACAAGAAAGCAAACGGATAGCCTATTACAATCATATAAAACATACATTGAATTCCATGAGATATAACATGTTGTAATAGGCCTATCACAGAAAAAGAATCTAGAAATAGAAATCTGCTCACCTATAAGAACCGGCGGAGTGCTATTGTTTGGCACTTTGTTTTGAGTTTTGAAACTTGATGGAAAGACATCGAAGAGCCAAAATCCAGAAGCTTGCTGTAGCGCAAGGAATACTATAAGGAGCACGGTACAGCAGTGCGCGTGTCCCATTCTGTCGAAATCTTGCCCAAATCGTAATATTGTGAAAGTTTACAGAGTTGTCTCTCACAAGGTCAGGAGGACGAGAACTGGCCTGTATTCATTCCGGTTAACAGTTGCAACTAAAACGAGGGTTTCTATTGATCAAATTCAGGTAGGTCCCTCCCTGATTCGCTCCGTTTGCTTCCCTTTAAGAAGCGTTTTGCAACAGAATCGGCGGAATGAATACACCCCTGGCCTATTATAAAACGGGTTGTTTGGTTCCTGGATGCTGATTGGTTGATAGTAAGGATTTAGTTATTCACCGCAATCCCTGTTAACAGTTCCATTTGAATTCACAATGCGCATCCACTGTGTCACAGACAATTCAGAAACGTACATCTCCCCTGGAAAAAAGCATCTAAACAATATTTCCCCATGCTACTAGGCTGGCATTTGGTTTAAACAGTTGGGGTTTGTCTAAACCTTGTTTGCCTCCGACCTGTGCAGTTTTTTTTGCGAACTCCACAATGCCATACTTAGAGAATAAATGTGACAAGACTGACAGCTTCTGAGCCATGTGAATTAATTTATCAGGATCATTATAATTGGATCATTTCAAAGAAATGGCAAAAGAAAGAAACAAAGGTGAAACAAACGAAAATGCACAGTTTGCTGTAATTTCAGCTGCTTGATGTGATTGTGTGGTAACTTTAGTGTGCTAGCTAGCAATGTAAAAGGCTTATATCTTCTATAGCCAGTCATAAACCGCCCATGTATAAAATGTATCTTCTTAAAATGTGATTTTAAACCTAACCTTATGCCTAACCCTAAATTAAGACCAAAAAGCTAATTGTGTAGCAAATTCGGACTGTGGCTTTAGACGCTAGTGGAAACGATGGAGTACCAGCGCATGCATAGCTCCATAGCAACCAGTGGCCACATTCAGGGCAGGTGGGGCAGACATAAAAATTGTATTTTCTGTCTTGCAAGTTATTTTAGCATTAAATTGAGTTAATAAAGCCGCATGCAAACATGGTCAGCTCCAAATTGCAGGTGTTTCAGCCTAGCCCAGTGCCGTCTGTGGTGGATGGGCAGCTAGCGGGAAAATACAGAGTGTAGGGGTTGGTAAACTTCTCTAGTTGCGCTGTGATTGGCTCAGTGTTCTGTCGCTCATGGGGACACTACTTCACCCCAAAATCTACAGGGAGAGCTATAAAGTTCTGCCATAGATTTACATTAGAAGTGCCCATCCAAGAAAGCTCAAGGTCATTGGCCACAGATAAAATCACGTTATATCTACCGTAGCTTTGATTGGACTGATGTCAACATCATACTTTGAAAATCTTAGCTAGCAAGATAGACAAGCAGTCATCATGAATCACATTGACAATATACTGGCAAAAGCTTTTCAAACCTTGTCATATGAAGATAAATTATATATAAAACGTATCGGTGCTCATCGGTCGTTGGACATAAACATTACACAACAAGCTGAAAATCGCAAATTCAACAATGAGTGGTTTGGAAGGAATCAGTGGCTAACTGCAAGCGTTGCAAAGCAATTACTATTTTGCTTCCCCTGCCTGCTATTCGGTGGAGAAGGTGTGTGGTCCAAGACTGGGCTTAAGGGTCTCTTTTCCAAGCTTAAAATGATAAAAATCCACACGCAACACCATGGCCTGTAAAGGTTGAATACATTGGCCATGCTGTGAATCCAGCATGACACCTGCCGCATTCAAAACTACTGGAACCCGGAACTGGGAAATGTCAGACTTCAGTGAGTTCAAGACTACTGGGAACTCTTAAAAAAACTAGCTCCGACTGGGAAAAAAAGTTTTGAACGGTCATCCAACTCGGAATTCCAGGTTGGGAACTCGGGCCTCTTTCTAGAGCTCCGACCTGAAGATCACTGACGTCATGATTCAATCCTGTTATTTTCAGAGTTCCTAGTTATCTTGAAAGCACCTTAGATCCAGAGAATGAGAATGACAGACTTTGATGACAAAGTTCTTGACAAAATTTTCCCACAAGGATCACTGCACCACCTTCCTGTTCAAGTGAGCAAAGCACAGTGGTGAGTCCGAAAATGTATTATTTTGCTACTGCATAAATTATGTAAAATGCCAGGGAGATTCTGTATACTGTAGCTAAGTAATATATGTGGTGTAGTAAGCTGTTAGTAGCCCATGTGCCTCACCCTAATAATCTTACCCCTTTCCCCCTCATAATTTAGCCTACTGTTCTGACTTGGTGGTGCACATGTAGCCTATAGCCTGTTTTAGCGAAATGTCATCATCGAATATTGTAAGAGCTTTCATTGTCTGCTTATATGCCCCCTTTATTTATCTTACGGTTCTGACTTGGTGTACGGGGAGAATACTGTGTTATGAATTCTGTCACTGTACATTTCAAAAGAGCTGAACAAATAGTTATATGGACTACGCCCGTCTTAGCTTGCTCATTGTCCTAATCAAAATTACGTATTGACTCTTATCTGCTCATCGTTCCCTTATGCCATAGTTTGGACATCTCAATTGTCAGTACAAACCACATTTGTTTAAGCAAGTCAGCCATATCAGCTATGTTTTTAAAAAAGTCAGTAAATGAGGCTGAATGAACTGTTTCGCTGCCAGACAAGGCTCTAGCCAGGTGTAGCGGTGGTAAGGATTCAAAGTCACCATTATTAGTCAGTTATACAACCGAATGCCTTCAACTGAAATGTGTCTTCCGCATTTAACCCAACCCCTCTGAATCAGAGAGGTGCAGGGGGCTGCCTTAATCGACGTCTTCGGCGCCCGGGGAAGTGGGTTAACTGCCTTGTTCAGGGGCAGAACGACAGATTTTTACCTTGTCAGCTCGGGGATTCGAACTTGCAACCCTCGGGTTACAAGTCCAACGCTCTAACCACTAGGCTACTTGCCACCCCGATTCACTCATGGTGCTGAAAAGAAAGCTCTGCTGTGGGGAGAGCTTTATGTAGGCCCTAACAGTTTGTGGACACCATTTGTCACCGTTATGGTGCAATTAATGTATTGTTAGTGTTGTGTTGTGGCTTGGCTGGCATGCATCAAACATTCTTTTGTTTGTTTGCCCCACCAAGATTTACATGCTAAAATCACCACTGATAGCAACCATTGAAAATAGAAAACTCGGTCCTCAGGACACCAAGGGGTGCACATTTTGTTTTTTGCCCTAGCACTACACAGCTTATTCAAATAATCAACTAATCATCAAGCTTTGAATCAGCTGTGTATTGTTGGGGCAGATAACAAAACGTGCACCCCTTGGTCCCAAGGACTGAGATTGGAAAACACTGGGATAGGACCATTACAAAAACAGATTGCAGTCAGGTGCAGTATAACTCCAGTATGTACTGCATCCAAAATAAGTTTTTTTTACTGTAGTAATTTTGCAGTGTAACTGCAATTAGAGTGCAGTATAACTGCAGTACACTACAGTTATTCTGCAAGTACAGCATCCAAAATACCAGTCGACTGCAGTTACTGCACTTTTACTGCAGTTTCAAAACTGCAATCTTTTTTTGTAAGGGGATGTTTGGCTAGCAACTATAGAACCTCCGTCCTAATGACTGGCTTTTGCCCGGACTATATGGTCTGCTTGAAGGATGAAATAAAAATAATTTACTAATTAAAACAATGATATTAATATTTTTTTATATGTTGGCAACCACCCTCCAAAAGTATTTTTATTGGCCCTTGGCTTCGCCTCGAACAGCTCGTCGGGAGTTATCACACGATAATTCCCAGGTTCTCATGCCTTATTACTTAATTAATTCTGTGTGTGAGAGAGGTGGGTGGCAAAGTCAGAGGAAAAACGTGAGGTCAGTTAGGCTGCATAAACACAAGCAGCCCAATTATGATTGGTCTTTTGACCAATCACATCAGAACTTTTCACATCAGAGCTGTTTCAGAGTTGATCTGATTGGTCAAAAGACCAACTAGTGAAAAAAATATCAGAATTGGGCTGCCTGTGTAAATGCAGGCTAACTCATTGTTGGACTGCACTTTAAAAGCAGTCCTCACAGCAGGAAATACAACATCAACAAATGCGCATCGTGTCCTGCTTTAAGCGCAGCTGTGTGCTTCTACCTTGTAGTAAAAGTAATAAGGGTTACAGTAGTTTAACTGAATTTATACAAACATTCAAACAAACACACCACACACATGATTTTAGGAGACCTTAAACTAGAATTCTTCCTATTTATTAGTGTATTTTTGGCACAATGATTACAACCTTACAACCGCATAAACAGTGCAATTTCCTGCCAGAGCGCTCTGATCTCATCCCAAATTCACGATTAACATTACACCTCCTCCCCTAGCCCTTAGAGTGAATAGAGATGCAAGAGGCCAGGGGTTCTGTCCCAAATTGCACCCTTTCCTATTTAGTGCACTAGTTTTTGGCCCATAGTGCTCTGGTCAAAAGTAATGCACTATATAAAGCATTAGGAGTCATTTGGGCCGCATCCCCAGTACACGCACAACACTACCATAAGTAAATTATCACATCCTGTCTTTCCTGTGTGACCTTCCTGTTCCTTTGGCTAGATTTATCAAAACACTGACCCACCCACTCTTTAGAAATGACAAGCCTGCCATTCATCATAGTGGTTACTTAAGGCCAAGTGCCTGAGTATGTTTTGAATGGCAAAGTACAGTAATCCATTTAAATAGGAGGGTTCTTAATGTTGTACAAAAACATCTGAAAAGGTTGAACACCTTATTTTAGTATACTGGGACAATGCACTGAGAGAGTAGAAAAGACAGAAAGGTCAATATACCAACCACCCAAGTATAAAATGGACAAAAGCACAAGTGAATTATGCATGAAAAATAAACGGCAAGCACATTCTTATACAACTTGTCTAATTGCCTCTTGCCGCCATTGTAAATAATAATTTGTTGTTAATTGACTTGCATGGTTAAAGGTTCAATAACAAAAAAATCTAAATAATAGTCGTAATCTTATGTAGGGTTGCAAAATTCTCTGGTTTTCCATTAATCCTGGTTTGAGGACTCTGGATTTCCTGCTTGTTCCCTCCTGATTCCTGGAATCCTCCAGCCCGGATTTTGGGAAAACCAGGGAATTAATAGAAATTTTGCAAGCCTAATCTTATGATGTGATTTTGAACATTGTGTAAAAGGCAGCATAGGAAAATTGGATTCAGTCCACATTTCTTGGCATCTCTATAAACAAATTAGTGTAAGTGCTTGGCGAATTACCTTAAATCAGCGTTTCAGCGAAAATACATTTGTATGAAAAAACATACATTTGTCAGACAGTCACTGAGAAATAACTGCAATTGCAAGTCGATCAAATCAAGGCAGCTAGCAATCGGACATGATAAAGATATAGAAAAATAATTCTTATTTATTTATTCTTGAGCACAAATGATCAAAACACCCCTCAGTATGTTGCCATAAGGATCATAGGGACTGTGTCCAGGAATCTGTCCCAAAAAGCACCCTATTCAATATATAGTGAACAGGCAGCTAGCAATCAAGGCAGCTAGCAATCGGACATGATAAAGATATAGAAAAATAATTCTTATTTATTTTTTCTTGAGCACAAATGATCAAAACACCCCTCAGTATGTTGCCATAAGGATCATAGGGACTGTGTCCAGGAATCTGTCCCAAAAAGCACCCTATTCGATACATAGTGAACAGACCAAAAAGTAGCACACTATTTAGGGAATAGAGTGCAATTTGGGACGCATCCCCAGGAGGAGTCCCCTGAAAAGAAGCATGTTTTGCTGTTTGTTTGGAGGGCCTGTTTCGGCCCTGAAGATCACATCTTGTTGAAACACTCCTTTGCGTTGGTCCACACTTGTATTCCCTGAGAGAGAGCGAGAGAGTTTCACTTTTGTTTATTATCCATTTCACTTGCTTTGGCAATGTAAACATATGTTTCCCAAGCCAATAAAGCCCTTTGAATTAAAATTGCGAGAGAGAGAGAAAAAGAGAAACAGAGGAAGTTGTATTATGCAGCACAGTAATACAGTATTTTACGATATATTTGGTATTGATAAAAGAACACAAAATATAAAAATTTCCAGGCAGAATACTCAATACATTTTAAGTATCTGTGGGGACGTGTCACCTTTTTACACCTGCTGATCTGCATGATTGCATAGCTAATCAGGGCCTCCTTCAGGTCCCGGTCCTTTTGGTCTTTAAAGCGCTCAATGTCTACCCAGGCAGTCTTCACAAACTCACTGCGGAGAGAGACAGACTTGCTTTATAACCTTCTCAAATCCTTGAAATTAAAAACAAAAATGGTCAGCTGGTCAACCTCCAAAGCAGCTGATTAAAGCAGCAAGTAAAGTTATTAAATTATAACATGTTGGACAATCAAAGGAGCCATAGAGAGAGTGAGAGAGACAGAGGGTGAGAGACAGAAAAAAAAATTTCTCACTTGCTCTCGGTGTTCTTCTCTTTCACAGCCTCCTCTCCCTCTTCTATCTGCTGTTCTAACACTTGTAACTTAGCCTCTCTCTGCTCTGCAGTCTCCTGGCCAAACAGCTTACTGGTCATCCCCTTCAGTGAGAACGTCCGCACAGTCTGAACACAGGGAAGGAAAGCTCAACATTCCATCTGGTCATTCTTTAAGGTTTGGATAAGCTTCACAGCAACTTTTGACTAAATTGATTTTATTTATGTGCCTGCTATCTGCTATCTATTGCCTCATATTATTTGCTGAGGAGCTCCATGTGTCTCTTTAGAAACTGAGGCTATGTCCAAAATGGCACCCTATGCCCCTAAATCAAATCAAACTTTATTTGCCACATGTGCCGAATACAACAAGTGTAGACTTTACAGTGAAATTATTACTTACAAGCCCTTAACCAACAGTGCAGTTCAGGGCCCTACAGGCCCTTGTTGAAAGTAGTGCACTATATAGGGAGCCATTTGGCACGCACATGGTTCTTCCTAGCTGTGGAGATGGCTTCAACCTTGTGTGTGATGACTCACCCCTGTGACCAGCTCCTCCTTCTGCTGTTTCTTAGAGGTTAAGTCCTGTGCAGCCATCTCCAGCTCAAACTGTGTCAACTCATGCTTCCTGCATACTGCCCTGCAGAAACATAGGCCTTTGCTGATCATCATGGTTGCTACTGGATGTACTGATGCCTAGCTGCTCATCATGGTTGCTACTGGATGTACTGATGCCTAGCTGCTCATCATGGTTGCTACTGGATGTACTGATGCCTAGCTGCTCATCATGGTTGCTACTGGATGTACTGATGCCTAGCTGCTCATCATGGTTGCTACTGGATGTACTGATGCCTAGCTGCTCATCATGGTTGCTACTGTACTATGTAGATGTTTTTTATTTTATTTATTTCACCAGGTAGGCAAGTTGAGAACAAGTTCTCATTTACAACTGCGACCTGGCAGTATGTATGTCAATTCTGCACCATACACAGGGTCATGAGGGCTGTTCAATAGATTTAATGAGGGGGCTCAGTGAGTTGGAATTCAGTATGCCATTGGCAAAAGTCAACAGTGGTCCACACAGGTCTTTGGCAAGGTGACGTAAGGATGTGAAGCTACCTCCATAACAAGCACAACCCAGAACACAATGACTAGTGATTTGGCATAATGATCTTTCTGTATCTTGGTTGACATTAGGGTTTATAAAGTGATATGTACTTGGCCTACAGCAGCAGTCCTGGTGTTCAGTAGGTGTACTGTAATACTGTACCTTAGTGCCTCAGTATAGAACAGGTACTCCTTCAGCTGATCAGCATAGTGCTCCTCCTCCTCCAGAATATCATCTACAGAAGCAGCATACCTGTAGACAAGAGGGGAGTCCATATGAATACATTTGCTTTACTCAATCACACCTTTAACAGAGGGATGGGGAAACTACATCAGCTCACTAAAGTAAGACTGAAGCACAGAAACATCATACCTGCAGGCAAGAGATGGGAGTATGAATACATTTCCTTTAATCCATCACACCCTGTACAGATGGACAAGGAATCATGAATACCATGCGGCAAGGACACACCCATTCCAGTCAGTAGCTAGGTTTCCATCCAATTGGCAACAGATTTTCATGAGAGTAGTAAAAAAAATAAAAAATCTGAATACGTTTCCATCAAATTGACTTGTTGTGGATAAATGATGATGTAGTGCACATAAAATAACTTTTGCGGTTAAAATCTCATGTACTGAATAAAAAATACAAGTTAAATGGGTTTCTATCGCATTTTCAATTCTACTGATGGTTTTGTCACAACAAATGATGCGTTATAAAGTGCATTCAGAAAGTATTCAGGCCCCTTGACTTTTTCCACATTTTGTTACGTTACAGCCTTATTCTAAATTGGATCAACATTTTTTTTATCAATCTACACACACAATACCCCATAATGCCAAGGTAATAACAGGTTTTTAGAAATGTTTGCAAATTTTTACAAATAAAAAACGGAAATATCACATTTACATAATTTATCAGACCCTTTACTCAGTACTTTGTTGAAGCACCTTTGGCAGCGATTACAGCCTCGAAGGGATGGTGGCAGGTTTCCTCCAGATGTGACTCTTGGCTTTCAGGCCAAAGAGTTCAATCTTGGTTTCATCAGACCAGATAATATTTTTTCTCATGGTCTGAGTCCTTTAGGTGCCTTTTGGCAAACTCCAAGCGGGCTGTCACATGCCTTTTACTGAGGAGTGGCTTCTGTCTGGCCACTCTACCATAAAGGCCTGATTGGTGGAGTGCTGCAATGATGGTTGTCATTCTGGAAGGTTCTCCCATCGCCACAGAGGAACTCTAGTGTTCTGTCAGAGTGACCATCGGGTTCTTGGTCACCTCCCTGAGCAAGGCCTTTCTCCCCCGATTGCTCTGTTTGGCCGGGCGGCCAGCTCTAGGAAGAGTCTTGGTGGATACAAACTTTTTCCATTTAAGAATGGTGGAGGCCACTGTGTTCTTGGGGACCTTCAATGCTGCAGAAATGTTTTGGTGCCCTTCCCCAGATCTGTGCCTCGACACAATCCTGTCTGAGCTCTACGGACAGTTCCTTCCACCTCATGGTTTGGTTTTTGCTCTGACATGCACTGTCAACTGTGGGACCTTATATAGACAGGTGTGTGCCTTTCCAAATCATGTCCAATCAATTGAATTTACCACAGTTTGACTCCAATAAAGTTGTAGAAACATCTCAAGGATGATCAATGAAAACAGGATGCATCTGAGCTCAATTTCAAGTTTCATAGCAAAGGGTCTGAATAATTAAATAAGGTATTTCTGTTTTTTATACAGTTGGTAAAATTTCTAAAAACCTGTTTTCACTTTGTCATTATGGGGTATTGTGTGTAGATTGCTGAGGAATGTATTTGATCTATTTTAGAATAAGGCTGTAATGTGACAAAATGTGGAAAAGTCAAGGGGTCTGAATACTTTCCAAAGGCACTGTATAGCAAATATGCCCACTCTGGTCTTGGCACTTGCACGCTGGCCAACAGCTCCTAGATACAGTGCGAGTAGGCTACCTACATTATGAGATTATTATAGATGAGTGAGATCATTTTTGTTTGTCAAACGGCAGCTAAGCATCGGTCATCATGTCACCAGAATAAGACCGCCGATAGTTATTGGAAAGCTCAAGCTCATCACTGTGCACTTTCACCACTGAAGTTCATCATCATTTATTTAATCTGTAGCCTAATAAACGGCACGCTTTTCCAATTCATAGTGGGAGGACAACAACCTATCGCGTGACTCCAAATGTACTTTGATATGATGGTTATTATATCAATATTTGCGCAAAAATAATTTCTAGCATTTTCATCAATTTCCTGCACTTTTGTTTTCATTTCCACACTGTGCCATGCAGGGCTGCATGAAATGGGCAAAACATCTATGCCTAGCTACTTGGTTAACTGTTGGAATCATGGAAATAGAATGATTATTGAATAGAATGATTAAATATAGTGGGCAGCACCTTGAATACATTGTTGTTTGACATGACAACGAATGAATAAGCCAGGGAGGAATTATTGACAGGGGAACCAAAGTGTTGGTCAGTGTTTCCAGGTGACCCTAATTAGATGTTACATTACATGTTTTCCTACCTTATGTAGCTAGCTAACATATTCATGCTTCGCCTCTAGACGGATTAACTGACAGTCACAAACTATGCGCACGATTCAATGAGGCAGAAGTCTGTGTTGTTGTGATTCTGGATGGACAGATAGCTAGCAACAATGACAAGAAACTGCCATGTGGGGACTTGTAGGTGGCTCATTTCATCTTATTATTGATACCATGTCTTGTTTTGAGGTGTTTTGACTGTCATGTCTATGCTAATATGGCAAGAAATTCACTAGGTAGCTAACCAACCAACAACTGTAATAATGTATTTGAGACTTGAGACATGTATTTTCATTGTGTAAAGGTATCTATGTTTTCAATAAACATTAGACACAAAATATAGTTTACATGTTGTCAACAATCCAAGCCAACCCGGTTTATTTTTCCCCTTGCTGAACAACCAACCTTTCTATTCCTCTCTGATTTAGAAGATACCGTTGCACAAACATGCTTTTCTAGGCCTACACCAGCACTAGTACCAGACTGTATTAGATAACTATGTTTGCTCTGACTCTTAGTACATGTATCAAGCTAGCTAGCCAGATTGCCAGAAGATACCGACCCTACCGTTACGCTTGTTTCCACTGAGCTGCACTGGGGTCGGAACAAAACCATGGTTACAGTAAGACACCATGGAACCGGCGTGAGATATGGGTCGGTAAACATACCTTAATGCAGGGATGGGATATGCCACTCTACTCCAAATTTGACCTTTAACCACACAAGAATATTAAAATACTGCTAGTTTTACCAGAAAACTGCCCGTTTCTTCCTCATGCTAGCTAGCAGTAGCCATAGCAGCCATTATGGAATGGGACGTCACGTTGAACAACAAAGGAGAAGATTGGCTGACACTGTCATTCCAAAATGGCTGCGGTGGCTTCTGCTAGCTAGCATGATGACAAAAAAGGCAGTTTTCTGGGAAATCTAGCAGTACTTCAATCTTCTCAATATATCAGTGTGGTTAAAAGTCACAATTGAAGTACAGTTGCATATCCCACCGCTGCATTGAGGTACATTTCCGACTCATATCTCGAGCTGGGCTCCACGGTATTTTAATGTAACCATGATTGCGTTCCGACCCAATTGCAACTTAGAGTAAACAAGCATAATGGTAGGGTTGGTATCGTCTAGCAAGCTAGCCATCTAACTAGCGATTAGCATTAGCGGCTAACAAGATTTATTTGAGCCACAACCTGCTAAGAAAAGACAAACTAGCAGACAGTAGTTTACAGACAGTAAGATACAAACTAATAGTGTAATTATAAAACACTTGTGGAAAGCAGCATGTCACCAACATGTTGTTGCATCAATATGACCATGTAGACTGCAAAGTGAACAGCGAGAAAGTACTCCGTAGTCGAGCATCTGCTCTCTCCTTGAGTGACGGGGGCAGGGCTTGGGGTGGGAAGTGGCATTCTTATTCAGTGCATGCAGTAGGAGGAGAGGGAGAAAGACGACTCAAGTAGCAAATGGAGTAAACTCTAAAAACGGTCATTACACGTGCCGAAACAAACCAAACATTGAAATATTTTTTACTGAAGGTAAAGTAAAAACTCAAACCAGTCTGTGCATCAATACCGGTGAATATAGTAAATTATAAACTGGGTGGTTAAAACCCTGAATGCTGATTGGCTGACAGACGTGATATATCAGACTGTATACCACGGGTATGACAAAACATTTATTTTTACTGCTCTAATTACGTTGGTGACCAGGTTATAATAGCAATAAGGCACCTCCGGGCTTTGTGGTATATGGCCAATATACCACGGCTGAGGGCTGTATCCAGGCACTACGCTTTGTGTCGTGCATATTGGCCATATACTACACTGACTGGTGCCTTATTGCTTAAATACGGTATACCGCCCAGCCCTACCTGCAGCAAAGAGGAAGAATACATCTGCTATATTTCATTACACCCTCTCAGAAGTGAGACTCAAATATCACAGTGTTATAGCTCTGACAGACACCTGACAATGGGTGAGACTGGCTGAGAAATATGATCCGTCTTCACTATGACCATTACCAGGGGCTTAAAAGCTAGGTTGTATGTGTCCCAAGTGGCACCCTATTCCTTATAAAGTGCACTACTTTTGACCAGAGTCCTATAGGCCCTGGTCAAAAGTAGTGCACTAAATAGAGAATAGGGTGCCATTTGGGAATCAACCGTTGACAGAAATGCTGCCTTTCCTTGGCACGCCTCAGCTGTCCCAGCTCTGTGACCCCTGACCTCTAGAGTTGAGCCTTGCAATCTGGAACCCATCAGTGACAGGGTAGGGTCTAATCATGTTACCACACCAAGGTGTGTGTGTGTGTGTGTGTGTCCAAGGCACGGGCCAAGACCACTTGTGATACTCAAAGAGAACTATACACAGCACCCAAGTTGAAATTAAAAGCCGCTGGCTAGGTGCCAGCCAGTTCTCAGTTGGAACCCAGAACCTTCACAACACAAGTCTCCCCATTCCCCATGGTCGACTACCTGCTACACCAGACCTTGTGCTTGAAACCTGAACTGCTTTCAAATCAAACACGGCAAATGTGTTGTATAGCTTAACTAGGGGAAACCATGTACTATGTAGAGCATTGCTGGGGTGTAGGGGGGTTGTGCAACACATCACTATATCAGCATCTTCAATGAGCCTGTATGAGGTCTCAGAGGCTAAAGAGAGAGACTGGTTGCGTATGAAATGGCGCCCTATTCACTATATAGTGAACTACCTTTGACCAGGGTACATAGAGAGTAGGGTGCCATTTCAGATGCATCCGCTGACAGGGAGAGAAACTGATGTTGGGGCGGCAGGTAGCCTACTGGTTAGAGTGTTGGGACAGTAACCGAAAGGTTGCTGGATCGAATCCCCGAGCTGACAAGGTAAAAATCTGTCATTCTGCCCCTGAACAAGGCAGTTAACCCACTGTTCCCCGGTAGGCTGTCATTGTAAATAAGAATTTGTTCTTAACTGACTAGTTAAATAAAAGTTTTTTTTTTTTTTAAATGTCCAGGGGATAGGAGAGGAGGAAAATACTTGCAATACAATCCTGTTGTTATGGATTTGTTATGGATTTATATGGGAGATTATTGTGTGGTTACATGTCATTAAAAAACAAACACTTACGCATCCATGTGATGGCCAGCACTTTGTAGTCCATCTCCCATCTCTTTCTCTATGGCACTCCACTCACTGTCCAACAAGCACAGAGCAGATATTTCACATAAAACAAATATATATTTGACACTAATTAAGTCATTACATTGTTCATTGTGCAGCAGCAACACACATCACCCTTTCTTCCAAACACAGCACTTCTCTTACCTGAAGACTCGTCCATAGTTTCCATGCACTTTGTACACCCCATACAGTCGATCTGCTACCCTCTGGAGAAAGATTTGGCACAGTTTCTTTGATACTGCTGCTTCTATTTTTATGTTCTATTTTCTGTGAATGTCTGTACTGTTTAGGGAATAGGGTGTCATATTGGGATGCAACCTAAGTTGTATGTTACAGCTGTCAGTGTGCTAGTGTAGTCAATCTAGTCTAGTAAGTGTGAATATGCTGAGTGTGGCCAGCCTGTGTTACAGCCAGCTGTATGTCTAGTCCTAGTCTAGTCATTAAGTTGTGTGTTACAGCTGCAGCAAATCCACTTTTATCAGACAGACCAGCTGTGTGTTTTATCCTTCTAATGTATGTCAACTTCCAAGCCAGCTCAGGTGTGTTAACACTCACTGTATGTCTAGTCTAGTCAGTAAAATGTATGTTACAGCTGACAGAATGGGAGTATAGTTAACAAACCTGGGTTCAAATACTATTTGAAATAATTTCAAATACTTCGCTTGATTTAGCTTGCCTGGCTCAGTGGAACTATATAATAGTTCCAAAACTGGCAGGCTAGACCATACAGTCAAAGTATTTGAAAGATTTCAAATAGTATTTGACCCAGGTCTGGTAGCCAGTCTAGTCAGTAAGATGTGTGAATATGCTGACAGCTCCCTGTACTCACTGCCTGTACTCTCAGCAGCTGGGAGACTACAGTCTGTAGCTCGTCGCTGTAGTGTTTCAGCTCTGTAAACCGTCTGCAGACGCCAGGGCCAGAGAAGAGCAAGAATTCACCCAATCACTACTTAAATCAACAATTTCTTTCCGGCAAGGCAGATAAACAAGACAAAAGTCAATGTTCGAACTTACATTGACCTGATCCAACTCTACTTCCCACACAGTCCCAGAACCAAGTATGGAAGTACATCAAATACAGAGCAAAGGGATGAATAGTAGAGACAGACTCATTAAATGAAGTTACAACACATGAAGATGGAAGTGTATGGTTGGCTTCACACAAAAGAAAACAGTGACAAGAAAACAATGAATCTGCCCCAAATGGCACCATATTCCCTATAAAGTGTACTACTTTCGACCAGAGTCCAGTGCACTATATACAGTAGGGTTAGGGTGCTATTTGGTACGGATATTTTCTATGGCCTACTTGTCTGGATTCTTCACCCTGAATGCTGCATTCATAGCTTTCAACCTGGAATCAGCCTGTAAAAAAACAGACCAATAAATTACAAACACATTTTTTCCCCCACACGTTTGTTAGATCAGAGGTTGTTATTGAGGACCTGCATCATTTTAGACAGCACTTTATCTTTGAGACCTAAAACATATCAGAATAAATATTACAATTAAGAGTTGTTTAAAAGAAATCCAAAAGTCCTACATATACACATGCACTGTATGCATTTGTTTACACAGATTACAAACTTTACAAACGTATACTTTATTGCACCGCTGTGGTTTGCAAAGTCACATGAGGATTGAGTAAGGTGCATCTTATCTAAGAGAGTTGACATGGCAATGCAACCATGATGAGATCATTAAGTGCTGATGGAGTACCTTTGCTTGAAATCCTGTCTCGTACACCATTTCCTTCCATCCTTTTTCCTGTGGGACAGAGAGAGGATGCCGTGTGACTTTGACAAAGACCATCAGAGATAGGAGAGCCTGATGCATGGGTGCACCGGGGGTACACTGTCACACTATCAACTCAAAAGGTCAAAGGTGATCCTTTCAACTACAGCTACACTCACACAACTCCTGTCAGTAAAGAGTTAAGCTTTAGGCCTACTTCACAAGACATTATTTCCACAACACTTCTCAATGCTACAAAGAAACTGAGTAAGGAAATGGTCCTTGACTGTGATATCGCTTTTCAGTCAAGAGTATATCCTGTCAAAACCTATGAACGGCACAACTGACTAGCTATTGGTACTGTTGTAGTCTTGAGAGGGAGGAATGCAGGTTTTGCTAACGATTGGGGATCACGATGGTCCTTGTCACACATAACAAGGAAGTTGGCAAGACAGCACAAACAGATTGGAATCACGCTCGATTCACCCCGTTATGGTGTATAGTAGCTTGGTTACAAAGAGGCTAACTAACCTCCGTGAGAAAGATGTAGAAGATCTTGTCGTTGCAGAGAACTGGGTGGGAGGCTAATCGGAGCAGGAAGTTCTCCAGTCCAACCCTCCTTCTCTCCACAAAGTCTGGGTCCATGTTGTCCGCTGACAACTTGTGCCACACAATCTCTGCCTGTGAGAAACAGACAAATAATTACTATTATGTTGATAAGGAGATGGAACACCGTTGTTTGCTTCAGGAATGTCTTTACTAAGTTAAAACTGGATGCTGTACAGAGCATTATGGGTACTGTAGTAAGTACATCATGCTACAAATATCACTTCCTAAACTATATTGCACTAATTTATTCCAAGGCATCCTCCTTGTTCTCACGTACCCTCTTCTCGGGTAACGGGGCAACAACGACAAAGGGATAGGTGACCAACAGGTAGTTTCTGAGTAGCTCAAACTCGCTGTATCTCCTCCATAAGGAGTCTGGGGCTGGGATTAAACCTTCTGTCACAGCATCAACCGGCCTGTCAGAAAAGAGGAAAGGACTAAAGTCATACAACTGCACTTAAATAAGAGTACCAAGTAAATATTTGATACATCTTTTAAAGTGACCAAGTACAGTATTATCCACAATTATATGAACTCCAATGCTAAAACTTACAGTACCAGTCAAACGTTTGGACACACCTACTCATTCAAGAGTTTTTCTTTATTTTTACTATTTTCTACATTGTAGAATAATAGTGAAGACATCAACATTATGAAATAATACATATGGAATCATGTAGTAACCAATTTCATTTAATATATATATTTTTGTATAAATATATTTAATATTTGAGATTTTTCAAAGTAGCCACCCTTTGCCTTGATGATAGATTTGCACACTCTTGGCATTCTCTCAACCAGCTTCACCTGGAATGCTTTCCAACAGTCTTGAAGGAGTTCCCACATTTGCTGAGCACTTGTTGGCTGCTTTTCCTTCACTCTGCGGTCCAACTCATCCCAAACCATCTCAATTGGGTGGAGGTCGGGTGATTGTGGAGGCCAGGTCATCTGATGCAGCACTCAATCACTCTCCTTCTTGGTCAAATAGCCCTTACACAGCCAGGGGGTGTGTTTTGGGTCATTGTCCTGTTGAAAAACAAATGGATGGCGTATCGCTGCAGAATGCTGTGGTAGCCATGCTGGTTAAGTGTGCCTTGAATTCTAAATAAATCACTGATAGTGTCACCAGCAAAGCACCACCATACCATCACACCTCCTCCTCCATGCTTCACGGTGGGAACCACACACGCGGAGATCATTCGTTCACCTACTCTGCATCTCACAAAGACACGGCGGTTGAAACCATCAGATCAAAGAACAGATTTCCACCGGTCTAATGTCCATTGCTCGTGTTTCTTGGCCCAAGCAAGTCTCTACTTATTATTGGTGTCCTTTAGTAGTGGTTTCTTTGCAGCAATTCGACCATGAAGGCCTGATTCACACAGTCTCCTCTGAACAGTTGATGTTGAGATGTGTCTGTTACTTGAACACTGAAGCATTTATTTGGTCTTGAATTTCTGAGACTGATACCTCTAATGAACTTATCCTCTGCAGCAGAGGTAACTCTGGGTCTTCCCTTCCTGTGGCGGTCTTCATGATAGCCAGTTTCATCATAGCGCTTGATGGTTTTTGCGACTGCACTTGAAGAAACCTTCAAAGTTCTTGACATTTTCAGATTGACTGACCTTCATGTCTTCATGTCTTTCTCTTTGCTTATTTGAGCTGTTCTTGCCATAATATGGACTTGGTCTTTTACCAAATATGGGCTATCTTCTGTATACCACCCCAACCTTGTCACAACGCAACTGCTTGGCTCAAACGCATTAAGAAGGAAAGAAATTCCACGCATTTTTAACAAGGCACACCTGTTAATTGAAATGCATTCTAGGTGACTACTACCAGAAAAACCTTGGAATGAGTTGGTGTGTCCAAACGTTTGACTGGTACTGTATATATAAAGCAAGAGGAGAGCGAGAGACTACTGACAGAGAGAAAGACAGACAGAGAAAGATAGAGAGAGACTTTATAAATATGACGTGGATCCAGCAGCAAAGATTCTAGGGAGGAAATGAGAGCCCATAATGGTCTGTCTCCACTAATAATCCACACTGGGACCACAAAGCAGAGAGAGGAGGAGAGGACAACAAGAAAGAAAGAGAGATGAGCAGAGAAGCATGAAGAGGAAGGAGAGAAGGCAAAGGAGAGGAGGACTCCATCAGTGGCTGGGGGGCATTCTCCAGTCTAACTGTACTGAGGGCCCGGTTACACCACACTCCCCTCTCAATGGCCAACTGGTGAACAAAGGCCCAGTGTGTGTGCGCGTGGGCATGTGTGTGCATGAGGAATAGCATGCCCTGCTCCAAGCAGAATAAAAACATATGGTTCCTTTTAAAAAGACTCAGCCAACAAAAAAATACTACTCTCTGTGGCTGAAAGAGAGTAACCGGACATGAAACCAGTTAATAGTATAGCTAGCTAAAAGTAAGTAAGAAAGCTGGTGTGATGTGCAGTTTGTGAACAAACAAAACTTTTAGATCACATCTTCAAAATGAAGTGAGTGTACCCATGTCACTTTTCTAAAACAATCAGATGTTAGTCATTATCGTTAGGGTCAGACCACCTGTAATAACTGAATGTGTGTAATTATGTGCAGGTGCAAGGAGGTGTAGGTGTGATTGTGGAAGAAGCTGTTCATGGTGGTGTCACAAAATACTTGCGCTGGAAGATGTAGGCTATAACAATAGTTTCAGATCATTCACACGGATGATTCAGAGCTGATGAGACATATTTACCGTGTCTCAATTAGGTAAACAGTGTATATCTCCTGCATGTTGACTGAATTCTTCCCAGTCCTTTTCTCTGCCTCTCCAACGCTGATCTCCATCTTTCTTAGAAGACTCGTCCATTTTTCAATCTCAACCATCTAGAAGAGGATATTTCACAAGTCATAACATGGTAACAATAACATCATTAAATATAATTTGATGTTGTATACATGCAATATGGGGCATCAATATTGGTAGCTAAAGCTGGTCCCATATTAAAATACGTACTGTAACGTTAGCAAAGTTCTTTAACTTTGTATCAGAACAAAGTTGTGTGCTAGCAAGCTAGCTCCTGTTAAAATGATCAAGCCAACCATGTTAATAAGAACAATCTAGCTAACTTTCCTCTGCGTCGACATTACAATGATTTAACTTTTAGCTGTCTTTTCTTGCACAGCCTGCTTGCTGCTGCTGACTCAGTGACAGTGGGGCTCTCTCGCGAAACTCCGTGGATTGATAAGGCCTGCAGTACTACTGTCAGTAGCTAGAAAACCCAACACATTCAACAGGCTCAATAAGTAGATCCGCTAATCGCAAAATCCAAATTCCTCTTTTTTTTACAATAAGAATATGTTTGAAGCTATACCGTGTTTTTAATGTTGTTCTCTAGTTCTGCCGAGGTGAGGTCGGTGTTCCCGATCACCGCTATTTCCTCGGGTCCCGAGTCTGCCATCATCTCTTCCTGAGTTTTGCCTTGTTAGCAATGTAGCAGACAGGCAGAAACTCGCATGCGCACTTTAACCCTTTTCTTTTCCCTACCTCAACTCACCTGAGTGTCATGAGAAAGATCAGCTGCTGTCTGCCCTGCCCTGTGTACATAGTCAAATATACCGTTAGGTAAGGATACAGACAATAATAGCAGTAATGTCAATATTCGACAACAACCAAAAGATAATCACATAAACATTGTGTAATAACTGTTTATTACATAATTATAAACTATCTATAAACGCAAACCCCTTTAGTGTAGGTGTTACCAAAATAACAATATGTTGCATTATAACGCACAGTAAAAGTGTAAAATAGGCTGTTATTGCTATCTCAAAGTGAATAGAATGAAATAACTTTTTCCAGGAAGAGATTTCGGTTGTGGCATTTGATAAGACAATAAATACACAATAAACCACACACAGCACAACTCACACTTGGCAGAATATAAATAGGGCTACTAGGCTATAGCCTACAATTGGAGACAATTAGACCCTCCATTTTCACAAATGCTTAGGCCTATTCTGAGCTATAATAATAATATTAATAATTATTAGCGTTATTAGTATTATTTAATATAATATACTATGATCCTACTACACGTCTCGTGTCACCCCACATTCTACTGGGTTTAGGATCCGATTAATGAAGTCCAGTTCCTGGGCGGGTCCCTTAACACAGCTGGATGAAAAACATCTGGATCCGCCTACACGGAACTCCAGCCAAAAGCCCCGAGCCCAACCAGTTGTTTCACTGAATACGACTTCAATAAGCTAAATGAACGTCTATCTTACTACTCACGTTCCCAAATACATAGACAGATACAGTGCGACCACGGCGTTTTAATCAGGTTATTTTTTTTATGTCAATATTATGGGGTGCTGGAGATTCTCGGCAGTGAATATTGTTCTTTTGTCTTTCTGTAAGTATTTTTCTATTCGCTTACTCACTCCGTATTCACTTTTAAGTGTTCAGTGTCCATTGTTTCTTCAATCTGGTGAAGTTGTGAAGGGGGAGGGGGATCAAATGTTTATTCAAGGGAGGTTCTGGTCGTGTAAAACAGATGCTCAAAACTCATATTTATGAAATGCGTCTTTTCGTTTTCTCGCCCTTTCTTCAGTGGAAAAGTGGCTTCGGTGTAATTTTCTCAATATCATATATGTGATGGAATAGCCTAATGCAAAAATAAATAAGTAAATAACTATAATTTATTTATTTATTTTCTTCTGTGGATTTGTTTTAATAAAAAAAATGTATTCTCTGTAGCTTTATTAAACCAGTAGTTTTACCTCATGTAACATATAATTTGTATGTGCTCTACCTAGGTACTGTCCAACTAAATGATGTCGTGACAGTCACCTAAACTCAAGCAATAGTAGGAAGATACCTAAGAACCTCTGAAGGCACATAAAATGGAAATTACTGAATGATCCAAGTCATCCAATCTGGTGAAAAACCTATTTCTGACACTTAACAGTTCTTTAGCTATGCCTGTTATTTATTATCAGCAGATTTTGAATGTTTAGAATAGAATTTCACTTGAAGGCACAGATTGTTTACTCTTATGTTTAGTGGTGCCACTATTAATCTGAAGTAAACTAAACTGACTCTAACATTTGTCTCAAACAATTTCCCCCAATCATTTCTGAAATTATTTGAATATGAAGTCAATAAGCTAAAACAACAACTTACAAACATTAGGGTTATTTTATTTAATTACATAAAAAACATTTGAAACATTTTGCTCAAACAGGGCTTGATCATTACATCAATGTGTGTAACTTTGAATCAAAATAAAATAACTAGTTAATTAGAACAAGAGTGTCAGTAGTTGTGATGATGAAAAGATGTAATAGAACTTTGATGTGACCACATAATTTTTTTTACTGCTGCCATCTGTAATGGAAATTTCCAAACAGGAAATCGATTCTGAGGCTCAATTATCCCTGCTGCATGCAAACAGGGGCACTTCTCCTCAGGGAATACAAGATTGAAGCATAGATTGAAGAGGAGTTCGGAGCTCATGTAGAAACTGTATGCTGAGAAGTAGGGAAACTTCTCACTTCACCCATTTTCAGTGTTTCATTGAACTAGGCAAGTTAGTTAAGAACAAATTCTTATTTTTAATCACAGCCTAGGAACAGTGGGTTTACTGCCTTGTTCAGGGGCAGAATGACAGATTTTTACCTTGTTAGCTCAGGGATTTGATCTTGCAACCTTTCGGTTACTAGTCCAACACTATAACCACTAGGTTACCTGCCCCCCAGTGTGTCCTCTAGAGGACTTAAAAAGTTGCAAACTTGATACTTACAAGTTATTTTGAGGAAGCAAAGTGACACAATACATAGATAAACTGTAGGTTGAGGAGGAGTACTGAGGTCATGTAAGTACTATAGAGGTAATGGTGAACTTCTCTCATGTTAAGAAGACAATTAATCTCGGGCTATAGCACCAATTTATAACTCATTGACATTCATGCTATAGAACTTAGTAAGAGTTGAGCAAGTCTTCTTTTGAATTGTGTATGTATTTGTGTGTGCGCTCTTGGGGACATAACAGGTTGCATACTTACTACTTGCTGGTGATATTCAGTGATATTGAGGGAGCGAAGTAGCACAGAGCACAATGAGTGCTGTGGCATGATGAGCTTTGTGTTGTGTTCTCTAGCCTGACCTTCCATCATCCCACATCAGCCCATAATGACAAGATTGTGATGACCTAAGCAGGCAAAAATAAGATGTAGAAATCCCCTTTATTCTCCGCCCCCTCCTCCTTCCCCCTCCTCCTTCTCTCTGTGCCCAGCTTGTGATGGCCACTGGGGACACATACAGACCCCTGTGTGTTCTTTTAGCCCTTGGCTGCGTCCCAAATGTCACCCTATTCCCTACATACTGCACAACTTTTGACCAGAGCCCTATGCCAAAAGTAGTGCACACTGCACTATATAGGGAATAAGGTGCCATTTGGGACAAAACTTTTCATTGCTGGGTATGAGATAATTATCCTTTTAAAAATGACAACAGTGAATACTATGACCCTTATATGACCTCCGGCTTGGGAAAAAGGTTTAGCTTCTTAAGGGTCATCCTTTGGTTTAGAGAAAATTGTTCCAAAACGGTTCTTCAGCTGTCCCCATAGAATAACCCTTTTTGGTTCCAGGTAGAACTCTTTTTGGTTCCGGGCAGAACCCTTTTGTATTCCATGTAGAACCCTCTGTAGAAAGCGCTCTACATGGAACACAAAAGAGTTCTATCTGGAATCAAAAGGGTTTGACTTGGAACCAAAAAGTGTTCTTCAAATGGTCCTCCTATGGAGACAGCCGAAGAACCCTTTTAGATTATAGATAGCAAAAAAATGTCTAAGAGTGTACAATAAGATGGCTACAATAAGATGCTTCACTTGGACTTGTAGGTCAGAGAAATGTATCTAGTGCAATTTTCATATCTCTCTCATGTGTTTTTCATTTGATGTTATGGATATTGACAAATGTGTTGTGTTTATTTAGGTCCAGTTTTAAGACCGGACTGAACTACAGTACCTGGCTGCGTAAACGTTATTTGTTGTTTGAGACTAGGCGGGGTCCCTCAAAGGGACATACGTTCATTACACTAGGGTAATTTAATTGTGTTCTTGTCTATTTCATCAGGAAATACTTTCCTTTTGAGTCCTGTGGAGAGGAATTTCAGCATGCTGCATCAATAATGGGGAGATTTGTTGGTGTAGAATGGGCCAACTAGTGGCCTGGTTTGGTTACTACGCTTGGTGGGGGTCAGCTGAGATTCTGTCACTTATAAAACCAAAGGCTGACTGTTTTGAAGCAAGATTTTTCGCATGGTCAAGTGAACATTGCACAAACATGGACTATAGGACGACATCAATATGTATTCTCTTGGAAAAGGGGACAAAATAAACGAGAGTGTAGATGGGAATAATACATTATTTGGGAGTTGTGTTTTTCTTATTTACCCATAACAGGCAAACTTTTGTATGTTTTGGTGTTGTCTGGTCTTTTACCAGAGAGATCAAGACAATATTCAGAAAACATTTGACTCTATAGAGGTCACATTTTTACAGAACTGATAAGTTACAGTATGTATTTGATATTTTTAGAACCACGTTCAGCTCTCCCGCTGTGTCTGTGTTTATTTGTATATGTAAACTCATAGAAATAGAGTCACAGATCCACCCATTACAGACCAATTGACTTGCATTTGAATGCCAAATCTAGTCATTCTATTTCTATGGGTAAACTGATAGGGAACCAGGGAGAGTTAGTTGAGACCTGAGGCTGAAACTGAAAAGCAAATAAATGCAGCCAACATCCCTGGGCCTCCCGGCTGTAAGCACACAGCAGAGCAGTTGGATTTCCCATAAGACACACACACAAAAAAGACACAAAGGGGCTGAGCTTCAAACTTGGCTCACGCTGAAACTTCTGGCTTCAATTTATTTCTGGAGCAGTCACTGCTGATTTTAATTAGTTGAAAGTTTACGTTGAAAGTTTTTGCTTAGCCAGCCTTTTTAGTTTTTCTTTTCTTTTTTCTTCGCCCTTTCTCCTTTGTCTTTTTTCTTTTGTGTGGGTGTGTGTGTATGTGTATATATATTTTGTTGGTTGGCATTGACCAACATCTGGAAGCCTTCGTGAAATATGTGTACACTTAAATATGTGTACACTTAAATATGTGTACACTTCTTTTAATGTTTGCGTAGTTTTGTTAGATCACCATCCCCCTGGGAGTGAAAAAATGCCTCATCATCTGGCTTTAATCAGCCATTAATATTGTTGTGATGTGGCAACACAGCACAGGGAGGGGACGGCAGATACAAGATGCGTGGGAAGGAACGCTCACAATGCTTTCTAGAGCCTGTGTCAAACCACAGCACCACAGGCCCCCCCCCCCACACACACACCCCCATTCAAACCTGGGTCAAATACATATTTGCTGTGTTCAATTTGTATATCAAACACTAATTTGAAAATGTTTTCAAAATATATTACAAATACAATTTGAGTATTGGCCATACAATACAATATAGAAAATATTGCAATGACTATGTGGCTTCTTCACCCGCGGGATCGTCTGAGACCAGCCACCTGGAAAGTTTATGAAACTGTTGGTTTACACAAACTGTTAGAAACCATCTCAGGGGAGCTCATCTGCATGCTCGTCGTCCTCACCAGGATATTGACCTGACTGCAGTTCGTTGTCGTAACCGACTTCAGTGGGCAAATGCTCAACTTCAATGGCCACTGGCACGCTGGAGAAGTTTCAACTGTACCGGGCAGATGGCAAACAGCGTGCATGGCGTTGTGTGGGCAAGCGGTTTTCTGGTGGGGTTGAGGTATGGGCAGGAATAAGCTACAGAAAATGATTTTTTTTTTTATCGATGGCAATTTGAATGCACAGAGATACTGTGATGAAATCCTGAGGCCCATTGTTGTGCCATTCATCCGCCGCCATCACCTCATGTTTCAGCATGATAATACACGGCCACATATCGCAAGGATCTGTACACAATTCCTGGAAGCAAAACATTTCCCAGTTATTCTATGGCCTGCATACTCAGACATGTCACCCATTGAGCAAGTTTGGGATGCTCTGGATCGACATGTACGACAGCGTGTTCCAGTTCCCACCAATATCCAGCAACCTCGCCCCCCCCCCCCCCCCCGCGGGACGGTTGAGCTAAAGTAGGCTAATGTGATTAGCATGAGGTTGTAAGTAACAAAAACATTTCCCAGGATATAGACATATCTGATATGGACAGAAAGCTTTCATTCTTATTTATCTAACTGCACTGTCCAATTTACAGTAGCTATTACAGTGAAAGAATAATTATGAGCTTGAAAAAGGTATTAATAAACCAATTAGGCACATTTGGGCAGTCTTGATACAACATTTTGAACAAATATGCAATGGTTCATTGGATCAGTCTAAAACTTTGCACATACACTGCTGAAAAAATATTAATTGCGCCTGTGCTGGAATAATACATTATGGCCTTTCTCTTGCATTTCAAAGATGATGGTACAGTGTATTATCTTTGTATTATCTTTTACCAGATCTAATGTGTTACATTATCCTACATTAATTTCACATTTCCACAAACTTCTAAGTGTTGCCTTTCATTTTAGGCGAAAATTGAAAAAAAAGGGTTAGATCCTTGGTTTTTAAGGTATCTGTGACCAACAGATGCATATCTGTATTCCCAGTCATGTGAAATCCGTAGGTTAGGGCCTAATGAATTTATTTAAATTTACTGATTTCCTTATGAACTGTAAAATCTTTGAAATTGTTACATGTTGCGTTTTAATATTTTTGTTCAGTGTAGTAACCAGTAACTACTGAAGCTTCAGCTTCCAGCTGTTCTTGGTAGGCCTACTGCTGGTGGGGATTGAACAATGCATTGCATGTGGTTTGGAAGCTGCCTCAAAGTACAGGCACTGAGTAAAACAAACCCAATGTATTTGTATATGTATTTATTATGGATCCCCATTAGCTGGTGCCAAGGCAGCAGCTACTCTTCCTGGGGTCCAGCAAAATTAAGGCAGTTTATACAATTTTAAAAACATTACAATACATTCAGACTCTGTACCCTCAGGCCCCTACTCCACCACTACCACATATATACAGTACAAAATCCATGTGTACGTGTGTGTGTATAGTGCGTATGCTATCGTGTGTGTGTGTGTGTGTGTGTGTATGCGCCTATGTTTGTGTTGCTTCACAGTCCCCGCTGTTCCATAAGGTGTTTTTTGAATCTGTTTTTTTTTTATCAAATTTTACTGCTTGCATGAGTTACTTGATGTGGAATAGTTCCATGTAGTCATGGCTATATTTAGAACTGTGCGCCTTCCATAGTCTGTTCGGGACTGTGAAGAGACCTCTTGTGGCATGTCTTGTGGGGTATGCATGGGTGTCCAAGCTGTGCCCCAGTTGTTCAAACAGACAGCTCGGTGCATTCAACATGTCAATACCTCTCATAAATACAAGCCGTGATGAAGTCAATCTCTCCTCCACTTTGAGCAAGGAGAGATTGACATGCATATTATTCATATTAGCTCTCTGTGTACATCCAAAGGCCAGCCGTGCTGCCCTGTTCTGAACCAATTGCAATTTTCCTAAGTCCTTTTTTGTTGCACCTGACCACACGACTGAACAGTAGTCCAGGTGCGACAAAACTAGGGCCTGTAGGACCTGCCTTGTTGACAGTGCTGTCAAGAAGGTAGAGCAGCGCCTTATCATAGACATACTTCTCCCCATCTTAGCTACTGTTGTATCAATATGTTTTGACCATGACAGTTTACAATCCAGGGTAACTCCAAGCAGTTTAGTCACCTCAATCTGTTCAATTTACACATTATTTATTACAAGATTTAGTTGAGGTTTAGGGTTTAGTGAATGATTTGTCCCAAATACAATGTTTTTAGTTTAAGAAATATTTAGGAATAATTTATTCCTTGCCACCCACTCTGAAACTAACTGCAACTCTTTGTTAAGTGTTGCAGTCATTTCAGTCACTGTAGTAGCTGACATGTATAGTGTTGAGTCATCCGCATACATAGACACTCTGGCTTTCCTCAAAGCCAGTGGCAATTCATTAGTAAAGATTGAAAAAAGTAATGGGCCTAGACAGCTGCCTTGGAGAATTCCTGATTCTACCTGGATTATGTTGGAGAGGCTTCCAAGAACACTCTCTGTGTTCTGTTAGACAGGTAACTCTTTATCCACAATATAGCAGGGGGTGTAAAGCCATAACACATAAGTTTTGCCAGCATCAGACTATGATCGATAATGTCAAAGTCTAACAAAACAGCCCCCACAATCTTTTTATCATCAATTTCTCTCAGCCAATGTCTGCAGACCTTCACACATAATGGATATCCTATCCCAGGCCTTGGCTTCAAGCATTTGTGATGCACACCTCACCTTCACTAGATGAACCAGAACTGAGTCTGCAATCTATCTAATGTAGCTTGTCACAATAAAGAGGGTGTGCTCTAAACAGCAGAACAATTGGCAGATTGGTGTCCTAAGAGCCAAATACAGTACACATGTAAAGTATAGGCCTAGGGCTCGATTCAATCCGTAACGCGGAAGATCTATGCTCCGGCATGATAGAAATTTAAAGGCAATGTTTCCGTGTCAGCAGAGACTGCATTCACAGTAAATGCTGCATTATGTCATCTCAATCGGAAATTCCCTTTAAATTTCAATCACGCTATAACGCTGAACTTTGGCGATACGTATTGAATCAAGCCTAGTCTATGGTTCTGTTTTGTGCCAGTCATTTTATTCAAAGCCAGAAGTGATTTGTTCTGATTAGTGTGTGTTTGTGTGTATTCCACAGGTCTTCCTATCCTCTCCTTCACACACATCAAGACCAACCTGTGTAAGTGGTGTGACCACTCCAGCCCTATCTGTGAGGACAGTGTGTGTTATACCAACTGCTCCCTCTCCTCCTTCTGTACTCTGAGTGAAGAGATCTGCATTGCAATATGGTAAGTGTGAAGGTTTTCATCAAAGGACTATCTCCCAAGCTCAAGTTTATTTGCCATATGCAGTATAATAAATGAGTATTTCGCACAAGAGCTCTCACTCTCACATTAAAAACATAAAACATATTTAAAAAATACAGTACCAGTCAAAAGTCTGGACACACCTACTCATTCAAAGGTTTTTCTTTATTTGTACTATTTTCCACATTGTAGAATAATAGTGAAGACATCAAAACTCTGAAATAACACATTTGGAATCATGTAGTAACCAAAAAAGTGTTAAACAAATCAAAATAGGTGGAAAGTTTTAATTTCCTCGGCGTACACATCACGGAACAACTGAAATGGTCCACCCACACAGACCGCGTGGTGAAGAATGCGCAACAGCGCCTCTTCAACCTCAGGAGGCTGAAGAAATTTGGCTTGTCACCAAAAACCCTCACAAACTTTTACAGATGCACAATCGAGAGCATCCTGTCGGGCTGTATCACCGCCTGGTACGGCAACTGCTCCGCGCACAACCGTAAGGCTCTCCAGAGGGTAGTGAGGTCTGCACAACGCATCACCGGGGGCAAACTACCTGCCCTCCGGAACAACAACACCACCCGATGTCACAGGAAGGCCAAAAAGATCATAAAGGACAACAACCACCCGAGCCACTAACCGGTTCACCCCGCTATCATCCAGAAGGCGAGGTCAGTACAGGTGCATCAAAGCTGGGACCGAGAGACTGAAAAACAGCTTCTATCTCAAGGCCATCAGACTGATAAACAGCCATCACTAACATTGAGTGGCTGCTGCCAACATACTGACTCAAATCTCTAGCCATTTTAATAATTAAAATTGGATGTAATAAATGTATCACTAGTCACTTTAAACAATGCTACTTTATATAATGTTTACATACCCTACATTACTCATCTCCTATGTATATACTGTACTCTATACCATATACTGCATCTTGCCTATGCCGTTCGGCTATCGCTCATCCATATATTTATATGTACATATTCTTATTCATTCCTTTACACTTGTGTGTATAAGGTAGTTGTTGTGAAATTGTTAGATTACTTGTTAGATATTACTGCATGGTCGGAACTAGAAGCACAAGAATTTCGCTACACTCGCATTAACATCTGCTAACCATGTGTATGTGACCAATAACATTTGATTTGATTTGATTTTGATTCCATCACTCTCCTTCTTGGTCAAATAGCCCTTACACAGCCAGGGGGTGTGTTTTGTGTCATTGTCCTGTTGAAAAACAAATGATAGTCCCACTAAGCGCAAACCAGATGGGATTGCGTATCATTGCAGAATGCTGTGGTAGCCATGCTGGTTAAGTGTGCCTTGAATTCTAAATAAATCACAGACAGTGTCACCAGCAAAGCACCCCCACACCATCCCACCTCCACTTCCATGCTTCACGGTGGGAACCACACAGGCAGAGATAATCCGTTCACCTATTCTGTGTCTCACAAAGACACGGCGGTTGGAACCAAAAATCTCAAATTTTGAATCAAAGAACAGATTTCCATCGGTCTAATGTCCATTGCTTGTGTTTCTTGGACCAAGCAAGTCTCTTCTTGTTATTGGTGTCCTTTAGTAGTGGTTTCTTTGCAGCAATTCAACCATGAAGGCCTGATTCACGCAGTCTACTCTGAACAGTTGATGTTGAGATGTGTCTGTTACTTGAACTCTGTGAAGCATTTATTTGGGCTGCAATCTGAGGTGCAGTTAACTCTAATGAACTTATCCTAACTCTGGGTCTTCCTTTCCTGTGGCGGTCTTCATGAGAGCCAGTTTCATCATAGCTCTTGATGGTTTTTGCGACTGCACTTGAAGAAACGTTCAAAGTTCTTGAAATGTTCCTAATTGACTGACGTTCATGTCTTAAAGTAATGATGGACTGCCGTTTCTCTTTGCTTATTTGAGCTGTTCTTGACAAAATATGGACTTGGTCTTTTAGCAAATAGGGCTATCTTCTCTATACCACTCCTGCCTTGTCACAGCACAACTGATTGGCTCAAACACATTAAGGAAAGAAATTCCACAAATTAACTTTTAACAAGGCACACCTGTTAATTGAAATGCATTCCAGGTGACTACCTCATGAATCTGGTTGAGAGAATTCCAAGAGTGTGCAAAGCTGTCATCAAGGCAAAGGGTGGCTACTTTGAAGAATCTCAAATATAAAATATATTTTGATTTGTTTAACACTTTTTTTGGTTACTACATGATTCCATGTGTATTATTTCAAAATGTTGATGTCTTCACTATTATTCTACAGTGTAGAAAATAGTAAAAATAAAGAAAAACCCTTGAATGAGTAAGTGTGTCCAAAATTTTGACTGATACTGTACATACAACTAGTAATATTGATCTGGTTTAGCTGATAGCTTCCCATTCTATAAAATATATTTTGACAAGGTATATTTCCCAATATACTCCCTCACTGGACTGTTATGCTCCTCTACTTTAATAATTATCCTCATCATGACAATAATTCTTGAACACTCAGTAAACAGGATATATAGCTGATCCACATGTTTGTCTGTATATCCCAGACAAAACAATTGTTGCTCCTAAACTTTAATGGAGCTGTAGGATGAGTTTCTTTTAATGAACGATACTGATAAAAAATGATGATGTGTGGTGAGTGGGGTATTTGCTATGTTAGCGATGCGGAGGACAAAGTTCATTGTGGCTTTATTTGAATGTTGCTCACCGTCTGGTATGCTGTGCCTTAGTGGTCAAACCTCTACAGCAGGGAGGGCACCCTGTTAAATTTTAACTTAGGGCCCCAAAAAGGCTAGGTCCGGCCCTGACTGCATGTTTGGGTATGGATGTCGGACTGTGGCCCATCATGATGAGTTCAGATTTTTTGTGTCCCCCACCCCCATAAAAGTTGCCGATCTCTGCTCTACAGTAATAAAGAGAGGGTCTTTGATCCCGGTCAAAAGTAGTGCACTTTATAGGGAATAGTGTTTCCGTTTGGTACACATTCTTGATCTTAGTTCCTCCCCTCGTAGCCCAGAGTGGTTGTTTCTAGGAAGTCTATCTACTGACCTCTGAATGACAGAGATAGTGTCCCAAATGGCACCCTATTCCCTGTATAGTGCACTACTTTTGACCAGAGCACTATGGGCATGTAATTTGGGACACAACCAAATTGAAAGAGACTGGTGTTATTAAGACTGGTGTTGTTGTTGGCAGGATACAAAGGCAGATTGGATTGACCATTTGTAAAATAAAAACTTCCAATCCACTCTAGCAAATACATACATAACCAATCCAAACAAAACCACAAAAGTAAAAAGTCAACTATAGGCTTTCCCAGAGACATTTTCCTATTGTAAAGTGTCTAAGTTCAGTTTACTAGTTTGATAAGTAACTTTATAATTGATCTGTGGAAATGTAAGTAATTAACTTTGTGTGTGTGTGTGTGTGTGCATGTGAGTGTATGACTGCATGTACAGCTTTAACATCTGTTAGTGTCTTCATCTGTGTCCCAGGCGGAAGGACAATGAGAGTATGAGTGTGAAGACGTTATGCCACCAGCCCCAGCAGCCACTGGAGAATATCATGTTGTCAAACTACTCTTCCAACGAGTGTGTGATGGCTCCTCAGCCCTCTGAGGATGGGGTCCTGTTCGTTTGTGGCTGCCTGGGAGAACACGAGTGCAACGATAAGCTAATATTCGACAAGGGCTCCAATGGTAACATCACTTGTTTTACTCTGGAACCAGGCAGTACATGGTGCAACCAGAACATTTTAATTTGAAAAGGATTAATTTACATTTGTATGTTAATAAAAAAATACAACGTGAGGAAAAAATAGACATTTATAATGTAAATACAAAATGTAGTAGTAGTAGTAATGTATACCAACCTATGATCCGATTCCATGTTGTCTTCACTGTGTTTTTAACTGTGTCCTCAGGTTTTTCCAAGCTCAAGAGTAAAGATGTGATCCCAGTGGTGGTGATCAGCCTGGTCCCTCCCTTTTTAGTGGCTATCATCGCTACCATGGCTTTCTACCTGTACCGTACCAGACAGCCCGGAAAGCAGCCCAAAGACTGGGCTCCCAAACGCACACACTACCAGGTAGGTGGATCTACCAGGTATGGAAAAATATACTTTGAGTCCCAAATGGCACCCTACAACATAATGCACTACTTTTGACCAGAGCCCATAGGTCCCTGGTCAAAAGTAATGCACTATACAGGGAATAGGGTGCCATTTGGGACACCAACTGGAAGCTTTTCATTAATTGTCATGTAGCTACAGTACATTACTGTTTGTGAAAAGGTGTAAAGTAATCCTTTATGGGATGGGTAGCTAAAGGCCACTTGATACATAACTAAAAATATAATTAATTAATTCACCAGGCCTTGGACATCCCAGAGGGACTCAGTGGGGAGGCCATCACCGGCGGTGAGGACTGCCATGGCAAGCTGTCAGCCATCAATAGCGACGCTACATCTGACATGTCTCCCGTCCGGGCCCATAACTTCAACCACAGCACGGAGCAGCTACCCATCCAGCTAGAAGCCTTGGTGGGGAAAGGGAGGTTTGCTGAGGTGTGGCGGGCCAGGCTACACCACCAGGCAGCTGGTTCTCAGTATGAGACGGTGGCAGTGAAGGTGATGGTTTTCCCTCTTCGCTATTTTCTCACCCCCCCCCCATTTTTTCTGTAGTTTTTTGTGTCATTTTCGTGTGATATAATACTTTGAATAAATGTTTATTTGATTTGAAGATCTTCCCGTCTGTGGAGTATGTGTCCTGGAGCAACGAGAGGGCCATCTTCTCTGACGCTAACCTGGAGCATGAAAATGTGGTTCAATTCCTGACAGCAGAGGAGCGAGGGCCCTCCGGCTCCCCTCAGAGGCAGTACTGGCTGGTCATGGCCTACCACGGCCTGGGAAACCTACAGGTTAGTTTGATTTAGCTTTGTTTTGTTTATTGCTAGGTTGATTAAGTGTAAAATGTTGTTATATGGTGCAGTAGAAGACTAGAAGAGATAACTAGTACATTTTATTGTACATACAATTTCATAAAAATGTTGTCAAATAATCCTGTGAGGGATGGGTCACTAAATGGGTCATTCATTCATTAGGACTTCCTGGGGGGCCATGTGTTGAGCTGGGCTGAGCTGTGTGCTATGGCTGGGTCGGTGGCTCGAGGATTGGCCCACCTCCACAGTGACACCACCCCTTGTGGGATCCCCAAGGTGCCGGTGGCCCACCGTGATCTGAAGAGCAGCAACATCGTGGTGAAGAGCCGGAGAGAGTGTGCCCTCTGTGACTTTGGTCTGGCTCTGAGACTGGACCTCTCCCTCACCGTGGATGACTTTGCCAACAGTGGCCAGGTAAGGTGGAACGTGTGAAATGACCAAAGTAGTTGCTAAGGGAACCTGTATCAGTGTTCCACTCTAGCTAAAGCGACTAAGCAGTAGGCCTACGCATGCTGCCTTCTGACATAACTACTGTATCTGATAATTATTATGGAAAATAACAACATATTAAATTGTAGAGTCCTGGTTGAATGCCCCCTTGACTAAAAACTATGCTATATGAATGAAATTGTATTATAAAGCCGTGCTAAAACCAGAATGAATCTGAAGACCCTTCATGTAGTGTTAATTTGTTTAAGCTACTGTCACTGTCCTTGTTGTCCAGGTGGGTACAGCTCGCTACATGGCCCCTGAGGTATTGGAGTCCAGAGTGAATCTGGAGGATCTGGAGGCCTTTAAACAGATGGATGTCTACTCCATGGCCCTGGTCCTCTGGGAAATGGTGTCCCGCTGCGAAGTCATAGGAGGTACAATAAGCTTTTCTATTATGGGCCAATTCAGGGGTAAATGTTCATAACTCAGACTTTGATGAAAGTAGCATTGTCTGTAAATGTAGAATAGATGATAAATAACAAAGGATTTACAGTGTGTTTCCTGTATTTTCATAGAGGTTAAGAGTTATGAGCCGCCGTTTGGCTCTAAGGTGTGTGACCAGCCGTGTGTGGACAGCATGAGGGACCTGGTCCTGAGGGATAGAGGCAGACCTGAGATACCAACCAGCTGGACAACACATCAGGTAAACTGTGTGTTTGCGGGGCGTGTGCGCGTGTGAGAGCGTGGTGAGGGAACTGGGTAGTCAGCACTTCTCAGTGAATTCAGGCCAGAATTAAATCCGATCGCTCTAGTCGACAATGCAGGTTTTAAAGGCAATGTTCGCTGAGATCTCATTCAAGGTCAAACCTGCAGATGTCGGCTCAATTGGAAATGACCTTTAAATGTGAAGCTGGTTATAGCACGTTTTCGGATTTGAATCCCAGCTTGAATGATGATAACAGATAACAGAACCTATGATAACAGATAACAATCATAAATAAAAGCTCTGGTTGTGAACAGGTTTGGGGTCAATTCCATTCAAATTCAGCCAATAAAGGAAGTAAACCGATAAAGTAAATACAGTTGAAGTCGGAAGTTTACATACACTGAGGTTGGAGTCATTAAAACTTGTTTTTCAACCCCTCCACAAATTTCTTTTTAACAAACTATAGTTTTGGCAAGTCGGTTAGGACATCTACTTTGTGCATGACACAAGTAATTTTTCCAACAATTGTTTACAGGCAGATAAATTCACTTATAACTCACTGTATCACAATTCCAGTGGGTCAGAGGTTTATACACTAAGTTGACTGTGCCTTTAAACAGCTTGGAAAATTCCAGAAAATGATGTCATGGCTTTAGAAGCTTCTGATAGGCTAATTGACATCGTTTGAGTCAATTGGAGGTGTACTTGTGGATGTATTTCAAGGCCTACCTTCAAACTCAGTGCCTCTTTACTTGACATCATGGGAAAATCAAAAGAAATCAGCCAAGACATCAGAAAAAAAATGTAGATCTAGTTCATCCTTGGGAGCAATTTCCAAACGCCTGAAGGTACCACGTTCATCTGTACAAACAATAGTACACAAGTATAAACACCATGGGACAACGCAGCCGCCATACTGCTCAGGAAGGAGACGCGTTCTGTCTCATAGAGATGAATGTACTTTGGTGCGAAAAATGCAAATCAATCCCAGAACAACAGCAAAGGACCTTGTGAAGATGCTGGAGGAAACAGGTACAAATGTATCTATATCCACAGTAAAACGTGTCCTATATCGACATAACCTGAAAGGCCGCTCAGCAAGGAAGAAGAAACTGCCATAAAAAAGCCAGACTACGGTTTGCAACTGCACATGGGGACAAAGATCTTACTTTTTTGAGAAATGTCCTCTGGTCTGATGAAACTAAAATATAACTGTTTGGCCATAATCACCATCGTTATGTTTGGAGGAAAAAGGGGAACATTTGCAAGCCGAAGAACACCATCCCAACCGTGAAGAAACCATCCCAACCGTGAAGCACGGGGGTGGCAGCATCATGTTGTGGGGGTGCTTTGCTGCAGAAGGGACTAGTGCACTTCACACAATAGATGGCATAACGAGGGAGGAAAATTATGTGGATATATTGAAGCAACATCTCAAGACATCAGTCAGGAAGTTAAAGCTTGGTCGCAAATGGGTCTTCCAAATGGACAATGACCCCAAGCATACTTCCAAAGTTGTGGCAAAATGGCTTAAGGACAACAAAGTCAAGGCATTGGAGTGGCTAAAGCCCTGACCTCAATCCTATAGAACATTTGTGGGCAGAACTGAAAAAGCGTGTGCGAGCAAGGAGGCCTGCAAACCTGAGTCAGTTACATCAGCTCTGTCAGGAGGAATTGGCCAAAATTCACCCAACTTATTGTGGGAAGCTTGTGGAAGGCTACCTGAAAAGTTTGACCCAAGTTAAACTATTTAAAGGCAATGCTACCAAATACTAATTGAGTGTATGTAAACTTCTGACCCACTGGGAATGTGATAAAAGAAAGAAAAGCTGAAATAAATAATTCTCTCTAATATTATTCTGACATTTCACATTCTTAAAATAAAGTGGTGATACTAACTGACCTAAGACAGGGAATGTTTACTAGGATTAAATGTCAGGAATTGTGAAAAACTGAGTTTAAATGTATTTGGCGAAGGTGTATGTAAACTTCCGACTTCAACTGCATACATTTTCTGTTTACTTCCTGTATTGACTAAATAGAAATGGAATTGAACCCAACGCTGGTTGTCAATAATCAAACCTTCCTGGTCTTGCTCTTCCCTACTGCAGGGGATGAATCTTCTGTGTGCCACCATCACTGAGTGTTGGGACCATGACCCAGAGGCCAGGCTCACAGCCCACTGTGTGGTGGAGCGCTTTGGAAGTCTAGAAGAGGAGATGGAGCAGGGGGTGTTAGACGCTGTCAACAACAGCCAGGAGTGTCCTCCCTCTGACACCTCCCCTGACTCCACCGGCTGTGATGTGGACCCTCCGGCCCCTGAAACAGATACAGAGGGGACCCTCATCCCTGGGCAGATAAGTGAGATATTATAAGGAGGACTCGATCACTAAAAAGAGACACATCTTTGTATGATAGATTGAAGGCACTCTACCCTATGAACAAAGAGGAAAAGAGACATTTTTCTATGATAGATTGTATCATTTGAAGGAGCTGGTCTCCGGATTGATTTGTAATATAACCTTTATGAAGTGTCTTATGAATGCACTTATGAACTTTTGCCACTGAAGAGATATTCTTTCTGCCCCTTGGAAAGTTGTGTGTACAGGATTCAGGGAACAGAGCAAACCAGCAGACCACAAATCATTATCCCAACTTCACTATCACACTGTAACATGTCAATTTTACCAATAACTCACAAATCTAATCTGAAGTACATACATCCTGTAATTAATGATCACATGGATCTGTCCTAAATGCAGGTTGACGTTTATTTTCATGAGTCTTGTCCTGGAGGCAGAACTGAGCTATTTCCGCTTAGATAGGCCAGCTGCAAAGAAAGAAATTGGCTATTATTTAAAAAATTCATGAAAACATTTTTTTATATTTTTGGCCTTAATTTTAGTTTAGGGTTAGGCATAAGGGTTAGCAGTGTGGTTAAGGTTAGATTTAAAATCTGATTTTATGACTTTGTGGCTGCACCACTCTGCAGAGTTGCCTCCAGAACAAGATTCATGACAGAAAAATGCCAATTTGCATTCAAAATGGCACCCTATTCCCTATAGATTGCACTACTTTTGACCAGATTCCTATGGCTCTGCACTATATAGGGAAGAGGGTGCCATTTGGGACGTACAAATGTTTATTATTCGCTAGTTTAGAGAGCACTACGTTTTGACAACCTTCATTGGTGTACTAGCTATTTAAATTGGTCCTTGCTCCTATTGGAGATAATTTACTTTACAAGAATGATTACTTATGATTAATTATCATATATATATTTTTTTGCCTTCTCATAGTGTGTAGCCTCAAACAGTGGTGTGGTTCTCGTCTCCCCTTGATGTGTCCTAAATGGCTCCGTATTTCCTACATACTGTGGTGCACTACTTTTAACCAGTTAGCGCAGAGCTGAGAGGTTTGCATTTTTCTAAGGGTTTCATTTTGATTAACCACAAGCTGCTCTGACTCCAAATGGTGAATGTTGTTATATAGGCTAGAGACCACAACACACAAGCTAGCAAGGCGAAATGCCTTTTTTTAAGATAAATGAGAACCAAGGAGCTTTTAATGTTCATTTGAACTGATAGCTGTACACAAGGACTTTCTAATGATACTTTTAGATCCATTTGTAGCTATTGCATACAACTACATTGATTGTCAAGGCTTGTTTTTCCCCACCATGTGAAGCACTTGCTGCCTTCATCTGTTTACTAAGACACATAGTTTATTTGTTTAATTCAAATCTGATGTCTGAGCATTATTAAGAGGGCATGATCTGTCTTTATATACTGTACATCAGAGAACTCACAGTAAGAGCGACTGCTCTCCCAGACAGCCTGGTATGACACTGATCTAAACCAATTCAATCATTCACTGACTCTCTTGCTTCAAAGGTAATGTTAAAATCTTTTATCACACCAACCATGCGGACTAAATTAATTAAACAGGAGTTGATGTAGATTTGATTAAGCCATTAAGGAGATCAATAGCTTTTTCTCATAGAACCAATCAATGTCTGGGAAAGGAGGTCTGTCTAATTGTGAGAGGCATGACAGTGACATCCTCTTTGAATCATGAGCTGGGTCGTGTTAGATTGGCACAAATGGAAGAAAACAAGGTGAAATGTGAAAGTACTCCCTTAGCCTTTCTTATTGGACAAGTCTATTTTTTGATTTCCGTTGCTACGGTGTGCCCTAATGAACACAACCAAGGTTAACCCTCTTCCCTTGGGAATGGTCAAGTTTTAGGATGCACAGAGTAAGACCATGGCCTTAACTATATGGAGAAATATCTAAGTATGATATTAATGAACTATGCAGAAGACTAAAGAATGATGTTATTGGACTTCTGATGAATGACCACAGATAAAAACCAAATTATTGTGAACTGGTTCCACAACATGTTACCTATGTCTTATAAAATAGTTTGTATCAGGTCTCTTATTTTATTACTATTTGTGAGGAAAACAAAAAAACACCACAAAACTGTCATAAAAAGACATGAAAAAGAACATCAAACATTCCAATGTCAAGCAGCTTTATTGGTTTGTTGTTCCGGAACCCTTATTTTAAGAGGTTGATATTATACGTGCCACAATATTTCAGTAAGGAGCGCAGATTTAGGCCAGGATTCAATCTGATTGCGCTTTGTCAGTATGTGCCATTTAAAAGGTAAATTTCCAATTGAGCCAACATATACAGCATTTACTGTGAATGCGGTCTCCACAAAGGCGGGAACATTGTCGACAAAGTGTGATCGGATTGAATCCCGGGCCCAGAGAGCAGCAATATTATACAGTATTGTGTATGAAGCACTAATAATGACATGAACAGATGTACTGAAAGAAAATGCATTTAAGTTTGTCAATTTATTCTGATTGTTTTAATAGTTTTGTTGATTCAAGTGACAAAACAGCCCTTTTACAGAGAAAAAAGAAACTACACCTAAAACTACAGGTAAAATACAGAGTGTACAAACACATGCTCTTTCCATGAGACTGACCAGGTGAAAGCTGGGATCCCTTATTGCACAGATGCAAACTGCTGAGGGCCCAAAAAGGTGACACTTTTTTTTGTTGCACTGAAACATGCAAAATAATGCAACAAAGAACATGATCTACATGATCAGTCTGCGTGTAAAATAAAAAGTGGTTAATATGAACCTAACTCAGATAAAAAATGTAAAGAAAGCAATCCAATGTTATTTGTTGCCTAGACTTTACTGCAAATGACACTGAAGTCTTGAGAAAAAAAACTATACACTAATGTTGCAGTTAGCCATGACAGCCTTTATAATAGAACGCTTGTGACCACACACATAAATATTGCACTTGGGGAAAAAAACATCTTAAAGTAGAAATAAAATGAAACAGGCATTCTATTTTTGCTCTATTATAGTTGGCACTATAGACATCATCAAGTGCACAAGGCTACATGTGTCCAAAAATAACGTTCACTGAGTAAAAAATATATATAATCCCCTCTCTCTCTCTCTCTCTCTCTCACACACACACACACACACGGGTTACTGTCAAGTTCAACGCAACAAAAACAATATTTCGGCTGCTACACTGCACATTATTACATTGTACACTTTCTGCCTGTGGACATCTGTTCTACAATGTGCCAGGAAAAGTGAGAAAGAGTGTGCTGTTCCTTTCACCTCTATAGTGGCATCCAGCTTCAACCAGGCCCAGCTCCAGCTACACTTGATCTCTGAATCCACGTGTTTAACAAGCAACGCCTCATTTTCACCTAATTCTCTTATTCTTAAAATTAACCACATACTGTAGAGGGAAAACATTAGTTAATTAAGAGATAGTGGTTAGTTCGTCACACATATTGCCAGGGTCCAGTAAGCAACTAACGCGTTATAACTTGAGGAACGGCAAGGAGTCGTATACCAGTTAACGTTAATAGCAAATTGGTTAGGTCTCCCTCACCTCAAACACTTTCAAAATGCCAGTAGTTGTTCGGTTACAGCTCATGAAGTACGCTTCATCACCTTCTCACCTAACGTTACGTCTTCGTTCTCGTTCGGGGGACGCGCTGTTGTAACTGGAAAGCTGACTTTCCAGAGTGCGCGCTGATGCTGTAACTAGTAAGTTGGTTGTCTCTTATTTCTTCAGTCGCGTGCTGCGCTGCATCCTGTTATGTAAACGATTGGCTGAGCCTTGGATACCGCAGCCAGTATTTCTCCAAACGCGCATCACTCGTTCGCTTACAGCCAGTAGTCCTCCAAACCCCTCTCCCAACCTTTTCTCATCGGATCTACACGAATCACATAATCCAAAATAGGTGACCTCAAAACGTGACTAGTTTGCATCCCTGTTATTGATGTCACCTGTTAAATCCACTGCAACCGGTGTAGATGAAGGGGAGACAGGTTAAAGAAGGATTTTTAAGCCTCGAGACAATTGAGACATGGATTGTGTCTGTGTGCCATTCAGAGGGGTGAATGGGCAAGTCTGTGTGCCATTCAGAGGGTGAATGAGCAATAAAACATTTAAGTGCCTTTGAACGGGGTATGGTAGTAAGTACCAGGCGCACCAGCTTGAGTGTGTCAAGCACTGCAACGCTGCCGTTTTTTTCACACCCAACAGTTTCCTGTGTGTATCAAGAATGGTCCAACACCCAATGGAAATTTCAGCCAACTTGACAGCTGTGGGAAGCATCGGAGTCAACATGGGACACTTTCGAAACCTTGTAGTCCATACAACGAATTGAGGCTGATGAGGGCAAAAAAGGGTGCAACTCAATATTAGGAAGGTGTTCCTAATGTTTTGTACACTCATTGTATATTTGATAAGTTAACAGGATTTTTTTTGCAATTTTTATTTATGTACAATAGAAAACCCTAGATTTCTGCATATAAATATCTTTTGTCTCTGTACATTAAGCAAATATTTCAGGTACAGTTGAAGTCGGAAGTTTACATACAGTTAGGTTGGAGTCATTAAAACGAGTTTTTCAACCACTCCACAAATTTCTTGTTAACAAACTATAGTTTTGGCCGGCAGTTAGGACATCTACTTTGTGCATGACACAAGTAATTATTCCAACAATTGTTTACAGACAGAATTTCACTTTTAATTCACTGTATCACAATTCCAGTGGGTCAGACCTTTATACACTAAGTTGACTGTGCCTTTAAACAGCTTGGAAAATTCCAGAAAATGATGTCATGGCTTTAGAAGTTTCTGATTGACTAAAATAATGTCAATTAGCCTATTGGAGGTGTACCTGTGGATGTATTTCAAGGCCTACCTTCAAACTCACTGCCTCTTTGCTTGACCTCATGGGAAAATCAAAAGAAATCAGCAAATACCTCAGGAAAAAAAGGTAGACCTCCACAAGTCTGGAAATTGCTCCCAAGGATGAACCAAACGCAACAAAGTCAAGGTATTGGAGGGGCCATCACAAAGCCCTGACCTCAATCCTATAGTAAAAATGTGTGGGAACTGAAAAAGCATGTGCGAGCAAGGAGGCCTACAAACCTAACTCCGTTACACCAGCTCTGTCAGGAGGAATGGGCCAAAATTCAACCAACTTATTGTGGGAAGCTTGTGGAAGGCTACCCGAAACATTTGACCCAAGTTTAAATTGTTTAAGGCAATGCTACCAAATACTAATTGAGTGTATGTAAACTTCTGACCCACTGGGAATGTGATGAAAGAAATAAAAGCTGAAATAAATCACTCTACTATTATTCTGACATTTCACATTTTTTAAATAAAGTGGTGATCCTAACTGACCTGAGACAGGGAATTTTTAAAAGGATTAAATGGCAGGAATTGTGAAAAACAAAGTTTAAATGTATTTGGATAAGGTGTATCTAAACTTCCGACTTCAACTGTATATGCATGTTCTTCGTTTTTGTACTGTTTCAAACAAACGTCATATGTTTTTTCATGTTGAGAAAAATAACATTTGTAGATGTCATTATATTCTTTTTATATTCACTCACAATGACTATCAGAAGATTGCTAGTAAGCTGCCAGTAAGCTGTCAGAAAGAAAAGTATCCTACTGTACAACATGTATTGCCTGCTTCCCTGATACTGTAAAACACTATATATTTTTTTAAATCAACACATTTTCCACACACACTACACAATGGACTCTCGTACAACATAAAAAAGATCAAATGAAAGCACTGCCATCCTTCACTTGTAGCCCTGGAATGTAACTAAAAAACAAAAACCAAACAAGTCATTCTAATGCAGACAATTCCACGGGTACAAATTACATAAGGTGAATAATCTAAACTTGTCTTTTCCATAAAAAATATTAAACTATCTCCTTAGGCAGCATTCTGGTACAGTAATCTCAATTAACAGATACATCAACAATAACACTCAGCCAATTTGTGGTCTCAATCCACCTCATCAACACAATACAGTTTTGTTCCTTCTCATGATGAAATACAAATGTTCCCATAATTGATGTAGACCCTGTGGGCAACCATACAGAAAACAAAACATCTATAATTAAACTTAAAAACAACAAGTTTCTTAAGATCTAGGCCTACTATATAGGAAAATAATTAATATATATTTAAACCAGTGTGCAAAAATCGGTAGCTGCTCATGTGTTTATCACAGTTATTGCAATCACTTTTTCATATCTTCATAAACAGCAGTTGCATAAAAACCATAATGCTATTATTAACCTAACAATAACAAGTTACTACATAGGACCATAAACAATATAACATGGCATGTCAGTGGCACTTCTTTAACTGTAGTCTAATAAGGGATTTACATAGTACAGTGTACTGAGTACTGTTTGACGCGTTTGGTTTTAGGACATGTTAAACTACACTTCAGATAGACATGGCATTATTGGTCTTTAGTGTCCTGCCATCTTGTAATCTGTTGTGATTGTTTTGTTAATGCCATTTGCAACGCATGTTAAAATCCAACCCCAGGCACATAACATACACCAAAAATGTAAGGTTGCCAAATTGTTTTATACCAAATGTATGCTCAAATTAATTACTCAATATTCAGTGGAGTGCTTAGAGAAGAGGGACAATTTGAATGTTGCCAATTGTGCCATATTTATAAAAGCCATACCCTACACCATGAACCTTACAAGATTCAAGTTAAATAGCAAAATTAACTGATGTTACTTCACTTTACTAATCAAGACAAGTTTTATTGTCCAGTTCATTTAAGAAATAGCCAGAGGAACATAAAAAAATGGTAAAAGCATACCATATCAACTAATATTAGACAAACTTACAAAATAACAAGTCACTCGAGTCAAATATGTCAACACTACATTACAGTGGGCTTATACCAGATTCACTGGTATACTAGAGGCATATAACCATCATATAGTACTTGATGTTTTTTTATCCCTTTACCTTTACATTGAATATACTGTGTAACTGCATGTAAGTACTATATAATTGCATTACTACATCTATTCCATTATAGGTACTATGGAATAATGCCCTGACCAATTTTTAAGCTGAAAGAGTATCTGAAACTGGGAAGTCCCTATTCACTTCAGCAGGTGTACATTATGGCTGTTCACAATTCATTTCCCCACATGAGACACATAATAGGTACAGTAAGTATCAAGGTGAATTCCACATCATCTCTGGCTCGTCATTGGGGATTTAAAGGCATCAAACAAACAATTATTAATATAAAAAGCCTTGTTCCCTCCCTCACCAGTAAAATGTTATTTAAAAAAAAGTATATATTAGTCCATTATTTATGAAAATCATAACAAATAAAGTTTCAACTACAATCAAGTATCATCACTACTAGCCTGCCTGTAACTTTACTGCACTGTGAAATAGTCTTAGTGCCATTTTCATTTCAGATACACCTTTATCTTCACGCATGCATCTACAAAACCATCAAAAGCATCTAATATCCCACCAAGATTGATATTTTAAAGGGCCTAACTAAGACAATCAAACTTTTAGAGCACCTTCCCAGTTTGCCAGATATAGACCTTTCACCAGGAAACAAATACACGCTAATAAATCTGCTGTCAAAATTTTAAATACTGCATTATTACATTGATTGGCTGACAACTTGCTATAAAAATGCTAACTGAAAATGTAGATGTTTCATATGAGTTCTAAGAATGTAACAAACCTTACACGACCACACTAGGAAACTGAACGTGCTACAGTCCCCCTAAGGGGAATATAGTATGTCTTAGTGTTAGGATAGGGGGTCATACATAAAGTAGCACCGGCACCTCACCGTGATCATCTAGCTACCCTTGGGATATGGCTTCTTTCGGATTTTGCTTACAGCTTACTGGCGCCTCGTTTGTTAGTTTAACAAAAAGAAAAGTGCAATCAATGGCTTATTTTCCCCCTTTTCTGAAAGCATCTAGCAATTTCATGAACCGTCATTCACAATGGGCCACGGTCTTTCTTGTCTGTTCCAAAACTGCAACATTAAAATAAGTTATAGGTTGTACAAATGTGTCTAAACTGGACAGATAAGGTTTTGTGGTTCAAATCCTTCTTTCAGGCATTTAAATTTACAATACATATTTAAAATACATATTTTGCACTGCATTTTGTTTCACGAAACAACATTTGTTCAAAAGTATCACAAATTTCCCTGACTTCGATGGGGTTAATGTGATTGATTCCTAAACAACTTTCCTGACTTTTCCTTGATGATTTTCCAAGGATCAAATCCTTTCCAACTGGACTGTGGAACCCTGGAATGGGATGCCTGAGGTTGTGGGATGGCCAAGTATGGTCGACTACAAAACGGGCTGCCAGATTACGTCCCAGATGGCACCCTATTCCCTACATAGAGCACTACTTTTGGCCAGGGCCTATGGCCATAGGCCCATTTAAGGAATAGGGTTCCATTTGGGCCACAGTCCCAGAGAGAGAACCTTACAGTTAGTTAGTCAGTCAGCCAGCCAGCCAGCCAATCAACCAGTCAGCCACCCAGTCAACCAGCCAGTCAGTTAGTTCCACACACACAGGAATGAAGTTGAACAGTAGAAGCCACAGAGTTACCACTAAGCTGGAGGAACTGGAGCAAGGGTCTGGAAGAGAGGCAAAACACTTCCTTAGTACCAAGAGGTCTATATAATGTATATAGTTATATAATGTGAGTGTGTGCCTATGTGTGTGCATGTATGTGGAAAGAACAAGATAGGAAAGACAAGCAGGGGAACTCACCAATAGGAATTATCTTGGTGGTATTGAGGGGCGGGAGCTGTTGTGGTAGAGGGCAGGCGCTACAGAAGTCTGAGCAGGCAGGACAGACGAGAACCCCATTGTATACCCAGTCATTAACACGCACACTGACGCTCAGCAGCTGACCTGTACTCACACACTGGTACGCAGTGTCCTCCACCCACACTGTCAGACCCTGGGTAGAGCAAGAGATCTGGAAACATCAACAATATAACATTTAAGTATTTTTTTTTTTTGTATGAGTCACTTCAAAATGTAAATATCTGCCTGTCACACATCTATAATAGGGTTACCTTAACCCATAACACAAAAATGTAATTGAACCGAATTTGTGATTTTGCAAGCTCATATGATAAAAGCATGAGACTTAACGGTGGTAAACGTTATTAAGAAGACTTGTATTATATGGATGAAGCGACAAAACAGATTACAGAGATATCTAAAGATTGTTACTTATTCTGCATTACCTTATAGCAGCCACTTCCCCAGTCAGGGTAGGTCATGCGTCTGGTACACTGCTCCATGACGAAGGCAGTCTTCTGGTACAAACACACTGAGTCTGGACCATACTGCTCAGCTCCGTAGTTCCTCCACCAATCTGGAAATAGTGTTTCAGGTGGCATACTAGTAAGTAGTGTTGAAACATCGAAACTTTCCTGAAACAAAATTCCCTGATTTTCCAGAAATCCCAGTTGTAAGATTCCCAGGATTGGGATGGAATAAGCAGAAAGGGAACAGGGAATTCTCCAAATGGGATTTCTGGAAAACCTGGGGAAGTATTCAGAATTTTGCAAACCTTCAAGTGAGTCAACAGCCTGAGTACATGAACCAAGGCCTGAGGAACCAAGAGGCAACAACAACGCAAGAAGGGAGGGGATATTACCGGGCTGGTTCTCCTGGACCCTGCAGTAGGAGTTGCGTTGGTACTCTCCACTCAGGTGCCAGCTAAACTCCTGGCTGAAGGGACAGTAGTCAGCAATCTCCACAGCTCCACCGTAGGAAGCCAGATCCATCACAGAGACTTCAGGGATATGGTCAAAGTACTGCCGGAGAGGAAGTGGAAGAGATTTACTGTATGTGGTGTACTTAACACTATAATGGTCACAATTGGTCAACAACATCTTAAATGAAGACCATTTCAAATTTGTTTTTGTTGCCTTTTTTGTCTAATAGGTACAAACTTCACTTGGGTGCATGTGCTTAGTAAATCCTTGTCATACACTTGTAATATTTTGTTTATCTTCTAATCCTCTGTAGTGGTCCAATAGGTTTCTGACACAGACTCTTGCTCGCATCATGTTATCATCACTGGGTGTATTGTCATAGCCTCGATTTCTAGGCTTTGTGACTATGAAGGATGGCAGTGCGAGACTTGCATTTACCTGGTAGTCCAGGGGTAGGTCCTTAGGGTACTTCTGCAGGTTGCAGACGGCTACAGACAGCTGGTCCTGCCTGCAGGTGAGCTGGAGGGGTGTGGCTCGCACTGTGTCACAGTAAAGGGTCACCACTTTACGACTGAAAATCAATAACTCAAGAGGGTTAGGTCAGGTTGAGCCACAGTTTCTCATTTAACATGTTTTTATTGTTGTTGTTGTTGGTTACAGTGCATTTCTAATCGAGTTTAAGTGTCAAATGGCTTGATGTTTGTGTTCACAGAAATGTTGACATATGGGTTGTTCCATTTGATTTCAGTCACTTTTAGACTGCACGCCTTTTGATTGGAACAAAACTTTCCATACACATTTGCCTGTGGTAGAAATGGTCAGAAAGGGACTTGAATGCAAAAAACATTTAGGAGACTAATATATTAAGTTGATCGATTTTGCATTCCCCACTCTACCATGAGACATCCACATCTTTATCACTGGAAAAGATAAAGTTGAGTTTGATATCATTTAAAACCTTATAAACAGAGATGTCAAACTATAACATTTCTTGATAAAAAAAAAATACTAAATGTATTTATTTTTTTACCTTTAACGTCAATTGTCAAAAAATGCGTAAACTACGTTGTAGCTTAGTTAGTTGTAGCTTTTACATAATCTGAGGTGTTTGTGTTGTGCCCAACATCGGTTAAGACACAGCATTCTCTTGAATGTGTCATTTCAATCATAGAAACAGAAGTCATAGAATGGACATATCCCTTCAGACCACAGCAATTTAGCTGGTAACGTTACATCATTGAAATGTTAATTGAATAGAAATGTTTACTTCTAATTACTACCACAAAGATGCCCACCAGTCCACCCAACATTGAATGTACATTTTTTTTGATTATCTATTCTATCTACACTCACCGGCCAGTTTAATAGATACCCCACCCAGTTCACGAAAATGGATCGCTCGGCCGTGGCTTGCTATATAAAGCAGGCAGACAGGCATCCAGTTACTGTTTGATTGAACGTTAGAATTGGCCAAACGAGTGACCTAAGCGACTTTGAGCATGGTATGAACGACGGTGCTATTTGGCAGTATTCAGTATCTAAGAAACGGCCGCCCTCCTGGACTTTTCAAGCATGAAGGTGTCTAGGGTTTACCGAGATTGGTGAGACAAACAAAGAAGCATCCAGTCAGCGGCAGTGCTGTGGCCAAAAACAGCTTGTTGATTAGAGAGGTCAAAGGAGAATGGCAAGAATAATGCAAGGTAAGAGGCGGGCCACAAACAAATAACGGCACAGTACAACAGTGGTGTGCAGAACGGCATCTCGGAACCCAAAACTAGTTGATCTTTGTCATGAATGGGCTATTGTAGCAGACGACCACACCGGGTTATCAGCTAAAAATAAGAAGAAGTGGCTCCAGTGGGCACGCGATCACAAACACTGGACAATTGAGGAGTGGAAAAACATTGCCCAGTTCCTGTTGCGTCATGCTGATGGCAAAGTCAGGATTTGGCATAGCAGCATGAGTCCATGGCCCCATCATGCCTGATGTCAATGGTACAGGCTGGTGGCAGTGGTGTAATGGTGTGGGGAATGTTTTCCTGGCACACGTTAGGTCCCTTGATACCAATTGAGCTCAGCATGAATGTCACGCCGTCCAATCTGCAGCAACTGCATTATGCCACCGAGTCAGCATGGACCAACATTCCTGTGGAATGTTTCCGACACTGTGTAGAATCCAATCCCCTTTGGCCTCCTGGATGGCAAAGCGGTCTAAGGCACTGCATCTCAGTGTTTGAGGCGTCACTACAGACCCAGGTTCGATCCCAGGCTGTGTCACAACCGGCAGTGACAGGGAGTCCCATAGGGCGGCACACAATTGGCCCAGCGTCGTCCGGGTTAGGGGAGGGTTTGGCCAGGGGGGGCTTTACTTGGCTCATCGTGATCTATCGACTCCTTGTGGTGGGCCGGGCGCCTGCAGGCTGACGTCGGTCGTCAGTTGAATGGTCTTTCCTCTGACACATTGGTGCGGCTGGTTTCTAAGTTAAGCGGGTGGGTGTTAAAGAGCGCGGCTTGGCGGGTCATGTTTCGGAGGACGCATGACTCGACCTTCGCCTCTCCCGAGCCCGTTGGGGAGTTGCAGCGATGAGACAAGATCATAATTAGATTGGACGAAATCTATTTGAAAAAAATCCAATCCCCAAAGAATTCACGCTGTTCCATACCAGAAGGGCGTACCTAATAAACTGTCCGGTGTATATTTTAATGATTTCAATAGGTTTCCTGTGGAGATTGACGGTATAATTTAAAAACAACTGATATTTCCATTTGAGTCAGCATTCTCTGATGTGTGGGCCTCCAACCATCTTTGTGCTACCATTTGAAAGTTGAAATGTAAAGTTGTTTTCCCATTTTAGTACATTTATCAGCCAAAACATGACACCCACCCTGTCTGTGTCACAAAAACACAAAAACCTCAGATTATGTAAAATAGGGTCTAAACTACAACATATGCTAAAATGAAAAAAGTTCATGCCTTTTTAGATAATTGATGTTAAAGGGTAAAAAAATGTTTTATAAAAAAATATATTTTTCAAGAAATTAGCAAATAGTTTCACAACCCTGTTTATAAGATTTTAAATAATATCAACTGTTTATCTTCTCCCATGATGAAGAAATTGATGTCTAGTGGTAGGGTGGGGTATGCAAAATGGGTCAACTTTGAGCACCTCTATCTCCTAAATGTTTTGGCATTCAGGTCCCACTTCTACCATGGGCAAATATGTATACAAAGTTTCATTAAAATCAAATGGGTGCGGTCAAAAAGTGATTAAAATCAAATGGAATGACCCATATGTGTCGGCTATTAATACTTTAAATTCGTTTAGGGGCATGCTATGTTACTAGACGTTTAGATGTTTCAGTCAGTTGTGTATAGTAAGAAACCTAAACTCAGATTAGATACCCCCTTACCTCTGACGTTGCCTTTCAATCCAGAATTTACAGCTCTTCATCACAAAGTCACAGCCCAGGCCCTTGCCCCAGTCCAGCCTCTCTGCCATGCTGTAGTTGGCTCTGTACCAACTAGAGAAGACATAGATGGCGGGTAACAATGTACATCAAGTCAGGTAAACTCTTGAACTTCAATACAAATCATATGTCAAAGTCAAGTACCTTCAATCACACCAATGCACACCATTTCCCAATAAAAAAAGAGCCTTCAAGTTGTTTAATAGTCAAAGCTCTTGAAATTACATAAAAGGTAAAAGTCATTATTTTCTTGTATTCCATATAACAGTCTGCAACCCTACCCTGTGTCTTCCATGATGGCCAAGGTGAGCCTAGAAAACACTCTGTTCTGGGTGTGAGATCCAGTCATTGCTTCATTCTGTTATCAATACAAACAGGATAATTATTTATTATCATAGATAGATTAATAATGAACCTATATGAGCGCATGCACTGAGTGTACAAAACATTAGTAATACCTTCATAATATTGTGTCTACAAGGTGTCAAGCATTCCACAGAGATGCTGGCCCATGTTTACTCTAATGCTTCCCAAAGATATGCCAAGTTAACTGGATGTCCTTTAGTGGTGGACTATTCCTGATACCACAGGAAACTGTTGAGCATGAAAAACCCAGCAGCGTTGCAGTTCTTGACACAGTCAAACCGGTGCGCCTGGCACCTAATACCATACCTCGTTCAAAGGTAGTTAAATATTTTGTCTTGCTCATTCACCCTCTGCATGGCACACATACACAATCCATGTCTCAATTGTCTAAAGGCCCCTTTATATACACTGATTGAAGTGGATTTAACATTATGGTTGAAAAGGGTCAGAAATATCTGTAAATCTTCCATGGGAAGTTAAGCGCGGGAATTTTGGTAATTTTGCACAAAAAACAAAAAAAAAAAATATAAATAAAAGTTAGCTTATAACAGTGAACCTTTTTTGTGGGATACTCTTTTTGTACATAATGTTGCCGCTACCGTCTCTTATGACCAAAAATAACTTCTAGACATCAGGACTGCGATTACTCACCATGGACTAGCAGAATCCTTTTTCTTCTTTCACGACCCTGACGAGCCCGAAGATACACGGCTCCCTCGGGAACAGGCCCCGAGCCCTGTGATCTGCGTGAAGAGGAGGCGGAGAAATAGAGGCCGGAGAGAGGGCTGCTTGCTGAGAAGTCGGAAGCGATCGAATAAACCCCCACTTCCTCAATTCTGCTAGCAAACATGCAAACTTTGGACAACAAAACGGACGAGTTATTGGGAAGATTAAACTACCAACGGGACATTAAAAACTAACATCTTATGCTTCACGACGACAATATCAACATACAGCTGGCTGGTTATACGATGTACCGGCAGGATAGAACAGCGGCGTCTTGTAAGACAAGGTGCGGCGGTCTATGTATTTTAAACAACAGCTGGTGCACGATATCTAAGGAAGTCTCGAGCGATTGCTCACCTGAGGTAGAGTTTCTCATTAAAAGCTGCAGACCACATTACCTACCGAGAGAGTTTTCATCTACAGTTGAAGTCAGAAGCTTACATACACTTAGGTTGGAGTCATTAAAACTCGTTTTTCAACGCCTCCACAAATTTCTTGTTAACAAACAATAGTTTTGGCAAGTCGGTTAGGACATCTACTTTGTGCATGACACAAGTAATTTTTCCAACAATTGTTTAGACAGATTATTTCACTTTTAATTCACTGTATCACAATTCCAGTGGGTCATAAGTTTATACACTGAGTTGACTGTGCCTTTAAAAAGCTTGGAAAATTCCAGAAAATTATGTCTTGGCTTTAGAAGCTTCTGATAGGCTAATTGACATCATTGGAGGTGTACCTGTGGATGTATTTCAAGGCCTACCTTCAAACTCAGTGCCTCTTTGCTTGACATCATGGGAAAATCAAAAGAAATCAGCCAAGACCTCAGGAAAAAGATTTGTAGACCTCCACAAGTCTAGTTCATCATTGGGAGCAATTTCCAAACACCTGAAGGTACCACGTTCATCTGTACAAACAATAGTACGCAAGTATAAACACCATGGGACAACGCAGCCGTCATACCGCTCAGGAAGGAGACACGTTCTGTCTCCTAGAGATGAACATAGTTTGGTGCGAAAAGTGCAAATCAATCCCAGAACAACAGCAAAGGACCTTGTGAAGATGCTGGAGGAAACAGGTACAAACGTAACTATATCCACAGTAAAATGAGTCCTATATCAACATAACCTGAAAGGCCGCTCAGCTAGGATGAAGCCACTGCTCCAAAACCGCAATAAAAATGCCAGACTACAGTTTGCAACTGCACATGGGGACAAAGATCATACTTTTTTGAGAAATGTCCTCTGGTCTGATGAAACAAAAATAGAACTGTTTGGCCATAATGACCATCGCTATGTTTGGAGGCAAAAGGGGGAGGCTTGCAAGCCCGAAGAACACCATCCCAACCGTGAAGCACGGGGGTGGCAGCATCATGTTGTGGGGGTGCTTTGCTGCAGGAGGGAATGGTGAACTTCACAAAATAGATGGCATCATGAGGCAGGAAAATGATGTGGATATATTGAAGCAACATCTCAATACATCAGTCAGGAAGTTAAAGCTTGGTCGGAAATGGGTCTTCCACATGGACAATGACCCCAAGCATACTTCCAAAGTTGTGGCAAAATGGCTTAAGAACAACAAAGTCAAGGTATTGGAGTGGCCATCACAAAGCCCTGACCTCAATCCCATATACAATTTGTGGGCAGAACTGAAAAAGTGTGTGCGAGCGAGGAGGCCTACAAACCTAACTCAGTTACACCAGCTTTGTCAGGAGGAATGGGCCAAAATTCACACAACTTATTGTGGGAAGCTTGTGGAACGCTACCTGAAACGTTTGACCCAAGTTAAACAATTTAAAGGCAATGCTACCAAATACTAATTGAGTGTATGTAAACTTCTGACCCTAGTGATGAAAGAAATAAAAGCTCTACAATTATTCTGACATTTCACATTCTTAAAATAAAGTGGTTATCCTAACTGACCTAAGACAGGGAATTTTTACTAGGATTACATGTCAGGAATTGTGAAAAACTGAGTTTAAATGTATTTGGCTAAGGTGTATGTAAACTTCCGACTTCAACTGTATATTCTTTGTAGCTGTTTACATACCACCACAGTCACCACAGGCTGGCACTAAGACAGCATTGAATGAGCTGTATTCCGCCATAAGCAACCAAGAAAACGCTCACCCAGAGGCGGCGCTCCTAGTAGCCGGGGACTTTAATGCAGGGAAACTTCCAAATTTCTGTCAGCATGTTAAATGTGCAACCAGAGGGAAAAGAATTTTGGACCACCTATACTCCACACACAGAGACTCATACAAAGCTCTCCCTCGCCCTCCATTTGGCAAATCTGACCAGAATTCCGTCCTCCTGATTCCTGCGTACAAGCCAAAATTAAAGCAGGAAGCACCAGTAACTAGATCAATAAAGAGGTCAGATGAAGCAGATGCTAAGCTACAGGACTGTTTTGCTAGCACAGACTGGAATATGTTCCGGGATTCATCCAATGGCATTGAAGAGTGCCCCACATCTGTCATTGGCTTCATCAATAAGTGAACCAATGACGTCGTCCCCACAGTGACCGTACGTACATACCCCAACCAGAAGCCATGGATTACAGGCAGCATCCGCACTGAGCTAAAGGCTAGACCTGCCGCTTTCAAGGAGCGGGACTCTAACCCGGAAGCTTATAGGAAATCCCGCTATGCCCTCCGACGAACTATTAAACAGGCAAAGAGTCATTACAGGACTAAGAGTACGAGTCGTACTCCACCGGCTCTAACGCTTGTCGGATGTGGCAGGACCTGCAAACCATTACAGACTACAAAAGGGAAGCACAGCCGAGAGCTGCCCAGTGACACAATCCTACCGGATGAGTTAAACTACTTCTGCTAGCTTTGAGGCAAATAACATTGAAACATGCATGACAGCACCAGCTGTACCGGAAGACTGTGTGATCACCCTCTCCGCAGCCGATGTGAGTAAGACCTTAAGACAGGTCAACAATCACAAGGCCGCAGGGCCAGACAGATTACCAGGACATGTACTGCGAGCATGCGCTGACCAACTAGCAATTGTCTTCACTGACATTTTCAACCTCTCCCTGTCCGAGTCTGTAATACCAACATGTTAAGCAGACCACCATAGTGCCTCTGCCCAAGAACACTAAGGTAACCTGCCTAAATGACTACCGACCTGTAGCACTCACATCTGTAGCCATGAAGTGCTCTGAAAGGCTGGTCATGGCTCACATCAACACCATCATCCCAGAAACCCTAGACCCACTCCAATTTGCATACTGCCCCAACAGATCCAAAGATGATAGTCTCTATTGCACTCCACACTGCCCTTTCCCACCTGGACAAAAGGAACACCTGTGAGAATGCTATTCATTGACTACAGCTCAGCGTTCAACACCATAGTGCCCTCAAAGCTCATCAAACACCTCCCTCTGCAACTGGATCCTGGACTTCCTGATGGGGCGCCCCCAGGTGGTAAGGGTAGGTAACAACACATCCGCCACGCTGATCCTCAACACAGGGGCCCCTTAGGGGTGCGTGTTTAGCCCCCTCCTGTACTCCCTGTTCACTCAGGACTGCACGGCCAGGCACGACTCCAACACCATCATTACATTTGCAGATGACACAACAGTGGTAGGCCTGATCACCAACAACAACGAGACAGCCTATAGGGAAGGTCAGAGTGCCAGGACAACAACCTCTGCCTCAACGTGATTAAGACAAAGGAGATGATTGTGGACTACAGGAAAAAGAGGGCAGAGTACGCCCCCATTCTCATCGACGGGGCTGCAGTGGAGCAGGTTGAGAGCTTCAAGTTCCTTGGTGTCCACGTCACCAACAAACTAACATGGTCCAAGCATACCATGACAGTCGTAAAGCGGGTACGACAAAACCTATTCCCCCTCAGGAGACTGAAAATATTTGGCATGGGTCCTCAGATCCTCAAAAGGTTCTACAGCTGCACCATCGAGAGCATCCTGACTGGTTGCATCACTGCCTGGTATGGAAACTGCTCGGCCTCCGACCCCAAGGCACTACAGAGGGTAGTACGAACAGCCCAGTACATCACTGGGGCCAAGCTTCCTGCCATCCAGGACCTCTATACCAGGTGGTGTCAGAGGAAGGCCCTAAAAATTGTCAAAGACTGCACCCACCCTAGTCATAGACTGTTCTCTCTGCTACCACACGGCAAATGGTACCAGAGCACCAAGTCTAGGTCCAAGAGGCTTCTAAACAGCTTTTACCGCCAAGCTATAAGACTCCTGAACATCTAGTCAAATGGCTACCCAGACTATTTGCATTGCCCCCTTGGACCACAGAAGGTATTTGCACTAGTGACAGACAATGCTGCAAACATGAAGGCTGCTTGGTCTAAAGTGGAGGAGTCCTACCCTCACATCACACCCTTTGGCTGTGCTGCTCATGCATTGAATCTGCTCCTCAAGGACATCATGGCACTGAAAACAATGGATACACTCTACAAGAGAGCCAAGGAAATGGTTAGGTATGTGAAGGGTCATCAAGTTCTAGCAGCAATCTACCTCACCAAGCAAAGTGAGAAGAATAAGAGCACCACATTGAAGCTTCCCAGCAACACCCATTGGGGTGGTGTTGTCATCATGTTTGACAGTCTCCTGGAGGGGAAAGTCTGTCTCCAAGAAATGGCCATATCACAGTCTGCTGATATGGACAGCCCCATCAAGAGGATCCTCCTGGATTATGTATTTTGGGAGAGAGTGGTAAGCAGCCCGAAACCTATAGCAGTAGCCATTACACGGATTGAGGAAGACAATGCCTTCCTGTCTGATGTTCAGACTCTGCTTGCAGATGTACGAGAAGAAATCCGTACTGCCCTGCCCACTTCACTGTTGCTCCAAGCAGAGGAAACTGCAGTTCTGAAATACATCAAAAAGCGTGAAGACTTCAGCCTGAAGCCCATACATGATGCAGCGTACATGTTGGACCCGAAGTATGCTGGCAAGAGCATCCTGTCTGGTGCAGAGATCAACAAGGCCTATAGTGTCATCACTACCGTGTCTCGCCACCTTGCCCTGGATGAGGGCAAGGTTCTTGGCAGTCTGGGGAAGTATACTTCCAAACAAGGGCTTTGGGATGGAGATGCAATATGGCAGGCGTGCCAACATATCTCAACAGCCACCTGGTGGAAGGGACTTTGTGGACCTGAGGCTCTTTCCCCTGTTGCCTCCATCATCCTCCAAATCCCACCAACATCAGCCGCCTCAGAGTGCAACTGGTCCTTGTTTGGGAACACACATACATTACATTAAAGCACAGAACAGGCTGACCAATAAAAAGGTCAGAAAAATTGGTGGCAATCCAGGCAAATTTGAAGCTTTTTGAGTCTGAGAACGAGCCATCCTCGAGTCCAACAACGAGCCAGATGCGATGGATCATTCAATATTCCCTTTATTTTGTTGTTCAGTGAAATCATCCCACGTGAAGAGTCAATTCGTAAGAAATGTTTTTTTTATTTCTATTGGAAGGATTTAATCATTTGCAATTGTCTACTTATGATCAGGTAAAAGGGTTATGTTTCTGTCTCCATATGTTATGGTAAATATATCCAATGCAAAAAAACATCTACATTTACATGGTGTTAATATTAATTTGCATATATTTCCGTTAATTCCCATATATTCCCACGGAAAGTTTCCACCTCTAAATATTCCCCAAAATGTGCAACCCTAGGTGACATCAATAAGGGATCATAGCGTTCACTGTGATTCACCTGGTCAGTCTATGTCTTGGAAAGAGCAGGTGTTCCTAATGCTTTGTACACTCAGTGTAATTGCTGATGATGAGTAACAAACTATTGCTAAGAAATAAATGCAGAATTCACAATAGCTATACAGACTATGAAACTGAGTGAAAGGGTATTACATTTACATTTTAGTCATTTAGCAGACACTCTTATCCAGAGACATACAGTAGTGAGTGCATACATTTTAATACATTTTTCATACTGGCCACCGTGGGAATCGAACCCACAACCCTGGCTAAGTAAAGCTATAACACAAATGTAGGCTGCACATACTGTACAGAAAGGAATCATTTCACATAACAGTAAAAGCTAAGCACAGTACATTGCAAACTGAAGCCCTTCTGTTACCTCTAGTAGCCTCTTCTCCCAGTGGTTCAGCTCAGTACCCATCCCTCCCTGGTTCTCCAGCTCCATACCCTCCAGGATGGGACAGCCAAAGTGTCTCCTCGCCTCTTCCTGCAAACACATGCAAGGGTACAGGACGCGAACATTAACCACATTACAGGACAGGGCAGGACAATGCAGGGCAGTGCAGCACAACAATAACACATTAGCATAACACTGCACAGCAGAGCACAACATAGCCTCTACAAAGGGACATATCTACCAATGACAAATACATGATTCAACAGGGAGGAGCTTAAAAGCAGCATTTTTACCACAACACGCGGTGTCACTAGAAGATGCACTTCATGTCGGACCATCACGCCACCACGGATGTCCCATAATCGAGTCAATTTACGTATCACTGCATCACTCCACTGATACAGGCCTAAACTACAATAGAAAGCAAAAGTTCTCTCAAACATCAACATGATTTTAGAAACATATAATAATTTTTCTGTTGTGCATTGTATTATCGTCTAGGCCTAGTGCATATTACAAAAAGCGCAATTCTAAAAACACAGCCTGACAGTGGAGGATAATGATCAAGTATACATACCTCTCGTTGAATGCTGGTAGTCCACTTGCAAACCGAGGTGTCAGAGGCTTGCCATCATCATCGTGATAAAATGCAAACAGCCCTGCAGAAAAACCCTGTTGGACACATGTTAAAGAAAATTATGAAATCACATTACTCAATCAATAATGAAATCTGTGTTGGACATGTTTAATTCATTATGGCATTTATTTAAGTCATTCATGACTAGCTTCACCCCAATAGGAATAAAAAGTAGATTGTTTCCAATGCACTCACCAGGGCATGTATGATTTCGTGTTTGACGGTTGACAGCATACCCTCAAACTCCTGAGGTTGGGTGGATATCATATTGGGGCACAGGTTGGCATATCCAGCAATGGGTCTAAAAAGGTAAAGAAAGTGAAACTGACATAAAATATCATTGGGTTAAAATACATATTCATGGGCCATGGGCTACCATGTCACCTACCAGACCCAATCAGTAGCTACGACAATCTGGAATAGCCTAAGATGCCGTCATAAGCCTGTAAGATATATTCAAAGGGTTAACCAGGTGTGTTTAAAGAGTGTACAAAGTTGGAGGCTTACCTGTCCAGCTCAGACTCCAGTTGACAGTATGCAGCATAGGCCACAATGTTCTCCTGTCCACAGCGTTCTGTAGTCACCCCGCTGACGTAGAGGACAAAGTCAGCCCCCTCCACCCCCTTCCCGTCCGGAGGCCCTGCCGAGCCACACAACCTCCCTGTCTCGCTGCACACCTTGCATTGCTGGAAATCACATATACATAATTGCATTTTTATTTTATTTACTTAACCTTTATTTAAAACAGTACAATCGCATTTTAGCCCAGGTCTCGTTTACAGGTAAGTCCTGAATCTACAAGTGAGCCCTGAAATACTGTACCTTGCATTGCTGGAAATCACAATGGACATAATACAGTAATATCATCAAACTACAGTACTCAAGAACACCATCAGCCAACATTTCTATAGGCCTACCAGTTGAGCAATATAGATAGATATAGATAGTTGAAGTCGGAAGTATACATACACTGAGGTTGGAGTCATTAAAACTCATTTTTCAACGCCTCCACAAATTTCTTGTTAACAAACTCTAGTTTTGGCAAGTCGGTTAGGACATCTACTTTGTGCATGACACAAGTAATTTTTCCAACAATTGTTTACAGACAGATTATTTCACTTATAATTCACTGTATTACTATTCCAGTGGGTCAGACCTTTATACACTAAGTTGACTGTGCCTTTAAACAGCTTGGAAAATTCCAGAAAATTATGTAATGGCTTTAGAAGCTTCTGATTGACATCATTGGAGGTGTACCTGTGGATGTATTTCAAGGCCTACCTTCAAACTCACTGCCTCTTTGCTTGAAATCATGGGAAAATCAAAAGAAATCAGCCAAGACCTCAGAAAGAAAATGTAGACCTCCACAAGTCTGGTTCATCCTTGGGAGCAATTTCCAAACACCTGAAGGTACCACGTTCATCTGTACAAACAATAGTATGCAAGTATAAACACCATGGGACTACGTAGCCATCACACCGCTCAGGAAGGAGATGCGTTCTGTCTCCTAGAGATGAATGTACTTTGGTGCGAAAAGTGCAAATCAATCCCAGAACAACAGCAAAGGACCTTGTGAAGATGCTGGAGGAAACAGGTACAAAAGTATCTATATCCACAGTAAAACGAGTCCTATATCGACATAACCTGAAAGGCCGCTCAGCAAGGAAGAAGCCACTGCTCCAAAACC